>CM067520.1:13303674-13828441 GCA_034509495.1 Acestrorhynchus altus
CACACACACACACACACACACACACACACACACACACACACACACACACACACACACACACACACACACACCACAAAGACTGGGACAGTGTGTCTCAGCTGAGGGAAAACTGGAATGACCCTCTCCAAAAAAACAGCTGGGAAGTCCTGCTTGACACACTTGTTTTCATAGAGACGTCTTTATGTGTTTTCCACATTCACAGACTGGGGACGTCCTGATGGTGCTGACGTATCCGAGAGCTGCGTATTGCTTTTGGAGGAGGAAGGTCATTTGAGGTATTGGAGCTGTTTGGAGAAAGAGAGTAAATGCATTTACCCGATCACTTCGGCCACTCACAGACATTTACCCAGCTGTCTTCACTCTTGATGGAGAGGTGTTGGGCAAAGGGAGGATCCCTATACTTTCTTCTCTCTTTCTCTCTCTCTTCCTCTCCATCCATTAATATTTTCCATCAAGTCTTTTCCTCTCTGCCTCTATTTTCCCTTCCCTCAAGCAGTCATTAGCGTCAATGAGCTCAGTCTTTCCCTCTCTCTGAACGAGTAACAGCTCATAGGGTGGCCTCCACCTCTGATGAGTGAGAGGATGCAAAGGCCTTATGCTTCTCCCTCATTCATTTCATAAATTACTGCTGTCATTTTACTGCACTGTTTAGTTATAGTGATGTAATTACACATGTAATTACTGTGAACTAATTGTGGAGTGTAATGTTGCAGTGCCACCCATGTCCATTTGGCCAAACAGATGCACCATTTTCACTTTCATTGTGTCAAGATTTCATGATAAATGGAAAAATTCCATTACATACAGTACATTAGTACATAGTTATAAATGGTACCTCTGCTTTTCAACTTAAAATCCCTTTGTCTCAGAACAGCAGTGCAGATCCATTGTCTGCTCTCAGTTCAGCCATAACTATCAGCTTAACTGTACTGCTTTTTAACTCTTAGAACCCAAGATCCGCACTTTGCCGTCAGTTAAATGCTGTTTTCTAGAGTTCATATCTCAGGAAGAGAAATCTACAGACATGAAAAACATATCATATATTATCTAACCATGTCAGTCTCACCATTGTGTAATGAACTATCAGAGAGTAATTCCATTTGTAAAACAGCTAAAATTCACTTGTTTCCAACTGAAAAGTTCAAATGCAAAAGAAGCCTTCAAGTGACTGTTTACTGCTCTGTCCACATGTACATGTTCAGCCTGCATGCAGACTCTGATTGATCAGCAAGAGTGGGCTGGGCTTATGATGTCACTTACCCAGATATTGGGTTATAGAGGAAATGAGAAGGGAGGGGCTGTTTGTTCTCTTTCTTTGCTTACAAAGTGTTCAAATTTCAGAATAAAAGTCCTGAGAAGGGATAATAATGATACATAATACATACATACAAAAAATATTAAAGGACATCTAGGGACGTCTTTTTTATTGTTTGTTTTTTAACCTTATTTGGATCACTGTCAAGTATTTTGAAGAACATATTATTATAAATAAATAGAGAGATTTCAGTGATATAAAGTGTTTTAGTCCGTATAAGCAAACACAAATAATTATAAATACTTTTTCATCATACCACAGTCAAATTCTTACAAATAAAAAACACAAAAAACTGGTCTATGGTTCAAAAGGTTAATTAAATACACCATTTATATATATAAAAACATAGCTGTAGAGCATAATGCAGAATTTCCTCTGTGTGTGTGTGTGTGAGAATGATGGTTGTTTCGCAGACAGTGACACTCTTCCTACAGGGTTCTAGCACCAGCAGGAGTGTGCTCAGTGTTGAAACAGCTGGGTCCTACTTGCCACACTCTTTCCACACATTTCTCTTCTCCATCTGCATTTGTATGTTTGTGTGTGTGTGTGTGTGTGTGTGTGTGTGTGTGTGTGTGTGTGTGTGTGTTTGTGTATGTGTGGCCTACTCTTGCACGGAAGCACATTTACAGTACACACACTCTCCCAAAAACAGTGTACGCACACTGTTCTTGATTATTACAGTTTGATCATTCTGTAGTGGAATTCCTGCTGGGTTAAAAAAGCTGTGAAGGTGTGTGTGAGGCTGAGCGTGTGGAGCTCGTTATGCTGATGACTCAGCGAAAGGGCCATGATTTTTTTTTGTGTGTATGTGTGTGTGTGTGTGTGTGTGTGTGTGTGTGTGTGTGTGTGTGTGTGTGTGTGTGTGTGTGTGTGAGAGAGAGAGAGAGAGAGAGAGAGAGAGAGAGAGAAAGGGTCTGTGTTTGCTTACACCTTAACTTGCAAGGTCAAATTTTAATGTCATTGACAGAGTTACTACTTACTCATTCGCTTATAATGTTATTATACATTATTATTATAATGATATTACGTATTCAGAGCCCAAAAAGGTCTGAGACCATACGTTTTATTTATTTATTAATTATTAACATTCTTTAGGTGACAGAAAGTTTATTTATGATCAGTAAAATGAAGAAATATACTCTGTTTCTGGGACAATATTCAGATTATTGAGGCCATGATAAAGACTTTCTACATGAAGCTCAGAATTTATTGTGTCATCTGTTTAAACTTATGTTCAAATAACTCTCAGGTGGCTTCAGTCTACTCATCAGAGGCTTTTACACAAACTCAGAGTGAATGAGTGCCTGCTGCCATTAAGGCCAATAGGCCACAAACATGTGAAATGTTCTAATTTGATACCAACGCTGTCCCACAAAATCTCCAAAACAGCAGCTTCACATTAGAAAGAAAAAAACTTCAATGGAAGTCAATGTTTTAAGCATTTCTATTGGTCCATCTTAAGATTGTAACTCAATGTAAAGTGCAGCTGCCAGATTCACTTTCTATCATAAAAAAAAAGAAAAAGATACAAGGTTCATGCACAATTTAATAATGTACTATTTTTTCTGTGCTAATAATATAACTTGTAATGAAATATAAAAAAGAATTATATCATTAGTATTTATTCTATATATATATATATATATATATATATATATATATATATATATATATATATATATATATATATAAAATCAATATCCGAACATATCCCACAAAGGAGAAGACTTTACCGGCAAAATGCATTCTTAACTTTTAATGTAGACTAATATAACAAGATTTTACTCTGAATCATTTTTATCGACCAGTTCATCGTAAAATGTTCCCAGAACCAAGATCAGCTGTAGTGTAGAAAAATACTACATATAATGATGTATAAATATTTAAGATATTCATTTTATGCTAGTGAGAAATGAAGTGTGGGTGCAAATACAGATTTAAGTTTAAGTAATGTCTGTATATATTTATTTATTATTTTTTTATGTATTTGTTTGTCTGTATATACAAAAATATATAAAATAGACACACAACCATGCAACCCCATTCTCTCTCTCTCTCTCTCTCTCTCTCTCTCTCTCTCTCTCTCTCTGTGAATGTGTGTGTGTGTGTGTGTGTGTGTGTGTGTGTGTGTGTGTGTGTGTGTGTGTGTGTGTGTGTGTAACCCAAGCCTTTTAGCAGTAGACCTTCGGCACACCATAATGGCACAGAGGCGTCAGCAGCTAAGCTGTCCTCCTCACACACAGACAGGCATACACACACACCCACACACAAATGCACACTCCCTCTCACACACAGAGGAGGACTCTACACTTGTTCCACTAGCACACTGTTTCCTGGTCCCTGTCCCAGTCCTCAGGACTCCACCAAGTGACGGGCCTTAGGCCAGAAACCTCGCCTTCTTCATCTCTCTCTCTCTCTCTCTCTCTCTCTCTCTCTCTCTCTCTCTCTCTCTCTCTCTCCCACTCTCTCTGCCCTCTAACGCTTAATGAGTGCAACATGAGATGAATAATCACCTCAGTGGGCTTCTCTCCTCTCAGCAAACCTCATCGGTGCCTGATCTTTTATTTTTTTTTAAACCTTTGCATTCGGGCCCACATTTCAGTTTCTCCCTCAAAGAATTGCAGATGTAAGATTTAGTGTTAGATTTAGTCAGTGTCAGTGTTAGATTTAGAATTTCTACAGAGCAACCAACTATGACTTTCTCAACAAGAGACAGGTTAAAGGCTACAGGTTAAAGGAGCATGTACGTGTGTTTATAACCTGATGTTGGAGTGCTGAATCTGTAACATACAGTCGAATACCATAGAGAATAGTGGTGAAAATTCCTGTACTTAATAAAAGAACTAAAAATCTGTTGACTTGAAAGGCCCTAATAATAGAAGCCAATGGGCAGTCACTTCAGCACCTGCCCTTTGGCTTCTATTATAACCGTCCTTAGAGGAAATAGCTTTGTATTTGGATTAATTTTAGGTTTAAAATGAGTTTTAACACAGAATGTTAAACAGAATGTTCCTCAAAGGGTGACACACTGTGTATTGGTTCGTCACAGTAATTAGTGCATAGCTCACACATTCGTTAATTTCAATTAGCAAACAACGTATAATAGTAACTGAATAATATGCTTTGGGTATAAGCTAATGTTAATAATACACTCCATACAAACCCCCATATCTCCAAGCTTTTCTGAAAACCACACTTAGTCTATCCCAGACCAGGCCCTTCGCCCCCCCAGCCCCACCCCCCCCCAACTCCTTCGCACCCTTTCCTTCGTTCTCTCCATTCCCTCCCAGCCTTCTCAGCAAAGTTGTTTGGGCTGCACGGCGTCTGGCTCAGCTTTGCAAGCCCTGAGAACAATGAGTGGAATGTTTTCGGCTGCTCCGCAACCCGCCTGCCCAGAACTTTTTTACGACCTCCGCTCTCCTCTTGCCTTTCAGGCGTCCACACACGCACACACTCGGACTCAGACAGACGCACACACGTCCTATTCAGACCTATTTACAGATGACCTTTCAGCCAGACTGGATCTTTCGCTCAGTGTGGGCAGTGCTGGACCCACGTTTCCGTACACCCAAATGTCCAAGCATGACCAACTATGGCAAGGGGTTTGCAATCCTGGTCACCAAGCAGCGGTGCCCTGCATACTTCATACTACAAAGCATTTTCTTGCCCTCTGCCTCTAACAATGAAGGGTCCTTGGCTTGAACATACAGTCCCAAGAAAGGTGGCCCACAACCATCACATCTTTGAACTTTGAGACGGCTCACCGCACTTGTATCTTGCTTTGCTCTAAAGAAGCATCCTTTGGAGGGTTTTAAAAAAAACTTGCATGGCATCGTCATTTTTGAAAGCGAAATCTACGCTCAAACCTACATCAAAAGAAGGGTTTGAGAATTAGTTGAGTGGAATCAGGTGTGTTTTAACCCCCCAAACTCCCAAGGAATCCCATATGGTGGCCGCACTTCACTTCCACCTTCATAACTTAATAACTTACATGTTAGTCACACGTCAGATACAGAGTAATTCATTCTGAATTACTGAGTTATAAGAGGAATGAAGAAACAAACAAACAGGCAAACAATGGAAAGGCTCAAATGCGGGAAACGACTGTGACAGGACCACATAGAACTGTCCCGCAACTCCTGCCTCAGCACAGACACACACCTCTGTAGCGTTAAAGAAAAACAGAACACATTTTTTCTGCAGTACACAGAGTTGTCCGGAGTGTCTTGACCTGCTTTTGAGTTTCAAGAAAAGGGTCCAATCACTTACCTGCTACTTTCTCTACTTTTTTTTCCTCTCTCTTTCTCTCTTTCTCTCTCTTCTGTGAGCAGATCCTAAAAAAAGGTTTGCTTTGCAGTGCATCTCAAAGGGAGTGGTCGGCGGTCTCTCAGATGGCATGTGTTTGTAAGAGAGAGAGAGAAAGACAGAGAGAGAGAGAGACAGAGAGAGAAAGTGTCTGGGAGCCAGACAGGGTTAGAGTGAGTGTGCGAGTGAGCAAGGCAGGGAATTCCGATTTGTATAAACGTCAGAAGGCCCATCCTTCCCTCCTTCCTACGCCCCCCTCACCCCACCCCACCCCGGCGGCGTGGAGTACAGGAAGAGGCAGGGTGCAATTACACCGCAGTGCTGCTAATAAAAGAGCAAGCCCTCCCTTTCACACAGCAGACGACAGGCAATAACACACACACACACACACACACACACACACACACACACACACACACACACACATACACACACACACATGCACACACACACACATAAACACCCAGCCTTTTATTCTCTCTGTTTGATGGTTCCAGTTTCTCTCTCGCCTACACTGTTTGATCTCCCATAACTGCATTTGATCCTTTGTTGAACAAAGGCTTTACAATCTCAAATCAGCGCTGTACTGTGTGGACAGTTTCAATACCAGGCCTTGAACTGGTCCAGCAAAACCCAGTCTAATCCAACTTTTAGGAATGCACTAGTGAATAAAAACAGTTTTGATCTTTAGCACATGTGGAAGATGAGTCAAGGCATCTTAGCTTCCTCTTTCTTTTGCACTGAATCTATGTGGTCAATTTTAGACACTAATGCATATAACAATTAACTGAGACTTCGTAGCCAGCTTTCATTATACTGACTGCATGCACTTGTTTCCAATCCCCGCCACCATAAAAAAATACTTTGACTTTATGTATATCTTAAGCCCAATAGGATATGTTAATTTTACATGGGGGGGTAATGTCATTTCTACCAATTCTCAGTGATTTTAATTCCATCTGAATGCTCATATCAGTATTTTCCTGACAGTGCGCTGCTATATCCGTAAAGATTCTGGGGCCTTTTACCTTCTGGAAAATGATCCATTAAATTAACCAGTCAGTGGGGTAGAGGGGAATTCACTCCATGCTCGTCTTGTTTGTTCAAAAGGCTGGGGTTCACCCTGTGCTCATTTCATTGCACAATGAGTGGCACTCTAAAGTGATTTGTTTAGACTGACTTAGGTGGGTTTGGGGTAATGTAACTTAACTCCCCCCATGCTCATTATGTTTGTTCAAAAGCCTGGGGTCCCCCCAAGCATGTCTATGCATGACTGTTTTTTCATTTTCTGTATGGTCTGAACCCTGTAGCTGCCCTGAACTCTATGTAAATAATTCTGAATGAATAGACCAACAGAAACGCCCTAAAATCACTTTTGATTACTCTTCTTTTATACTAACATCCATTCAAAGTTAAGAACATTTTGCCTTCTGTAAATTTACCATTTTGGAAATGTTTGCTTTTCATTGCACAGTGATATGTTTGAGGTCAAAACCTTCTCAAAATGATTGTAAAACAAGGTTGCTTGTGTTTGTAACCATTTAACCATTTACATTAGAGTTTCGCACCATAGAGAGCCGCGTTACGTTTCTTGTTAAATATGATGTACATTTTGGTGGAATTCCTGTTGATCACCTCCATTAGCTATTCTATGTGTTATGTGTTACATGTGTTGCAACTGTGGCACTCTAAAGTGATTTGTTTAGATCAGCTTGTATGGGTTTGGGGTGATGTAACCTAGAAGAAGGCTAGTTAACCCCTGCACCTGTCTGCTGGTGACAAGGCATACACACACACACACACACACACACACACACACACACACACACACACACACACACACACACAAACACACACTCCCTCCCCCATGCTGAAAGCCCTGAGGGAGTGCGCTGTTTACCGACAGAGCTATTAGACGCTTTACGACTTCCAGCTCTTCTCTCCTCCTCCTCCTCTAGGCCCAGTCTTCACTCCTCTCAGACGTCTACGCCCCTCTAAGTGCTCTACACACGTCACACATTCCTCTCACCACTGCACACACACGCACGCACACACACACACACACACACACACACACATATACAACATGGTCGCCTGGCAACTCACACAAATGCTCATGTAAGCAGAATGACCTGGGTTTCCAAGTTTCTGAAATTTGGATGTAGGTTTTGCTTATCAGTGTGATTGAACTTTCAGCACCACTTTTAACACCTGCTTTGACAGTTTGTGAATGTATGTATATCTGTATGTGTGGGTTGTGTGTGTGTGTGTGTGTGTGTGTGTGTGTGAGAGAGAGAGAGAGAGAGAGAGAGAGAGAGACAGAGACAGAGAGGTCCTTGTGTAATGCCACAGGAACCCAGACATTTGGAATATCGAATTTCTAATGTTGGGATAAGACTTGTCTCATATGGGAGGACGTTATGCCACACTGTGTGATGACAGATCAGGATGGATCGTAGCTCTCAACCCATTTGATCTTCATGAGTTATATGGGTTGTGGATCTTTTCGTTAATAAAGGTCACTTTACGAGTTCACACTTGAAGCTCCAAGAAGCAGAATTGGTTTACAGTCAGTGAGTGAGCGAGTAAGAGTGTGTGTGTGTGTGTGTGTGTGTGTGTGTGTGTGTGTGTGTGTGTGCGTGTTGCCATAAGTTAAATTAACTATTCACAATCTTTAAAATAAAAATAAGCTTGTGTTTGTGGTTGGTTTGCATAACTTTGCTTAGAAATTTCCATTTCTTTGCAACAAAATGATAAAAAACCCTTTATGTTGAAAATTATTCCACACAACAAACACTTCTTCCCCTTGTTGTGAAGTGGAGCACTCAAACCTCACAGCTGGTTTAAACACATTAAAGCCAAAAGAGCTCCAATAGGTAATTTCAATATAACAGGTTGGAATGAGAATCTGTTTTTCATAACAAAGATAAAAAAGGAAAAATGTTAGTACTACAGATGACACGATACCACTTTTCTCCAGTGACACTGACATTAACTTTAACATTCTGATAATCTTTAAATGTGACTAAGCTATTTAACTGAAGATCCTATTGAATTATTATTATTACTGTGTCAATGTACTGTTTCAAGCTAGATGCGTTTAAAGTTCAAATGTATTCTTTAATTCTCTCAAACATCCAATCAGGTGTTATTTCGACCCTTACAACACTTTCTTTTTGCTTTTCTTATTTGTGTCAACCACTAATAAAAAACAATTTGTGTATTTTTTTAAGTTTTTATTTATTTATTTTCTGAATAATTTCCCAATTATTTTGCCCAATAATTTGGTGCCAATTACCCAGCTGTGTTAGGGCTCTCCCCCTATCACATATGATGCTTCTTAGGCTAGTAGGGTACAGTTACCACCTCATTTTGAACGGCCACCATTGCATCATTGCTGGGCAGCAAACGCACTCAGAGGAATGTGCTGGGTCCCCAGCTCTGATACAATGGCTCAGAGAGAGCATGGGCAATTTTGCTCTTTCAGTCTCCAGCTGCTGATGGCAAGAAGCATGACCCAGGATTTGAACCTGTGAACCTTGGATCATCTCTTTTCATTAGACCGTTGAGCCACTCAGAGCCTATTTTTTTTTTGCTATTTTAAAACATATATCTCTACCAAACATTTGAGATTTTCACTTTGTGGTAAAATCAGTGGTATTTATTTTAAAGTCCAATAACATGCAAACTTACTGAACTTTTGTGACATTTACTTGTTGCTGACCTGCTACAACAGAAGTTGATGAATAGCAGAGTAACCTGTAGTGGATTTTTTAGTTTAGCATACCTCTGCTGATTGAGATGGCACAATCAGGTTTAACACCTTCTTCAGTAAGATACAGTGACTTAAAATGTGCCTCTTCCAAAAAGCTGAGTAGAATGTTGAAGGTTTAATAGTACTGATATTCATCAACACTGATACATCACCTCCTATTAATACAAAAGTGGAAAAAAAAACTGGCAAAACATATTTTCCAGTATTTTTCTATTTTTCCTACCTCAAGGATATGTTTTCTGTATCTTTAACTAGGGAACATACTGTAATTTTACTATATTTGTGTACAGTTGCTCGCTCTTGTTGGGGAACTGAATGTAGTGAACAATAAAGGTACACAACTGCATGTCAAGGACCATATGAGGTCTTTGATGGTGCATTTACATTGTTGGTACCTCAATAAACAAAACTTTGAAAAGCACACCCTAAAATTGTCCCAGTGCAGGTTTTCACTCAACACTCGCAAGCTTGAGAAGACAGTGTAGTATGTACGTGTGTGTGTGTGTGTGCGTGTGTGTGTGCGTTTGCATTTCCAAAGTTCACACTCCTTTTTAACACATTTGTTCTGCTCAGGTTCAGAGCTGTGTAGGTATATAAATGTGAGTGTGTGTATGTGTGTGTGTCATGTGCAGTGTCAGTATGACTGTGTGTCTCAGACTGTGACTCATGCTGCTATAACTGACTCTAATCTCAGCCTCGGGCCCCTAAAAATCCAGTTTGGTTGTCATGACAGCACCGATCTAATTATACAAGCATTCCTGAGAGGATAGAGGTCTTCCTCCTCTCTCTCTCTCTCTCTCTCTCTCTCTCTCTCTCTCTCTCTCTCTCTCTCTCTCTCTCAGCTAGCAAATTCAATATTGGCACAATTACCTATATCTGCTTTCCCACACTGGTAGAGGATATTACATACAGCACAAGACAAGACAATAGGTTGTTAGCAGTGAATTCATATCCTTACCCATTTCTGATAATTAGGACAAATCTACCACATCACCCACATTGTAATTGTCAAATCCAACTTCCCCTATCAGGATAATTATTGGATTAAGAGTGACCACATCTCTCCAAACACATTAGAAATGTCTGAAAATTAGAAAAAGAAAGAGGGTCATGAAATAATGTCACTGTCATAACAAAACCTAACTTTAAATTTACAGGAGAGGGTAAAAAGACCAGAGGGACACTTTGGGCCAATTTTGGGCCACTTTGCATTCTTTTGAAACTGTTCTGAAGTGGTTGTACAAGTAGGGGAGAGTGGGGAAAGATGCACCAGTGGCTAAGTTGAACCACCAGCTGTAACTGGGGAACTGTAAATCAGGCATAATCAGTGTCAAGTAATTTATCTCAGTTTATCAGACAGTGTTGAACAGTCAGTGTGGAAGAACATGTGACTCATTTAGATTAAAGTGTAGTTCTAGTTTAATAGACAAAGAATTTTCTCCTGAATAATTGCTTTGGGACTCAGCCCCTTGTGTTTACATCAACTTATGTATTAATGCTGTGTTCCTAATAATTGATTTAAGACTTCCACATCTGTTTCCTAATCCTAGAGTAAGACATTTAATGATTTCAAATTATATTTTTGTTGATAATATACAACAAAATTATATTTAGTATCAGACTTAATAACATAGTTCATATATAATAGATAAATAATAACACCACTTTCTTTTTTGGGTTCACACATTTTGTTGTCTATTTGAGTCAGTCACACTGCTAAGGTTTCAGTTGATGTCATACATTCTGAACCTGTGCTGTATGCCGTAGATTTATCTGTACGCTACTGGTTATAAATGACTGAATGGCTCATCTCACTCCACTCTCCATTATTTTGTAAATCTTAAAACTGTAAGTAGGATTACAGAGCCAAAAATAAAAGTAAATGTAGAGTAAATGTAATTGTGTTAACAAATGTTTTAAAAATGTTTTCTTTCTTTCTTGGTGTGTGGTTATCTTGTTCAAACACAGTAATGGGAAGTTTCATCATGCACTGGAATTAATTTAGCTGGAGATTGTGGTAAAAATCAAATGAGGTTCCAGAAAGAAAGAAAGAATTTGTCTATGTCAAATATTGTGTACTAAACTCTAAACATTTGTGTAATTTTCAATTATACAGTGAAGTAGACAAGCATTTACACACCACAATTTTGACAAACTGCACAGGCTAAGCTGAAAGGCTTAGATGGATTCTAGAGTTATTGTTTATTTGCTTAACTTAATTGTTTTTAATTTTATAGAATTTGTTTAATCAACACTTTCAGGCAAAAATCAGAATTGTGCTGAATGAAATTTGTAGAAAATTGTGCTTCTTGTATAAATAATTTGGAAGTGCCAATTACCTCATTGGGGCTTTTCCTCTGTCACATACGATGCCCCTGACACTAGGAGGGTGAAGAAAAACACATGCCTCCTCTGATACATATGAAGTCAGCTGGCTCACTGTTTTGTTTTTTTTTTTCAAAATGCTGCCATTGCATCATTGCATCCTCCATAAGTTATCCTGTTAGTGCCAGCATCATTGGCAGATGGGTGCTTGGCGCAGGACTACATACACACAGACCACTATGACTGCCCTTAACATCACATTAACATCACCAAAGTTGGTCATGGAATCGCTCAGAATAGCAGCAGGTAATTTTCAGTGACAGGTCCTACAAGACTTATGTCTTAGTAGAGATGAGCAACGAATCCATGTGCACTATACCAGCAGACACACCACCACCACCACACCTAATCCCTGACTGAAAATATGTGGGATGCTATTAGAGGCTCTATCAACACTCCACCCATCCTGCAAAATCTGCAGGAACTGAGTGAGAATATTCAAGCAGTATTTGAACCTCCACAACATTTTACAACTCAATTCTGAGAAGCCTGGTATGTTGCATTATTCCCAACTCCATACTAAGAGAGACTATTTCTGTATGTGCAGCTCGATAAACATCGCCCACATTTGCCTTACGAAAAGCAATTCAAATCAACCCTTCTTTTGCATAAGACATCAAATTATGTTCTACATTCATTTATGCATTTTGTGTCAGCAGCTGTCATAACTTGTGTTTTTCCATGCTGGAAACTCACAAATACCACAATCCTGATTAATGATGAGGGGGAAAATATTTAATATGCATTTATAAAATGTTTATATTCAGACTGGCAAACTCAATCTTTCTGAGGTTTCGTACTGGGATAATGATATTTGGATGACAGATCACTCAAGCAGTATGTAAAAGGCACAACCCAAAGCGGCAGGTTGTCGGAGTGTGGCTGAGGGGCCTAGCACCACGTAGACCACTGCTGCTCCAAGACCATGTGGCTTTACACACACATACACACTCATACACAAACACAGCGAGGACTCAGAGGCCCAGTCTAGGTCCATTTGCTCTTTTTCTGGCTAGTCATATGGGTTTGTCCTCTCTCGTTCTCTCTCTCCCCTCCACCTCTCCTTCTTTTTCTCTGGTATTTATGTGTTGGCAGTTGCTATGGATACAAGACATACAAACATTGTGGCAGCAGGCAGGAAGTGTGTTTGAACCACAATGGCGTCACTGCGGCTCACACTGCGCTCGGGCTTTCTGCCTCCTCGTCCAAAACTCGGCACTATTATCGTTAATCCTCACTCTGACCACACACTTTTCAGTCTTATTAGCCTTACTATTGCTTTTTCAGCTGTATCACTCGCTCCGTCTGTGCCTCTTTAGCTGTGCCCACGTTTGAAGAAGTCTTCTCTGGTGCTGGCTTTGGGGTATGCATGGAAAAGCCTGGCTGAAGCATCTGGATATGGCTGTATGTTTTTGTTGGTATATATATATGTGTGTGTGTTTTTTTTGGGGGGGTACCAGGGTACGATGGATAATGTCTGTCTATCAAAGCATTATTAATTTGGAGCGGTGTGTGTCTCACATGAGTAGCAGGGAGAGTATGTGTGTGTGTGTGTGTGTGTGTGTGTGGCCCTATTGCACTGTGTTACATCAGACTCCAGTACTACTGTTTATACATCATTCTTTTTCCTTCTCTTTTTTCATGGCTGGAGTCTAAATATACCCTACTGGAATAAGCCCTTGAGAACAGACCTCCCTCTCCCCCTCTTTGGCTAAATATATCCAACTCAGACCACCTTTCCCTCCCCCCTCCCCATCCTTCTTTCTTTCTCTCTTCTGCTCTCAGCCTTGTCCTCATCTCCTCCTCCTCCCTTCCTTTGCTTGCACTTTTTCCTTCTCAACTCTCTCTCTCTCTCTCTCTCTCTCTCTCTCTCTCTCTCTCTCTCCCACCTTTAATAGTGGTAATTGAATTAAACAGCAGCCTCTCTGAGACCTCTGATCCAGTTAGATAATGCAAAGTCAATCTCAAAGACAGTCCAGTGCAAGTTATCTGGATAACAAAGACATTGTGTCATTTTATACTAAGAAAAAAAAATATTTTTAAGTGAAAGGAGAGAATTTGTATTATGAAATAAATTTCATGAACAATTGAATATGCAATCTAGAAATGGTACAAAACTACTTTTTTTTATTTTTGCGATACAGCTGTTGAAATCTTCAGTACTGGTCAATACCAATACTGAGCCAATATTTGTTTTCTTTTGCCACTCACAATACTGGAATAAATTAATTACTGATTGTAATATTTCTGCATAATTTGTTTGATCTGTTTCTTCTTTTCTCTCTCTACTTTTGTAAACATCTAATCAACCCTTAGAACCCGACATCCAGATGTTACAAGCAGGTACATACTGTATTTTAGGGTTCACAACTCAGGATCAATACAATAAATAAATACAAAACATAAGCTAAAAGACTTACCCTATCTAACCATGGTGGTCTCATCATTGTGTGATGTCATATAAGTGAACAAGCTAGCTCAGAAAACTATAATTAACTAATTTCCAAATTAAATCATTTTTGCATCCCTAATGCAAAAGGAGACCACTTCTGTACATGTGTACATGCTCAACCTGCATGCAGACTGATCAGTGACAGAGGGTGGGGCTAATAACATCACTGATCCAGATATTCAGTTATAGAGGAAAATGAAAAGGTAGGGTCTGTTTACTCTCTTTCTTTACTCACACAGTGTTTCAGAATAAAAGTCCTCAGAAGGGATAATGCTGACGTATACATAAATGAAAAACAAACCAACAAAAAACAATTAAAGGCTTTCAGGTTGTTTTGTAGTGTAATTTGTACTACTGCTGCATTTCAAGGATCTTATTATTATAAATATCCTTGTCAATGTAATTGTTACAAATAATTCAAAATTATTGCATTTTCAGTTCAACAGAATTTCTGAGATATAAATAAGTATTTTAGGCCTTGTAAGCAAAAATAAATTATTATTATTATTATTGTTATTATTATTATTATTATTATTATTAATAATAATAATAATAATAATAATAATAATAATAATAATAATAAAAATGGTCAAATGCATAAAAATATTAACATTTACATATGTAGATACATTTGGATAGCCTATTATCTCCTGATAATAATAATATCTAGCGTGTGTGACTGTGAATTTTGTGGTGAATAAATGTACCCAACATTATAAAAATGTCCCACAAAATTGGCCTACAGTTCTAAAGGTTAAAGAAAATGTGCATGATTTTAGAAAGGGACTGTTGAGTGACTGTTGATATTTGAATTCAACAACACCACATCCACACCCTTCCTGTCAGAGCTTGTTCAGAAGCTCCATCCCCCAAAATCATGCACATGCATTGACAAGGACACTGGCTTCCAGACCAAAAGAAATATGATAGATGATATGATATGATAGAATATGATAGCTGAGAATAAAATGAAAATGTAGACTTTACAGGCTAGTAGTACTGTAGAAATTAACAAGAAGCTCAGTATTGAAGCAAAACATGTAGCTAGTTGTGCACACCAAAGAGCAGTTTAGTCTAGATATATTTTCTGTTTACACTGATTCTACTGAATTACAGCGACTGACGAGAGGAGCTTCTGTTTACACTGATTCTACTGAATTACAGCAACTGACGAGAGGAGCTTCTGTTTACACTGATTCTACTGAATTACAGCGACTGACAAGAGGAGCTTCTGTTTACACTGATTCTACTGAATTACAGCAACTGACGAGAGGAATGTCATTTAAGACATTCATTTAGCATTTATCTAAGAAGTTAATGCTAACTAACATAACCTTACAAATGATACATTAATTCATATGATCCTCTGATGATAAACTACTTTTTAGGTGTTTTTGGCCATAAAACTCTTCACAAATCAAATAGAGAGAATAATCTCATGACAGGTAACTAGTAGTAGGTACAGTGGGGAAAAGAATTATTTAGTCAGTCACCAATTGTGCAAGTTCTCCCACTTAAAAAGATGAGAGAGGCCTGTAATTGACATCATAGGTAGACCTCAACTATGAGAGACAAAATGTGAAAAAAAAATTGAGAAAATAATTTTGTCTGACTTTTAAAGAATTTATTTGCAAATAATGGTGGAAAATAAGTATTTGGTCACCTACAAACAAGCAAGATTTCTGGCTGTCACAGACCTGTAACTTCTTTTTTAAGAGGCTCCTCTTTCCCCCACTCATTATCTGTATTAATGGCACCTGTTTGAAGTCGTTAACAGTATAAAAGACACCTGCCCACAACCTCAAACAGTCACACTCCAAACTCCACTATGTTGAAGACGAAAGAGCTGTCGGAGGACACCAGAAACCGAATTGTAGACCTGCACCAGGCTGGGAAGACTGAATCTGCAATAGACAAGCAGCTTGGTGTGAAGAAATCTACTGTGGGAGCAATAATTAGAAAATGGAAGACCTACAAGACCACTACTAATCTCCCTCGATCTGGGGCTCCACGCAAGATCTCAGCCCGTGGGGTCAAAATGATCACAAGAACGGTGAGGAAAAATCCCAGAACCACAAGGGGGGATCTAGTGAATGACCTGCAGAAAGCTGGGACCAACGTTACAAAGGCTACCATCAGCAACACACTACGACGCCAGGGACTCAGATCTTGCAGTGCCAGACGTGTCCCCCTGCTTAAGCCAGTCCATATCCAGGCACGTCTGAAGTTTGCTAGAGAGCATTTGGATGTTCCAGAAGAGTATTGGGAGAATGTCATATGGTCAGATGAAACCAAAGTAGAACTATTTGGTAAAAACACAACTCGTCGTGTTTGGAGGACAGTGAATGCGGAGTTGCATCCAAAGAACACCATACCAACTGTGAAGCATGGGGGTGGCAACATCATGCTTTGGGGCTGTTTCTCTTCAAAGGGACCAGGACGACTGGTCCGTGTACATGAAAGAATGAATGGGGCCATGTATTGTGAGATTTTGGGTGCAAACCTCCTTCCATCAGCAAGGGCAATGAAGATGAAACGTGGCTGGGTCTTTCAGCATGACAATGATCCCAAGCACACTGCCAGGGCAACAAAGGAGTGGCTTCGTAAGAAACATTTCAAAGTCCTGGAGTGGCCTAGCCAGTCTCCCGATCTCAAGCCCATCGAAAACCTTTGAAGGGAGTTAAAAGTCCGTGTTGCCCGCCGACAGCCCCAAAACATCACTGCTCTAGAGGAGATCTGCATGGAGGAATGGGCCAACATACCAGCAACAGTGTGTGCCAACCTTGTGAAGACTTACAGAAAACGTTTGACCTCTGTCATTGCCAACAGAGGATATACAACAAAATATTGAGATGAACTTTTGTTATTGACCAAATACTTATTTTCCACCATTATTTGCAAATAAATTATTTAAAAGTCAGACAAAATGATTTTCTCAATTTTTTTTTCCACATTTTGTCTCTCATAATTGAGGTCTACCTATGATGTCAATTAACGGCCTCTCTCATCTTTTTAAGTGGGAGAACTTGCACAATTGGTGACTGACTAAATACTTATTTTCCCCACTGTAGGTTGTGGCTCAGGAAACTGTTGCTACAAATGCTCATTCTAAGAGAAAAAGTTAGGATTACCTCTCACAAGCATTCACAAATGGGAGAACAGTATCAGACAGTGATCAAACTTGTAAAACAATGAAAATAAGTCAGTGTTACTCGTCTGTTGAGTAGAAAAAAAGCATCTTCCTGCTTCTTTATTCTGCCTTTTGAGCTCTCTGAGCTTCTTCATCGTCCAAACATCTTAACAGTCTTCATCCATGTCTTTGATCTTGAACATCTTACCAGATCTTACATCTTACCAGATCTCAAACATCTTACCAGTCTTCATCCATGTCTTTGATCTTAAACATCTTACCAGATCTTACATCTTACCAGATCTCAAACATCTTCCCAGTCATCTCTCATGTCTTTGATTTTAAACATCTTACCAATCTTGTCTTTGATCTTAATCTAAAATCTTTTTGTACAGTTTTTATTATCCAAACTGCTGGTTCTCATTTTTTCCACCTGTGCATGAGCAGGAACACCCCTGCTGGAATAGTCAGGTCCAGCTTCTGTTTTTCCCCATCTACAGTGCCACAGCTGAGTATACACACCGGACCTTTTTCCAGTGTGCAAACAGACTGGAGAGCTAGCAGATGGTGCGGAAACATTCACTGAATTTTATCAAAAGTGTAATGAATTGGAATTGCACACATTTCCTTTAAGTTATGGGACAAATTTAAGTAGAAATATAGAAATTGACAAATATTCAAGGTTGACAAACTTTCAAGCACTACTGTACAACTGACATTCATAGATCTTTTTTGTTCATGTCAACATCTCTCATTTTTCATTAACATGAAAGCCCACAAATATGAATGTAATTCATATAATATCATATATGTGTATTATTATTCTGACTGAAACATTGAATGAGCTCAAACTCTCTGGAAAACTCTGGAAAAACAGTGCAGCCAACAAGAACAGAACTAAAGTCTTGTACATTTTTTCTACCAAAATAAATTGCTTTATTTCAATCCAACACTATTCCCCATAAGACAATGGTCCCAATGGTGTGTCTGATATGTGAAGTACCACCACATCTGATCTGCCCCAATGCTACAGTGGGCATCGGAACATGTTTGAGAACAGGCACTAACCAACAATTCTGTTACAGCAGCTAACAGATGCCCACATTGGCTAACAATGTGACTGGGGAGAAGGAGAAGGCTATCCTACCTACCCAGACAGAGAATACCCAATTAGACTCCCAGCCACAGAAGGATGTGGCATCAATGGGGATTGAACTCAATGACAGAGCAGACTCTTAGACGGTAGCACTTCCTGCCCTGTTCAATAACTAAACATATGAAACTTATTAATTGTGTAGCCTTTACAAGATACAACTGCAAATGATGGAGATCAGTCTTTCACATAACAGTAGATGAATTATTGAACTCTTATTGAGCTTCTTTGAAAAAGGCCTTTGCTTAACTGCACAAGGGCTTCTGCATGAACTTAAGGTTCACTATTTCAAAGTACTTGTAGGTCAGTATTTATGGCTCTCCAATACATACTTTTATTTGCAGCAAGCAAATCCTGCAGTTCCTTTGATTTTTGTCAGGAATCTTTTGTGACTTCCTGTTCCACGTTTTCTCCATTTGGATATAATGGCTCTCACTGTGAGTCCCAGAGCATAAGAATTAGCTTTATAACCCCATAACCAGATAACTTATATTGAATATCTTTCTCATTTCTTATGCAATTTCCTCTTTATTCTGAAATTTTAAAAGCAGCAACCATATTTGCTTACTTCCAACTCTGTTGAAAGTGAAACTCTCTTAGGACTGAAACAAATTCTTACAGTTTTTCATTGCATTAAAGTTACAGTTTACTCAATGTGTAAATTGTTTGTTTCGAAGCTGCACATACGCACTGGACAGGTTTTAGTAATGCACAAAGCAACAAAATGTAGTTAAACAACAAGAAAGGAGACCAGGAAAGAGAGAAAGAGAGTGAGTGAGAGAGAGAGAGAGTGTGTGTGTGTGTGTGTGTGTGTGTGAGAGAGAGAGAGAGAGAGAGAGAGAGAGAGAGAGAGTGGAGAAATGAAAACTCTGTATGTAACAAAAATTCTGTTCTAATTCCACTGTGTCAGTTCCTTAGCAGATAGCTTCCTGTCTACAGACTCGACCCAAGTTAACATTAAAGTCAGCACTTAGCATAAATCCCTTTGATTCCTAGGAAAACCTTTGCACACTGTGGCCACCATTTATGTTAACTTTATCAATCCATGGAACCTGATGGAAACATCAGGCTTCTTTAGATGTTCCTTTAAAAAACAAAAAAGTCATGTTTGCTGCAGAGTAGATTAGTGCACCACCACTCCAGTCTGATAAATCTTCCTGAAGATATTTTGCGGTCAAACAAAGTTTCTGATCTGCCTTCCTGGCAATCATATGAACAGATCTCTCCAAAAACTTTTCCACTTAACTATAACAAATACAACAAAACTATAACACTTAACTATAACAAAAACATTCCACTTAACTATCATTTCTTAAGTACATTATGAAGTGAGGACATGAGTGCCTGAAAATTTCTCCTTATAGCCTCCTCCTGCTTTGTGGGCATGAATCATCAGAGTGCCAGAGACCTGCTTATAGGAGCCCATGGATACTGATTGTTGGGACAAAGTTTGAAGTGTCAGAGTATTTTTAAATTTTAGAAATGTTGAACTCGGGGAAGGCTTTCTACTGGATTTTGGAGCATTGCTATGAGGATTTGATTGCATTTATTGACAAGCATTAGTGGGAATAGGATGTTGAATGATTACCACCCTACTTCATCCCCAACTTCCCAACTCATTTGATAAGTAGTGGATTTGAACATAATCGTTCCAGAGAACACAGCTCCACTGGTCCATATCTCAACACCCCTCTAGTGTATAAATTCAAGTACATCACTGTCAGCAAGGGTGTAGCTTAAAGTAGCTCAATGCATTTTTATTAAAAGCTTGGGACATATAGTGTATGTAACTTAGTATAACTGACATTATAATAAGGATTATATTAATGTAAAGTACCTATTTACACAGAAATTAAAGTTTCTGGGAATAATTTGAGGCCTTATGTCCTCTATTTATTAAATCTAAAGGTGCATTCTAAGACTTAAGACTACGATTTAATTTAGATGTGGTTTGAGAAGAATAAGACTAATCAAGCTTGTTCCAGAGCCATTTTTGGCTTTGTATGTTTTGTACTGAGCTCATCGTAAGGCATTGCTTCTGTTTGGAAGGCTAAATACAGAGAACAAGACATTCTGAAAGCGGACTTTGCCACTGAATAGCGTCAATACATCAAAAGGAAGGGTGATGTAAGTGATGCCTGAAGTAGATGAAGTAAAGAAATGAGGAAGCAGAAGAAGAAACATGCATCCTTTTCTCAATACCCACAGCAATGAGATCATCCACTTTGGCCTAGCAACACTTAAGAGCTCAAAATAATTGTTGACCTAAAATGTTCTCTCACACACTCTCTCTCTCCTATTGCTCTTCCACCCCTCCTCTCTCTCAGCATGGTGGGTTTGAACCTTGGTGTTAATATCACACTCTTCTTTCTCACAGACTCCCTACAGAGGCTATTGTCTGATACACCCTGACCCCACCTGTGATGAGCAGACTCTTTATTGACAGATGGGGCTGGCTTGGGTAACACATATTGCTGAATTCATATCTCAATCACTCTCTTAGTGGCTGCCACGGCCATTCTGAAGCATATGAATAAGTCACAGTGAGAGATAGAGCCAGGCCAAAGTACAGCCTCCACACTGTGGGGTTAGTTTTCACATAGTTTTACTATTGCTGGACTCAAGACAACTGGAAACTCAGATTTTTCAAACTCAAAGCTTCCAACTTCTCACCATAAACCATTCACACAACAACCAGTGAGTGAGATCAGAAAAAAATGCCATTAAAAAGCATTAAGGATTTATTTGCTTAAAAGAAATGTGAAAGAAATGAGCACATACATCTCTTCCCAGACTCATCTACAACCTTCTTTCTGAAGGCCTCAAAGATGGTGATACCATGGTGATACCACTCACTTCAACAATCAACAAAAGCAAAACTGAGGTTTAAATAACATTATAACAAAATTTACCTCAGTATTAATTACAGTGTTTTTTTTTGTCACAGCAAACTTTCACTAGTAATGCAGTATCAATATTACTAATTAAATCTTATCAAAACCTATAGATATAACTTGGAATTATTTAATTGTTGGACATTAAGGTAATAACTGGAAAATGTAGTTTTGCTTTAAAGTAGTGCAAGGAAAACAAATAAAGTTAAGAATGCACCAATCTAATCTTAGGACCAGATATTAACAAAATGATCTGAGTTGGGTATCAGACAACAAGGAAATTCAATGAGACTGATCCACTTGCTTTAACTCTAAGAACCCCAGGCCCACACTCTGAGTGTGGCTACAGGCTGGTATTCTAAGCTTCATAACTAACAATCATAGTAACCTACAGACATGATAGTCATCAAGTATCCAGCAATCCAGCTCCAAGTCATACATAGCTGATAACACAGCTGTAGTGACACTCTATAGCCCCAAATGTCTTCAAAAACAACAGACACATATTTATTTACTATATATTGAAAGGCTCCATTTAGCTACTACTGATCTAGCTACTGTTCTGGACCATTCAGTAGATGTGACAACAAAGGACAGAGACATGCTGGGCCAAGGTCCTCCACAATTGTTTATTTCAGATACAAATAGCAATTTAGTACATTTATATTTGTATTTATTTGTTATATGTTATTTTACAAAGTTAGGCAAAGTCATTTTAATGTCAATCTTGAAGTCTCTCCCACATGGTGAGGTAAAGAGTTTAGTAATTCAGCAATGGTGTTGGATTAGTATCAGGTACTGTCTGACATGCAGTACATGTGCACTGTATAGGTATTGGTATCAAAAACAAAAAGGTTGGATTGGTTGCATCCCAAATCCCTGCAACAGACTGCAATGTAATTTTAAGCTATGTTCTCAATAGTACAAAGGCTTTTAAATATAAATATATATTTAATAATTTAAAAGAAATTTAAATTTAAAGAATACATAGTGTGCATAGCAAGTTGCACTGCTGCTATGTAGATCATTACATTGTTGGAACCCAGTCCAAAATGTTCTTACATATAGATATATCCATGTGATGTGATGTAATGTTATCTAAATTCACGTATTTCCATAATTGATGAGCTGTCCCAGTCTTATTACATATGTTATCAACTGTCATGTTTTTCACATGACTGTATTTTGCATGTGATTTTTGATGACTGGTAGATCACCCTCCCATTCCTGGGGCCCTACATTCCTGCTACTGTGTCTTCAGTTTGGGAAACTGGTACAATTTCACTCCCCCACCAAACTACTAGGATATCAAGTATCACATTTACAGAGAACCTCAGAAGCATACTGTAAAGTTCTGAAAATCTGGCAGAGGTACCAGTTACAGTTGCTTAGCTACTATTAGCAGGAGGGGTTTACCATCACATTTTCCCTTCCTTTTGGAAGGAAAAGCTTGATATGTCACTGTAAATCTAAGATCACGATTAGGGCGCTGACTAATAATGTGCTGGATTGTCAGTTAATCATATGAATGATTAACAAAATTAAAGCAACACTCTTTTTAGCTGACTGGCTGGCAATGAAACAGCATGTCATCAGGAACAGCAGCAGATATTCACCATAATGTGCTGAGTCACATTGCAAGAGTATTGCACTTTACCAGCGCATAAAGTTCATGATGTGGACCGCAGTACAGCTTGTGTCTAATTATGGCACTTGGTGTGGGAATGCCCTCATTACACTGCAAAAATCCTACACACAGCTGTTCAGTGTCTAAAGGTGACACACTTATTCTTTTCTTATCTCTGCAGTGTTCATAAAGGCAGATGTGCCTTTTTCATCCCACCACAGTTCAGCAGAAATGGCTTTATCTGCCATAAAGGTGGTTACTGTTGTCCTAAAAGCAAATTACATTGTTGACTCTCAGTCTCAAGTCATGTTTTTTAGGTTCATATTGGTCTCGTTAGGTATTCTTCACCCCTCTCTTGGGCAAACCAAACTGATATCAGAGGTTTAAATAAGACAATCTAAGTCCTCTCTATAGTCAAATCATTTGCAGATGATGTTGTGTAGTTGATTCTAATTTTATACATTTTAAGCACTAATATATGTGGGGGTGTTCCCACAGGAAAACTGCATTTCTATTAATTATGCTTCTACAAATTATTTATTCAGTTTTATGTATTTAGTTAAATCACCTCCATCATTCAACATTGTTAAAATTAGGGTCCAATGCCTATTTCTTTAAATATGGTAAGAATGTCAAAGGTGTTCATGGGGATTCCTAACTTCACATGACTGTACTAGATGGTTAACAAGTTAATCATTGCTAACATAACAAAACGGAGATCACAAGATAAAGAAAGGCCTTCTTAACTTTCAATGGAATTTAGAATCAATCTAAAAAGATTTTATTCCAAGTAATCCTTAAGCATTTCTATTGGTCTATTCATCACAAAATTCTGACACAATAGTCACAAAAGTCATCCACAAACAAGCGACATTCAAAATGAAATGAACTGATATTAAAGGTTCAAGTATAGATCTACTGAACATCTGTACTGTAATACATTTTCACCCTATAGCCTGAACCTATAACAGCCTGTCAGCTAATGTTATCTCCTGATTACATCAGTGTACACTAATGTACACTAAAAGTGCCACGCTAGCATGAGACACAGTAAACCCCTTCCAATATCTTGTGTTACAGCTGTTAAATAACAGTGCACAGCAGCATCTAAGCTCATGACTGCCAGAGGTTAGTTACATTTTGCCTGCTCCTCCTTAGTGCACTCATGTATATGTGAGCAACTGTGACTCCATTCTAACCAGGCAAATCCAATTTGGTCACGTGAAATCTGAACACTCAGTCTAAAAATCACTCCCCTGCAGTATAAACAAAGCCCCATAGTCTTGCAAGCCAGACTTCTGTATGTCACCAGAGGGTCTGGTGCTTTCCACCTCTTGATGTGGCCAAGAGTTGTCTCATTTGATCAACAGGGCTTGTTTGACCGACACGCAAAATAACCAATCCATTTCACTGATTTGTCTTGTATCTTGCTATGAAAGGCTACTTTGTCCACTCAAAATCACTACTGTCTAGAATACCTGTCAGAATGTAAACACACTACTTAGAACTAGTTAGAAAATCCCGATAGTGTTGGCCAGCTCGGCATGCAGTAGCCCACACATACACTGATCTTCACAGTGGTCTTGGCTCTGAACTCCTAAAGAAACACACAGAGCCACAGTATTAGAACCCAGGGGCCAGAACTATAAGGCCTAACATTAACAGCAGTAAGGCTGGGCAATTTATGGATATTTATATTGATATTGAGATATAAACAGGGAAAGATATGGGCAGAGGTGATATCATTTATATCAAGTTTTTATTCAACTCTGCTCCTCTCCACCTCCACTCGCATTCTCACACATATTTTAGGCAACCGGCTTTGTTGAAAGGTTGCAGGTTTGATTCCCTGAACTGGCAGGACATGACTGAAGAGCAATTGAGACCCTGAACTTCCCAACAGCTCCCTGTGGATCTCTCTGATAGGGCTGCCCACTGCTGCCAGCATGTGGGCTCACTGGCCCTAGTGAGGATGGGTTAGAAGTGGAGGAGGAATTCCATTGTATACAAGCGCGGTGTGTCTACATGCACATTTACATTTACTGTGGAGGGCGCAGAACTCTGGCATGATGATGACTGTGTGTATAAACAAGAAATGAAGACATGTTTACATCATGAATCAGGATATTTTTCAGGATGTCCGTGTCCATACTGTCTGGCCCTGGTTTTCAGTCAGTCATGACCTAGAACTGTCTAAAACAGAAACACCAGGCCTGCCCTTCCCTTGCTTTAGTACAGTGAGTCTCCAGCTGCTGGTCCAGCAGGAGAGCCTCAGACGTTTCTGAGCAGCTGTCAGCCTCGCATTAAGCCCAGCTCAGGGCTGAAGACTGAGAGTGGACCTCTGAATCTGTCTCTGTCAGGTAAACAGAGGTCCACACTAAAAGGACTAGTTTCGCGTGGTCTGAGGACGCTGAATCTCGGTGGGCTCACTGCTGTGCCTCTCTGTCTGAGAGGAGATCTGTGTGAACTTGTCCTTATTTGGCTCCTGGGAGAGCACGCTCGTGTGAAGCGAGCTGCGCGCGGGGAGACTTTCCTCCTGACTGTGACTCACCTCTGACTCACCATCACACTAACAACAACAGTGCGCGTCGCCATGGAGACGCAGGACTCCGCCCTCCCTACGCCTTCCTCTCTCTCTCTCTCTCTCTCTCTCTCTCTCTCTCTCCTGTCTCCCTGTTTCTGTTCTCTCTCTCTCTCTCTCTCTCTCTCTCTCTCTCTCTCTCTCTCTCTCTCTCTCTCTCTCTCTGTCTCTTTTTTATTGAGTTGTGAATTACACCTCATTTACAAGTGGGTTCAGTCTCAAATGAGGGCTTACTTCTCATAGTACACTACAAAGGGCACCTCCAGTAGCCTAGGATCTCCTGAAAATAACAATATCTAGGATGTGTGACTGTCTCCTATAAATACTTTTCAGAAAGTTTTGCAAATAAAAGTATGTCAAACTACCAACACATCCCACAAAATTGGCCTAGGGTTCTTAAGTTTAACCTAGAACCCAGATAACATGCCCGTGCAGCAATTCCATGGGTAGCTCAACTGTGCCCAGAAAGTTGGTCCACACATTTGGATGCCCACTAGGATCCTAAGACACTGTTGTAGTTGTTGTTAATATGTTTAATGGCACATGTAGTGCACTACATAGGGAGTATCCCCATATATTAGACAGTGTTAGTGTGCTTCAGAAAGCTGGAATGGAAATTTCCTTCTGGAATAATGCCAAAATACATTGGCATGTGTTTTTTTTATGAACTACATAATACTTTGCCTCATTTCAAAATGTAATCCAAGCACATGAGTACATAAACAAAGAAAAATATACACATTACTGTGCAAAGTTTATGCATCTTGGCAATATGAGCATTTTAGCTTGCATCACATTAGAAACAATGCAAGTAAACGCAGTAAACAAACTGTATGATTGTATATTGTACAGTACTGTATGTGTGTATATGTAATTTTTATATCCTTATATATTTTTTTGCTCTGAACTCTTTAAAGCAAACAAAACAGGTCCTGCTTTTTAAAATCTTCTGCCATTTTTTTACTTTTTTTCAAATAAACATAAAAAAAAAAAACGAAACGCCTCCACACTCTTAAATTGTTTCCTAATGTTTTTCCCTGCCATTACACATCGGTCCTCAGTAAGCACTAAAAACTTGGGCCACACACACAAAGGCCGCATTCACACGCACTCATATGTTGCTGTTGTTTATCTTCTGCTTTTTCTTTGTGCATGGTGACCATATGAGGAATACACTCCCAAATAAATACACACACACAGGCACACACACACACACACAGGCACACACACACACACACACACACACACGCGCACTCATGTGCAGCCCTTTCGGTGTACTGCTTTGAAAAAAAGAAAGGTTAAGAAAATGCTTGTAAATGATAATGGGGAGAGCTACTGCATATTTTCTCTGATGTGTGTTCGCTCCACTCAGAAGAGGCTATTAATCTCGCCAGTACATTGAGTTCAGTCGCCCGCGGCGGCTCTTTAAAATGTTCCTGTGCACAGATACGTTCCCAAACAAGTACGACAGTAAACGGTTTCTCCTCCTCCATCTCCTCCTCCTCCTCCTCCTCTTTGTCATCTGCACAAGCCTCAGAGTCTAGGACTCATCCACACTTCAACTGAATTTTCCTGTATTATTATGGTGTCACTGTGGTAAAGCAGGTAGTAGTATGTATGTTACACACCTCCAGGGCCCAGGGTTTGTGGGTTTGATTGTCACTTCAGTCGCTGACTTTGAGGGGTTTTGTGTGTTCAGATGAGTTTCCTCTGGGAATCTGTTTCTTCAACCTCCCACATAAACATGGTAGGTGAATTGGCTATATTAAATTGCCCATAGTGATGGATCAGTGTAGGGGTGATTCTTGAATCAGAGCTTTAGGGGTGCTGAGCACCCAGTGAGACCACTGACCCACACCTCCACCAATACATAAATAATGATACATTTTAAGATAGTTTGGATGATCATTTCCAACCAATTTGCAAATATAACATTCCAACAATGACCATTTTAACTAGTTATTGTTATTTTTAATAACAAAGAAATGAACCCATATCAGTTTAAAGCGTTTTTCTCTCACTGAATATTGAGCTGCTGTGGGCTCATGCAAATAAATGGGTGAAATTCAGGACAGGAAATTTGGGCTGAGTGGGTCAGAAGAATAAAAAGAATTTACATTGAAATCTGATATTCTAATCATTTGAAGGCAATTTACTGAATCTGAGGATATGATGGAGACTCAAACTATTACAAAAAGGTGACAGGGGTGTTACTGTCATTTAAGGCATCTTTCCAGCAGATAAGAAGGTAATTAAACTGTTAGGCCACAAACAAATTCTTAGAAATGATTAATCTGTGTGTCCTCCCACACTAGCAGCTGCACACAAATGATCTGGTCTAAAATAAAGAATTCAAAGCAGGAAACACTGACCAGCACACAGACAGCTCTCATTTAGCATGTTCAGATGATCTATTACTGAAACTGGCTGTGTTACTGTTTAGGAAAACCAGACAGAATTAAGGACTGAGGACAATGACTCAAAACCCAGGAATGTTCTGGATTTTTCAGGGCATCTGGTCACCCTACTGTGGGCAACGAAGTCTCACTCAAACATTAGACCTAACTGTCCCACCTGGCTGACTGGCCAGCCACACACACACACACACACACACACACACACACACACACACACACACACACACACAGGTCAAGTTAGGAATTGGGCATCACCTCCGCAATGGGAAGAGAAAAAATATTGGAACGTGAAAGTCAAAATACACAAAAACTCTGATCTCCACATCATGCGGGTTTCTCCACTAACACCATGATTACTAGCAATTTGACTGGCTGTTTTTGTTGGACCATCCTTTAAAACAGATGCTTGTACAAGGGTAGGAGAGAGAATGGTAGAGAGAATGGTGGTGGTGGTGAGGTGGGCTCTCGTATTTCATTTAAAATTTATTTTTATTATTAAAATCTTTCATCTTATCAGAGAACAGAATCCATAAAAAAATGACCAACAACAAAAAAGTGATCTTTTAAGGGTGACCTTTTTTAGGGGTGCTGAGACACACCCAGTGAATGCAAGTGTTACCCTGCAATAGACTCCCGTTCTGTCTAATTCTAGCACTAGGGCTGTGGGTATTCCTTCTCCAATGCATATTTGAAAAGTGTGTCATATTCTACATACCAGAGAGGCCTATCACTTGACAACAGAGAACAAAACAGATCCCTTCCTCTTCATACAGGCTATAATACTTTGATAGGTATCAGAGTAGCAGAGAGTGCAGATACAGTTTCACAGTTTCGGTTTTAACCTTCTAGGTAACCAGCATGCCTAAGGGCCTTTTACATAATTTATTAAATAAAATAAAAAAATAATAAAGACATAATTAGGAAAAGCCTTGTATTTTGCTGACAGCACCCCCCCCCCCCCCCCCCTTCACATCAAGAGGACTTATTTGGTCCATCAATTTTTGAAGAAATGGTTAAAAACGTTAACATTTTAAAATGTGACTAGTTTGAGACACTAGTATTATGTCAGCCAAAGGGAAGAAAACATATCCTAACAGTACCTGGGTTACAACAAATATTTACACCCTTTATGTCAGTATAGAAGCGGCACAGTGGCTTGTTGGGTAACATGTTTGCCAGCACTGGGGGCCCTATCTGGGTGTAGTTTCCATGGTCTCCCCATGTCTGTGTGAGTTTCCTCCAGGCACTCCGGTTTCCTCCCACATTCCAAAAACATGGATATCAGGTGAATTGGCTACTCTAAATTGCCCTGGTGTGTGAACGATTGTGTATGTGAGTGAATGTATGTCTGTATTCCAAAGAGAAATGCACACATTATGTAATGGTTTGGAGTAGGGGAGCCAGACATTGTAAACACCCGGGGATTAGCCCAAATATCCAGAACCATGCTCACCTCTGAAGATTTATTTGCCCATTGAAATCAGCAATATGAACTTTTTTTCAACCCATCTGAGACAGAAGTCCTAAACAAATCAGTACATTCTATGTGCAAAACATAATAGTTGCTGACTAATTTTAATTTCTGTATTTGATTTAATGCTTAACTTTGTATCAGCACAGTAACCTTGCCATAGTTTAACATATTGTCAAATATGTTACAAGAAAAATATTGTAAATAAAAATGGTATTCATTGTTTCTTCGTTTGACATTTTTGTAATAACATATATATATATATATGAGTCAGACACAAATCTCATAAGCCCATTGTAACATTTTAGTCCTCAGTTAGTAAAACATTAACATTCAGATTAACTAGAGCCCGTCCTAATCACAGCTAATGTTTATTACGTCTACTGCTTCACACGCTCAGTGGTGTGGACTCACCTGAAACATCTTCCTGCTGCCTCTGCTGAAAATGAACCACTTTCTGTTGATGATGGCTGTGAATCACTTTGTCCATTTTTACTCATTTCCACCACTGCTTGCTCACGCTTGCGGGGAACGATTGACAGAGTTGCCAGATCTAGCATTTCTCAGAACTCCAGCAACAACAACCAGTTTTAAGAACTTCCACTACTGTCTTTAAATAATCTGTTGATATTTCTTAGAACGTGATCATTTGATTACCCAGAGTTTTAGAACCCTGATTTTGCCAGTCTAATTAGAGGTTTGAGGCCCCTGGTTTGGAACATATTTATTTACAGGGTGTGATATTAGACATTTTTAATGACCATTAAATTTTTCTCATAGAGAAATCCAGTTACAGGCATACTGCAGGATGATCCCACGACTCCAGAGGTTTAAATACTTAAGTCAGTTAAATACTTGGTTAGTAGCTGTTATCATCTGTCACTGCAGGAGAAAAGTTCAGCAGTCCCCTCTCAAACAAACAAGAAACTGTGGGCTAATAAAACTGACAGCAAATGCAAAGGTGCAAATAAATAAAAACACAGACAGAATGAATCAGCGTCTGAGCACTTGCTGTTTAGAACATGATACTTTGATAGGTATCAGAGAAACAGAGTGCAGTACCTTCCATGTGACCTTAATGCAGCATGATATCAGTGATATCAGACACAGTTTCAGTCTTAGTTCTTTTGGCTGAAAAGTGAGGGTTCATTCATTCATTCATTCATTCATTCATTCATTCTTTCATTCTTTCATTCATTGATTTAAATGTTTAACTGCCGTCTGTGTGAACTTGCTTTTACCTTGACTTGTATAGGACATTTGTTTGCTATTCAGCAGTGATCTAAGCCTTGCTCCAGAGGGGTGAATGAATTGTGTTCTCATGTTGACTCAGCATTCATGGTTAGAGAGGGAAAGGTTAAGCTGTTGGAGAGCCCTCCCATCTGTGTTTTTAGTCCATTTAAACATGGTGTCGGTATTCCTAAGGTGCGGTCTGAACATTTGTTTTATAGTGCATGAGGCACCTCTGGTAATTGTTGAATTAAGCTTCCTTTACTTTACATTAACCTTGTAATGCTTTAAAGTGTAAATGGTGAAAACTGGCCTTAGCTTTGTGTGAGCAGGCATGCTCAAAGAGTCGTGGGAATCATCGAGACGATAGCTGTGCAGGTCCGTCTTCTAAGCATTGTATCTGTAATCTCAGGTTGTTGTGAAGCACATGGTCTCAGCTCTGCATGTGCATACCTGGCCACTTGTGTAAGCACAAAGGTTTTGTGCTGTCGGTTGCTATGCACACAGAGCTGCGGGCCAATAGCATTGCATCACAGCTACAACTGGGTGACATTGAGGAAACACCTTATCACAGTCCTTTGGAAAGGTTCAATAACAAACAAAGGTGGAGAGTAAGAGATTAGAACATTGGTTGCTTTTATACCTAAGTAGCATTTTTAAGACAATACTGTTTAAGGTTTTATAAAATTAAAGTTCTGGAGGTTTTCATCTGCTGTATCTGTAACACACCACTGATTACCACAATCACTAATGTAGCATACAGTTTCATTCCGCTATTTAAATAAATTCATTAATTAACAAACAAACAAACAAATAAATACATACATACATATTTACTACTACTACTCAAGCACTCAAATCCCACGTCAGAACAGCTGCTTTTGTAGTACAACATATGTTAAAGTTTAATTAGCATTTTTACTTTGGAGACATACTCAAGTCACCTTTGGACATTAAGGAGCCTATTTAAGCAATGCTTCGGTTGCATTAAATAGCAATTTAAAGTATTCATAAGTACGTTTGAGATAGTTATTTACCACAAACATTAGAAAAGTATTAATAGGAGATATTGTTTATAGCCAGGTATTATTTTCAGGAGATCCTAGGCCACTCAAGTTTGTCTTCATATAAAATGTAAATATTAAGAGAATTTATATATGTGTGAATTTGACCATGCTTTCATCAACTTGTGACTATATTTTGTTGTTAAACAACAACAAAAAAACCCTATTTATAAAAGTGCAGATCCAGGGTTGTAAGAATTGAGGTAGTATTACATAGTAGATTTAAGTAATACACTATGTGTCAAAAGGTGCAGAACACCCCCATACATACCCCCAACATCCCCTGGTACTAAGGTTTTTGGGACTAGGCCAATGGTTAAAACCTACAGCTGGTCTGTGAAAATGGAAACAAATTAAGCTTTGAAAATGATATCAAACCATTTACAATTAAATGCTTTTATACATTATTGTATATTTAAAATCAGAACAGACTGTGTTACTGCCCTCTCTACAACAGCATTGTCAGATAGAGTATTATATCCCCTCAAAGTGGAGCTCTTTCCTTTAGTAGAAATTACACATAAAAGCCAGAAGGGTGAATCTAGTTTCATACACCATCAAAAATATGGAAATATGGAGTCCGATACAGGAAGACGTCTGACACTCACACCCACAGCAGCATCAGAACACAAGTTTCTCAGAGTCATGAGCTTGTGTGATAGGCGCCTGCTTGTAGACATGACGACACTTTGTAGCTCAGCTAAAACACTGAACCAAGTCTCAGGTTCAGCTGTGAAGAGAAGACGTCAGCTGTAGGTTTGACATTTATGCACTTGCCTCCGGAAAATTACATTTGTGTGCAAAGTGTGAAGTGAATATTTGGGCTCCAAGTGGCACAGATTTAATGCACTAGCACTATGATTCGTGGCTTGCAGGTTCGAATTCCCACCCATCAGGATTCACCCAGTCTATCACTGCCCTTCATATTATAGAAGTCATATTTTCATAATATTTTTATTTGTCCTTTATTTGTCCTCAAACATTAATGATTGTAATTACTTCCTTGGTCTATAGAATTTCCTGTAAAAGTCACTTCAAATGTGGGTTAAGCTCATAATTAAGCTCATACTTGCAGCACATTGTTAAATTCCTGAACAAATTCAATGCCCAAGAGCTTTTTGGTGGTGCAGCTGGCTTTCACTTTTCTCAGAGTGATTTACTAGATTTGTTAGATTTGTAGATTTGTTACTAGACTAGTTTGTTTTTCTTAAACAAAGCAGTTCGCTTAAGCCACTTATACATGATGTAGTTTTTTAAACTTGTAACTCCTTGTGTCATAATTCCTCTATCCAATGAAGTTTGTTCCTCTTTTGAGTCTTGGTTCCTCTAAATGTAGCTTCCTCGTGCAGTTTTTCCAGTTACCGTTGCCATTGACTACACTTATTTAAGGTCTGGGACCCAGGCTTCTGCAATGTGGCTTTGAGACAATGTCAGTGAAATGTCAGCTCCACTGCCCTTTTTCAAACGGCCACCAATGCATTATTGCTGGGCAGCCAATGTGCTCAGAGGAAAGCGCCAGGTTTGCAGCTCCCATTTAACGGTTAACAGATGCCTGTGCCAACCAGCATCACACTGGCTACCCACAGCATCTACCCACCATGGCCAATTTTGCTCTCTCAGACTCTGGCTGCCGATGGTAAGCAGCACGACCCAGGATTCAAACCTGCAATCCTCAGATCATAGTGCTAGTCCAAAAGTCCAAACTGGTTTTAAAAATTATTAACTGAAATTTTATTGCATTTGCAAGAAAGCTGACGTGGCCATTTCCGCTCCATTTCACCCTGGAACGACATGCCTATACAGTAGCGTGCAGTGATCTTGGCAGCATAACTTTCATATTATAAGCAATGCTGCTCTTCCCTCACTGCTATGGTCACTGCTTTATGGCCTGTCTAACCTTCTGCGCTGTGTCTCAGTACCTGTTCCCAGGGTTACACACACACAAAAACAACAACAGTGTACAAAAACAAACAAAGAAACATCAGTGGGCCTGACAGGTCAGTGCCTGACTCATCCTCTTTTGTGTTTAGCACCACTCTGTGATCCCAAGGACGCAGCGGATGTCTGCTTCATGCGTGCCATCATCATACCCTCTGAACTTCTGATGCATATTCCCTGACCTCTGCATGACCTGAGATGAGTCTAAAGAGACAACAGCAGCTGAGGTCTGGAGATTGGGAGGGAAGAAAAAGAAACCCAGTTGTTCCGCTGCCCCTGGCTAATCCAACAGATGGACCGGAGAAAACAAGAAAACGGAAAGAGGGAAAGCAGAAAGAACAAAGGGAGCTCACCTGACAAATTCTGAATGAAGCAGAGCTCTAGTCTTGATTCCAATACCAACAATGTGTCTTTTTTGAATGCTACTAAAGCTGGAATTACTTAACTAAGCTGGATTTATCCATAATTATCCATTATCAGGCCCTGCTCCACAACAGTGGGAAGAATGGCAGGATTATAGGAGCAACACTGCCTTTTATGTGTTGGTTACTGTATACTATGTCCCCTCAAGTGGTAAGTCCTATTCAATGACACTATATAGCTCTGGTCACACAGCAGGTAAGAGGCCCAAATCCAGTCTTTTTGTGATGTAACAGATGTGTCATCTGTATGTCAGTGTGAAAGTTTTCAGTTTTCAGATTTGGGCCACTTGCAAATATAGTTTTGAAATCCGATACACAACAATGCGGCTCAGTCTGAACAGCCAAATCAGAATTTATGCAGTTTTTACAGCAATCCAACCTAAAGGATAAAGAAACCAAGAATGTGAACTATGAAAGTGACTGTGGTCTAATAATGTACCACTTTTACAACAAGCTTGAACACAAGTCCAGCCGTCAGCCACTGGAACAGCTTGATAGCTGCTGTGATGCTGGTGAAAATGAAACCAACACTTTACATGAAGGTCTTCTGCACCAATATCTGGTGTAAACAGCCTCTATTACACTAAAGGTAGGGGTAAAATAATATAATATATTATAAAATATTGTTTTTTTTTTTTTTAACATTTCAGGTGTCAATAAAGTTGACCAGATTCTATTTATCTTGACAAATATGCTAAAATATAAGCATAGCCTATCCTGGCCTGCTAAAAGTCATGGGAGAGGAGATTAGGAATCAGTGTTGGCTCTAGGAGTGGATTAGGAACACTCACACTGGAGGTGTTCTCTTCTGAGTGAAGCTAAACACTGGCCATAGTATTCATGGCAAGGTAACATGAATTATCAAGCAAGGAATAATATTGGGTGCCAGATGGATGGGGAATTCCATTTTACATCCAGTACGTCACATTTGTACTGGGAACACATCTTTGAAGCTATTACCACCCATGGCCCCCTAATGATTATGACTGGTAGTGGTGGGCAAGAACTGTGAGTGTGAACATTAAAGTAATGGCCAAAATCACACACACACACATTCAGTGCAGGAGTGCAGACCCCATGAAACTTGTCAACAAGGTGTTGTGCAGGCTGCTTCCATACACGAGTGATGCTTATTCTTATGGAATGAACTGGATCCACTGGTCTGCATCCATACTTAATTGACTGGTGCCCACTATGTTTTACTGGTTGATGACCGTAAGCAGCCCTTCATACTTCTTGTAGCCCTACAATGATGAGATATTTCAGCAGGATAAGGGACCATGCAGTTGGTTCAATTGAGAAATGTTAAACGACAGTAGAACTTTAGAGAAGGAACGTTCCATCCTTCTACCCAGAGGTCAGTAATCCTGTATGTACAGTACTTATACACAGTGTGTACATTCAAAAGCATTTCTACCGGGCGCCCATGCAGTGACCTACTATCAGGTCTTGATCAAACTCAGTAATGCACATTGCAAACACTCACTTGACAAACACTCTGGCTAGTGCTCAATACAGATGTGTTACATACAAACATATGACATACATACTGTTAGTATGTAAGAATGCGAATGTCACACTTTATTGAAAAAAAGAACAAAAAAAGAAAAAAAAAAAAGAAAAAAAGAAAATGCAACCTGGCATATATTCCCATAATGAATATTCATTAGTATACAGCTTGCGCTCAGAATGCGTACACAGTTGGGATAGAAGGAGGTGAAAAAAAGAATCTACTGCAAACACAATTCTAACAGATGGAAAATGGCAGATAAAAAATAATGCACTTTTTCATTATTCAGAGGGATTATAGCAATGTTCATAATATACATGGGCAGGGGGGGTAAAATATCTCTACTATAGAATGCAGACTCTTTCTGAAGCTTTCTTTCTGGAGCAGTATGTCAGCACGGCACAGCTGAACTAAGCTAGCTTAATCACTCGATAGATCTGGCCCAGCAGAGCAACAATGCTCCAAGTACCACAGTTCCAAGTGTTTAGGGGTGCTCCGCAAGCAGGCATAGTGGTCATTTTGTCCATTTCCATGAGAGACACTCCTTTGTAACATTAACTGAATCCATCTCGGGGGGGGTTTCCATGCAGGGCTTGTCAATATTTGCAGTGACGTAGGCCACAAGATATTCCTTTATACCTACAAGTCTACGAGACATTCAGATAATTAACCAAGGTCTGTCACAACATCAGATATGTGTAACCTTCGGCAAATTACAATGTCTTGGTACACAAGACATTTAGGTTTCATTCACGTTTTGTCTTTGATTTGCTTCTATTACATGAACCAAGGTTCTGTAGCAGTGGTTCAGTCCCCCATGTGCCATCCATGAACCCATCATCACCTTCTAAAACGTTCCAGAATTCATCGTTCTAATCAGGGGTGGAAAAAGTACAAAGTGCACTTAAGTGAAAGTACAAGTATTGCATTAAGACTTCACTGAATTAAAAGAAATTATGGAACCATGTACCATCAAGGAAATGGTTTTAAATATCAAGTTTTATTTCTTGAAAAATAAATGTATGTTGCTCCTCACAGGAGGATGAAGACTAGCACAGGCCTCCTCTTATACGTGCCAGCCACTACCTCTTTTTGAGGTGCCACCATTGCATCATTGTTGGGCAGCCAACATGCACCAGCCTCAGCTCCAGTAGAGCTAACAGATGCCTGTGCCGGCCAGCATTGTGATAAATGTGATGTTGGGAGAGAAAGCAAGAGCTTTCTTCAACTCCGGAGGCAAGCAGAATGACCCAGGATTCAAAGCTGTGATCCTCAGATCATACTTGGAGCCTGTGGAGATTCACTTTTGATAGGAGATTGGTTGGTTGTAGAGTGGCATGATTCTGAGAACAAATGAAATTATCTGCAATATATGTTACAAAATTTAAAAATACAGGAGTTTTCAATCAGATTCTGAATTCAACCAGAAGTCAATGATGCAATATGTCAAAAATATTAATAATGCACTCTGTGTAGCCTGTGGTACGATATGTTGTTTCTCAACCCTGGTCCTGGAGGCTAGGTCTGTCATGATAACTGTATGAACAATATCTTGTCCCAAAAATAATTATGAAAAAATGTCAACTATATTATTCCACTGATATAATGATAATATAATAATACAATTCACATCTTTTAGCTTTAAAGTATTAAGAATATTCAGATATTACAACTGGAATATAATGATATTCAAAAGAAATACACCGTGAATTAAATTAAACCTCTGTTTTCAAACAGAGTCGACATGCAGATAAATCTGCTATTGGAGGCACCCCAACCCTGCAAATTTTAGGGCTTTCCCTGCTCCCATCGCATGTGACTCAACCAAAGAGCTCATTAATAAGCACCACAACCAGAGTTATGTGGGGTGTGTTGAAGCTAAAATGTGCAGGACAGGGGTGCCTCCATGATCAGGGTTGAGAAACACTGTCAAGTAAAATGAGAACAGTGTGCTTTTTCCATCAAGCAGCAAACAAGTTGAAATAAATCTGCCCTAAATGGCATTGCGCTTCCTGTGATGTGACCACATGACGATGCTTAAATTGTGCTGTGCACTCCTAGTTGGTTGGTTTCAATAATAAACTCAAATGTGCAGTAAGTACAAGTATTCAGTTCTAATAATTCCAAAACAGTTGGTAATATTTAGTAATGATGTACAACCACTCCAGTTTTTTCCACCCCTGGATAAAAAACACAACAAAAGAACAAACAGAGAACTCATTCACTGTCAGCACAGTGGTTGCAGGCCTACATGCAACAGACACTTTCTCAATAACACCACTTAACACCCATGTTTCCGTTTAATGATTGAAACTGGAAAGCAAATGCACTGCAATGGCGCCCTCTAGTGTTTTACAGTTCAGCTTACACCGTTTCTGCTTGAAACTGTTCTGGGGGTTCTCACAAAGATTGATCAAAGTTGAACATGCCAAAACATTGGGACTCTTATCCTACTGGACTGGACAGTCCTCACTGTTGGCTTGTCGCGTTAACCCGTTTACCTTTCATTTACATGCCAATGGTGTCAGGGTCTTCCTCCCTTCTAGAACCTAATATTCATTTCAAACTCCATGTCATTTCTCAATAATAAACCTGTAATGTGGACATGCAGTGCTGTGCAAAAGTTTAGGCATCCAAACAAAAGCATTATTTTAACCCATTGATCTTGATGGCAAGTGTGTATTTGCTTGTAATCACACCATATATGATTAAATTAGATGCAAGTCAACATTATTTTACTTAAAAGAAACACAGTAGTTGACATCTGATATGTGAACTGGTCTAAACTGCACTGCTAGCACACTTAGAGTGTGTCGGAAATGTTAAATACCTACTTACTGTATTAATGTTGTTTGGATTTCTTCTAAAGTTAAAGGAAATGAGCACAATTATAGAAGACTAATTGATATTTGAATTGTCCCTATTTACAGCACCAAGGCTGAGTATAAACACAGAACTTTTTTTCCAGAGTGCAAACAGCCTGGGAAGCTAGCAGACTGCAAGTAAACATTGCAAATTTCACAAAAAGCGTAATTAATTGAAATTGTGGATATTCCCTTTGAGTGTGTTACTCAACAAATAATGCTACACTTACTCACCAGGTGATTTTTTTAAATGTAAAAATTAAAGATGCCTAAAACCTTTGCAAAATACTGCAATGTCAAGCTTCAGAAATTCCACTTTGTGAAAATTCCTTCACATTTCCTGCGTTAGTAAATAATGTACTATATTTACTGTATTATACATTCTTTTTAATACATGTTGATAGTGGCCCCTCTCTTTAAAGCTATGCACAACCTGGAGCATAACCATAGGCTGGTTACACTGGGTTCTTGGCAGGTAAAAACCCCCACTCCAAAATCCTTCATGTGTAATACTGATTTACAAAGAACGTACAGCACATAAAAAGGGCTACATTGTGAGGGTCCCTCTAAAGGGGTAATTTCATAGGACTTTACAGGTGTAAGTCCACTATAGATCACACCTCTTTTCCACGTAAATATTTTTGAAGTCTTGTCCGAGCAAGCCCCCCATATTTCATACGTCTGTTAGTTTTGCACCACCAGAACAGACAGTCTGTCCACTGTCATGAATGTAGAGATGTAAACAACTGTGGACGTCTGAGCTTCCAATCTGGATCGCTGTGTACTGCAGTATGATCAACATCTGCTGGTGGAAGTGGCTGTGTATAAAAACTGGCTGTTGGCATGGGGGATTGCTACCAAAACGGGTAGCCTGAAGTGTGTAGCAGTAGCAGAAGCAGTAAAATCAAGCAAGAGCAATGCAAAACGCAAGCTTCCATTCTTTAGCATCCAGAGGTTCTGTTAAAGACATTCTCGTGCTTCAGGGACTGATGATTGTCAGCGGCAGTTCTGAGTCAGACAGCTCTGAGTCGGTGTGTTTTTTCCAGTTGAGAGTGAAGAAAAAAAATAAAAAACAGACACTCATGCTCACCTCCTGCCTGCTCCTGCTCTGCAGGCAAGCTAATAAAACACTTTTTAGCCTTTCTTGTTTTGCTCGTTCTATAAAAATAACAGCCTCCTTTTCATCAAAAGCAGTCAGGTGTGGAAGGGTTGGAATTCTGGGAAGCTGGGAAGTGTGCGAGTCTGTGTGTGTTTGAGTTCAGAAGTTGCTAAAAATCTCATATTTCTTATTCCAGTCCATCTGTGGTGCTCTTTTCTTGGCGCGCTTGGCATGGGCCTTCTCTTTAGCTTCTGCCGCTGTGGGGCTCAACCTCAGGCCAATCTCAGCGAAGGGGTCCAGCAAACGGCTACCACCATCCTCGGAGTTCTGCACATGTACACATACACAGAGCAACAGTTTTGACTTAAGTGACTGCAATGTCAGGAGTGCAGATTAAATTTTTCAAAATCACACAAAATACACAAATTAGACATCTTTAGCTTGACATAACAAAAATGTCACAAAATGTGCGGGGTATGGCATCATTCCCAAGCAATCGAGTCTTCCTGAATCCTTGACAGGCAGTCTAACAGCAAAAGGATCATACAAATACTATCAAGAGAACCATGAACATGCACTTGTTTTCACGCACCTGTGTGCTGGTGTCCTGGCTACTGTGGTCTGAGTGCGTAGACTGGGATGTGGAGCGTCCATTGATGCGGGGACTGGGCGAGCCATTAGTAATGGACTCCGTCTCAAACCCTGAATCAGAGAACAAAAGCAAACACTTCAAGCCTTTCCTGCACATTTATTTATACATATCTCCACTTAGCATTCTACATATAACTTAGTCCTACATATAACTGATGATCCTCCAGAGCTAGGCCAAAAATAGCTCCTAGCTGGACCATTTCATTTCCTTTAAGTGTAGGTATAATGACTGAAGCAACCCTGAACTTTTGAGCTCCCCTCTGCACACTCTCTAAATACAGTACTAGTTAGGGGTGGGCAATTTGATGATATTTTATTGAAATTGTGATTAATTGTGTTTGAACGACAGCATATTTCATTTCAGAGAGTTCAATTACAGCTGTTTAAATAGCGGCACATTTTGAATAAAATAGGAACTAAATAGTTTTTAGGATTCTGACGTTCATTTTTTACTGACACATTTTGTTTGCACGTCAAAATACTGTGGTAAATACTGGGTATTAGAAGGCAACATTTCAAAACATTCTATTGTGTAATAGAAAACAACAAAACAATTAATTATTTCTATTGTGTTTTGATTGTCACACATTTTATACATGTTATAGAAAACAGTTTGTACTGAACTGTAATTATTTGCCTGATCTGTACGAGTTGTCTTGCCCATGAAAACTCTAGTTCTTCTCTTGATTTCTGAATGACAGAAGTGAATAAAGCCATCTAATGACCCGAATGTCAATCAATCAATGAATCAATCAATCACAGTTCATTTGAATAGCTCTTTTTACAACAAAGGAGTTGTCACAAAGCAGTTTTAAAGAAATATCACAGGCCATAACTGGTCTCACTCTCTCTGGCTGTGTTATATGTTAACCAGTACTGGTGTCTTTAAGCTCATACAACAATTAGCGTTCTCCTCAAGGGTTTTTTCTACTTTTCAAAGATGTCGCTGTAGCAGCAGTTTGGACAAAAATCAATTGACTGGAATCATGAGGACTCATCCTCTCAGCACTGGTAGAGTCATGTTATGAGTGGAGTTCTGGCTAGAACTGGAATGGGATTCTTTGGAAAAAGCCTCTACCAAAAAAGTTTGTGTAGATTTGCTTACATTTATCACCAGATCCTCTGAAGTACAAGGCTGTTAATGTGCCATTCAAGACAAACACATGTGTGACCTCTGGTGAACCAAAAAATGATCTCATACATTTTTCTTACAACAGTGATGTGAAAATCCCATTCATGACCCAATTCTAAGATGGATTACTGCCATAGAAATCCAGACAATCCTAATACATGAATGGCAGTGACTATTGAATGACACCCAGCTTCAGCGCTGTATTTGTGATTATCCAACAACTCAACACTGTCTGAGAGACACAGCGATTTAGGGCTTAAATCATCACTTTTTACAGCACTGAAACTTGGCCTTGTCCATGTACTGAGGTATTTTTTTTATGAATGCAGATTTCCCTTCTTCTCTTCTAAAAATATTTCCATCCACACAGAGATGAACACACTGGCATGATTATGCTAGCCCTGTAAGAGGACTTAGTATCTCATAATGAGAGACATCAAAACACAACAAAGAGGGGAGAAAAACAAAGGTTTAATCCCAAACTACAAACTTGTCCCTATGTTGATTCACTTGGCATATCACACAATTATGGATTCTAGACCTAAACTGTTATATATTTGTACCAATTTTACTTACATTTGTTCATATCATCACTGTCTAATGAAACCAAGTATCTCCAGTTTTGTCCATTTTTAGTTTTCTCTGTGGTTTGCAGCTACTGCAGCTACTCTGAATACTGTCCAAGTAATTCTGGATGAATAGACCAATAGAAATGCTCATAAAATACTCTTACTTTTATTTTACATTAGCTTGTATTCAAAAGTAAGCTTATTTTGTCCCTCTCCTGTTAAGTCAACATTTTTGAGATACGTGTTTTGAACAGCGACGATATGAAGTTTTCTAAAATGTAGTGCTATCTGCATGTAGACTTTGTACTTCACATGATGCCTTATGTAGTTCACTATATAGGGCATAAGGAGCAATTTGAAATTCAGCCAGAAACATGCTTTTTGGGGTTATTATGTCAATAAATCCTTATTTTCACCATCTGAAAACTGGAGTTTCTGAATATCTTCACCCTGAAAGGAGAGCTGTGTTTGTTTTTGTGTGGACGGAAGTCTAAAATGCATAGAATTTTACCTGTAGACAAAGCCCTACTGTTATTGTTTTCTGGTCTTCTTCCTATGTTGTTGTCACACTCATGAAATGTACCTTTGACGTGGCTGCTGGTGGGGATGATTCCCAGCTTTTTGAAATGCTCATCTGTGTCTGGATCCACAACCAGCAAACGCGTTTCATCTCCTCCTCGCTTAATGAAGGCCACCACCTCAGCATGCCGCATGCTTTCAATGTTCATGCCATTCACCTGCACCCAGAAAGAAAGAACGAGAGACAAAGAGAAAGATAATAAGGTGAAATCAAGCTCTTTGTTCCTCCTAGTCTCTTTATCTTTTCCTGCAATCAAGTTATCATAGTCCATATTACCCTCATATGAACTCATTTTCAGTCGCTTCACGGAGGAGTGAATGAGCAAGATATAAATCTGTAACTGTAAGCAGGAGGAATGGAAAGCCACATGCACAAACTATAAAAAAGGTCATATTTATAGCACCAACTCTGAGCTTTAAGTAAATCTATACTAATAACATTCATTGTCATGTCAAGACTTGGCCACCAGGTGGCGCTCCAACCTATTCATATTCTCCTGTGCCAGAGTTGAGAAGAACCATGGAAATAGGTCAGATATTTTTCCATTTAAGTTACAACAGTTACGTTTTGCTTTGAAACAGCATCACCGAGTCTAAAAAAGTTTATTTTACCTCTTCAGAACGTCTCTCCTCAGCGTGTAACAGAGAGGCAGCTGTTTTGATATTCAATTAAACCTACAACCCCTCTTTTCTCTTCTTCAGTCTCTTTCACCAAAATGTGTTTTTTTTTTTCACTTTCACCCTTAGTCTTCCCTCTTTTCTCTTTTAGTCGCTTAGCAACCTGTTTGGCAGTAGGATCGGGTTCACCAGATGGAAGAGGGGAGAGAAGAGAGAGGAACGGAATTAGTTCTGAAAATCGAATCGCAAAAAACACCCCCCTCACCAAACTAAGGACCTCAAAACTGCATGATGTTCTCTTATATGTGAAAGGCCTATTTATATATCAGAACCTTTCTAGCAGGGCTGGAAAAGACTTGAGGGCAGGTAGCACCAAGCCATCAAATATTGATAGTGAGGCTGCTGTTGTGGCAATAGTGTGGGTTTCGGGTGTCTGTGCCCTGGGGGAAGGAGGGTGAAGGGGGTAAAGTGTGTGTTTTCTTAAAAAAAAACAAAAACATAACGGGTTCAGAAAACATTTGAACTATGAACACCGTTTTCTGCTGATATTAATTCTGTGGATCATTCTCAGTGCCCTCTTTAGTGCCCTCAAGATCTTTTTGGTGTCCAAAGGTTTTTTTGTGCAATGCAAAACTACAGGCTTTAATTATCACACGGTTATCTCAAGGTGGTACATCAGAATTGCTCATAGTGCTCCTGATAGTTTGACATACTGCTATCCTGTAAAAGTTGGAATTTTTGGGATGGATTTTTTGGGGAAAATGCCTCTACCGTGCCCAACAAAACTGTTTGTGTACACTTGTGTACATTTATCACAGGATCCTCAGAACTACAAGGTTGTTAATGCATCATTCAGAACAAATGTGCATAACATTTTTAATCACTACAGTGTATGAAAGTGATGATTTTTGAAAACCTCATCCATTATCCCGTTCAACAATGACTGCCTTACTGCTTACGATCCGAGGATGGCAGGTTTGAATCCCTGGTCAGGCTGCTTGCCATCGGCAGCTGGAGTCAGAGACCTCAAAACTGACCATGCTCTCTGGGTGGGTAGATGTCACCCTCTCCCCACATCACACCCAGTACTTTCCACCTGGTGCGTTGGTGGTGGTAGTGCTTCACAATGCACTGGAGGAAGCATGTGCTTCCCTTCACCCTCCTAGTGTTGAGAGCATGTGGTAGAAAGAGTCCTAATGAGACTGGGTATTTGGTATTTGGCATGTTTTGTTGCTATTAATAGTTACACTTGCCCCCAAAAGTACTGGAACAGTGAGGCCGAACCGTTTATTTTTGCAGTAGACTGAAAATATTTGTGTTCAACATTAAAAGATGAATGTGAGCTCAAAATAAATATTGCAGCTTTTGTTTCCATGCCTTTTCATGATCACAGTTGAGAAGACAGCACCTCTTGTCTAAACCCACCCATTTTTCTTGTGAGTACAAGTACAGTACAAAAGTACTGTAACAGATCAACTTCAAATAGAATAAAGTGAATAAGATTAAATATTTAGTTGAAAATCCTTTGCTTGCACTAACTGCAGGAAGCATGTGACCCAATGACATCATAAACTTTAGCATGCTCCTTTTGTGATGGTTTCTAGGCTTTCACTGCAGCCTCTTTCATGTGGTGTTTGTTTTGGATAGTTACTCTCCTCAGTCTCCTGTTTAGCAGGTAAAATGCAGCTCTATAGGGTTTAGATGAACAAAGCCAGTCTAAAACCTTGATGAACTCCTCTGAAGTTCTGGTGTGTTTTGGGTCATCATCTTGCTGCATAATTAAGCACCTAATCAGTTTGGCTGCATGTTTCTTTAAATTGACAGACAAAATGTTTCTGTAGGTGTCGAAGTTCACTGCACTGTTACCATCATGTGTCACATCATCACTGAAGATAAATCAGCCCAACACAGACGAAACCATGCAAGCCCAAGCCATGACATGACGTAACCTCCAGCGTGTTTCAAAGATGAGCTTGTACGTGTGGGATCATAAGCAGATCCTTTCTTTCTCTAAACTTTATCCTTTCCATTACAGGTGTAAATGTTAATCTTTGTCTCATTGTGACCAGTGACTATGACTTCCTCAGGACATTCCAAATTGTTATACTGGCTGTGGCCAATATTTGTGCAGTGGCTGAGATTGGTTTTCCCATCTTCTCTTAGTGTCACAAGTGCTTGTTTTCACCCATAGACAGCTCTCTGCTTTTCATGTTGTTTACTCCACACAAGCAAAACCAAAATCTGAAAATGAGTGCAGACATTCAGCGCTATTTATTGTGTGAATATTCAATGGAACAGGACACACCTGGGCAACAAAACAAACCTGTCAGTGACACATTCCAATACTTTTGCTCACAAAAATGGGTGGATTCAGACAAAAGGTGCTATCTTCTGAACTGTGCATCAGATCCAGATGCAAATACCTGGAAATAAAACCTGAAATGTTGATATTTTGACACATTCTTCTTTTAATGTCCAACTCAAATGTATTCAGTCTACAGCAGAAATAAAGGGATTGGCCTCACTGTTCCAGTACTTTTGGAAGGGAGTGTATACTAATATCAGGATATCAGCAGAGGGGGCTATGGGTCGAGGGCACATTTTTTACATCAAGTTTTAAGGTTTACTTAACATTCAGTTTCAATTTTGCAGAAACCTTTTTCTGCTCCATTGCTTTGCTCCGCACCCAGTTCTCAGCTCCTCCTCTGCTCTGCTACGATCCACCCCCATCCATGCTTTCTTGTACACACCATGGAGGGGTATAAGACAAAGTGTGTATAAAAAAGAAATGAAGATCAAAGTTCAATGATTAAGTAGAATAAAATGTTGTAAGAAGGATTTCAAGGGGTGTCCTAATCATAGTCATATTTATCACCATTCAGCTAAAATATATCGGGATATGACTGTGTGTCCATATCGCCAACCCTAAACTATACCCTAACTATACTGGATTACCCTCTATATCCACATTTGGGTGGGTTTCAAAGACAGACTGTGGGCCACCTTTTTCCAAATTCTGCATTTTAACAAATTACATTGTCCAAAGACTAGGCTGTAACAGTAGAGTATCTCAGAGTGTGTGTAACAGTAGAGTATGTTAGAGTGTGTGTAGAGGTGCAAGACAGACTTTGTGTGGAATTGTGTTAAAGCAGCTCTACACAGATAGACATTGCACATATTTGCAAGGTCTCTCCTGTTCCCTCCTTCTCTCTGTGCAATAAACAAAGCGCACCTTGTGGTTTATCTAGCAGCTAAGATGACATCAGCATGACGGAGATAATGTGTGATCACTTGGTAAGGGGCAGGTGAAAGGTAGAGAGAGAGAGAGAGAGATGATTATCAGGTGAAATGAATAGGTCTTTGTTCCTCCTGTTCTTTCTCAGATACGAGACACTGTGGAGCTCTAATACTGTCTCCCGGACCAAGTAAAGATGACACTCATGTCAGTCAAGTCATTAGGTCAGTGTTCTCCCTCTTCCTTTTCTCGCTCTTGCACTCTTTATTCAGGGAATTGGCCTTCACTCTTAACTCAAACTCAATCAGGCAAGACTTGGGGCCAGAGAGGGAGGACAATGATTTGATTGCATGCTTGCATGAATGATTTGCATGCTGCAAGTGTGAGTGTTAATTAAGTGTAATTTCCACCATCTTTCATTAATCAGACAACTTTCTGTGAATGTCACATGACAAGGTGGCCACTGAATAAGTGCAATGACAGTGCCTTGTGTACTTTTTTGTATCTACTGTGATTTTCATGTGATACACCAACATGAAATAGCAAGTCATTTTGAAGTAAAAAGAAAACGACACAAAATTAATGAATAAAAATGGAAAATACTCTAACCATAGGCTGCAATTACGGTGGTAAGTCTTTTGGAGTACGTCCCAGCATTGAGCTGTGGAGCAGTGGAAACTGTGTTCTTAGGAATAATGGCACTCCATCCAATACTTTTGGGAAGACATGTGGTGGTGTTCCAACATTCTGACCCCACTTGTAACTGAATGCAATCAACTCCTCACAGCAATGGTCCAAAATCTAGAAGTCTTCCCTGCACAATAGAGACTCCAACTAAAGCAGGATTAACTGTTTCTAATACCTTTTTTGATGGAAGAATGAATGAATGTCTATATATATATATATATATATATTAGAGTTCATGATAAAACATGCCAATATGTGAAAAGACAAAATGCCTTAATGTTGTTCTGAAAGGGTAGTTAAAGGCATTTTAAATACTATATGAAGGTGGCAGACAAAAGATGACCATGTTCTAGTGATAGTCATACACCCACTAAAATAACAGCACGACAGCACGCTTTCTTATAAAAGCTCCACTGATGCCGCGTCTAAACACGGCGAGGGTTGAGAGTGGGTGCTGGAGCCGTGAAGAGATCAGCCACAGTCAGAGAGATTTACATTTATCCTCTCTAACCCCCGACATGCCTCATACAGCTCTGCCTGTATAAACTCTGGTAACGGTTCTGTAAAGGAAAAGTCTTCTGGAGGAAATGAAATGGGAGCGAAAGCCAGTCAGTCAGCTTGGTTGACCCAATTACAGCTCACCTCCTGTTAATGAAGATCAATTCAGCTAAGTTGACATCCCAGTTTGTGTGGATTTAAGAAATGGATATCTGATGAACATCTAGAAGGGACAAAAGTCAAGTCTAATATGATGTGTATGTGTGTGTGTGTGTATTGTATTCATACAGGTCAGATGGAGTGTGGAATAAGTGTGTTTGTATGTGTGAGTAAGGCATGTGTGTGAATTAGTGAATGTGTAGGCGCATAAGTTATGTGTAAGTAGGTGGAAACGAGGTGTGTGATTGCCTGATGAAATGTCCATTCTGTACATGAGAAAGAAGGGCATGTGAAGATGTAATGCAGAAAGAGACTAATGGAGGCACTGATGGAAACTATGGGCTGATACAGGTATCTAATACATTCCATGTAGACCAATCAGCCTAACATCCTAATATGCTGTTGATATGTCTGTCAATCATATCAATATGATTCTGAATTATGTGTCCAACTATAATTGAGATTGACAGGCGGATCGGTGCTGCCGCCGCAGTCATGTGGTCGGTGTATCGGTCCGTTGTGGTGAAGAGGGAGCTGAGCCAAAAGGTGAAGCTCTCGATTTACCGGTCAGTCTACGTTCCTACCCTCACCTATGGTCATGAACTGTGGGTAATGACCAAAAGGACAAGATTGCGGATAAAAGCGGCCAAAATGAGTTTCCTCCGTAGGGTGGTCGGGCGCTCCCTTAGAGATAAGGTGAGATCCTCGGCCACCCGGGAGGAGCTCAGAGTAGAGCCGCTGCTCCTCTACATCGAGAGGAACCAGTTGAGGTGGCTCGGGCATCTTTTTCGGATGCCCCCTGGACGTCTCCCCAGGGAGGTGTTCCAGGCACGTCCCACTGGGAGGAGACCGCGGGGTAGACCCAGGACACGCTGGAGGGACTATGTCTCTCGGCTGGCGTGGGAACGTCTCGGGGTCCCTCCCGAGGAGCTGGCTGAGGTGTCGGGGGAGAGGGAGGTCTGCCCCCGCGACCCGGCCTTGGATAAAGGCAGAAGACGGAAGGACGGACGGTGTCCAACCATTCAGTGTAAGAAAATATTTCTTGATAGAAAGTGTTTCTCACAAAAATTCCAAGCTGTGAAGTGTTTAATAATCCTTCCAAGCAAAAAGCCCCTCAAAAAAATTAATCAAACAGTCAAATTCTCACTGTTCTGATAGTGTTGAGGATATCACGTTGTCCAACTCCAGAGATCACTTGAAAGAACCATTCAATTTTTTAAACTCTGCCCATGGGGGCAGTGTTCTGGTCTCAATATATACATATAACTGTATATATTCATATTTCTTGGCTATACAGTTTTTGGCTATATAGTTTACTGGTTAATATTTTTACAGTTACTTTGCAAATATTACTTTATACTGTACTTAGAATCTTTGCATATCCTTCTTTGAACTGAGGATCATCCAGTTGCAGACTTCACTAAAGGACTCAACTTACTGATTCTTGTACTTCAAGTTCTTTGTGTGTGTTTTGTATATTTAAGTATAATTTATATAGTTTTCCTTCAAATCTAGCTTCTATACCTCTTTTTTATTGTACTGTTGCATTTAACTAAGCTACTGGATGCATCAATTTCCATACACTCACCCATCCACCCATCCATCCATCCATGCACACACCCACCAAGCCATCCACCAATCCATAATTGTGTATACCTATTACTGATATAGCAGCCTCTACTCTTCTAGGAAGTACTTCATTTTTAAACTGTGTGTGGGAATTTGCCCTTTCATTCAAAACAGCATTTGTCAGCTGATGTACTGACAAAGACCTGGCTCTTGGTCAATGTTCCAATTCATCCCAAAGATGTTCAGTGTGGTTGAGTTCAGGGCTCTGTGCAAGACAATGGAATTCCCCTACACCAGACGTCTCAAACCCTGTTTAGTGGACATGACCTGTCCTTACTTTGCATTCATGTTTTAAAAGGATAAAAGCTCCCATAACATAGAAAAATGATCATCCAACATGTTTAAAGTGTGTAAAATGCGGGCTGGTTCATTGAAATGCACCAAGGTGCTCATAAGCTTGAACAGAACTAGTTCAAGAACAAGAGTTCTTTTGTTGGAAAAGGCCTAAAAGCGTACACTCATACGGGGTAACCAGCAGCTGCAGAAACCCCAGTCAGGAATCACCGGGAGAGGTAAGAGAGGTAACCAAGGACTGAGTGGTCACTCTGGCTGAGCTTTAAAGTTTCTCTGTGCAGATGAGAGAAACCTCCAGAAGGCAAACCATCACTGGAGTGCTCCAGTTGCAAGAAAGAAGCCTCTTGTCACAAAAAAACAACAAACAAAAACACACATGAAAGACCACCTGGAATTAGCAAGAAAGCAGCAAAAGGACTCTCAGACTGAGAAAACAAGATTGGTTTGAAATCAAGATTGAACTCTTGTTGATTAAGTTCTGCAGTGATGATTGGACACCTGAAAGTTTCTCCCATCTGCACAAAGAATCTTTGCAAACCTTTTGAATGCACTGTACTATGATGAACTATGATACTGAAAGTGAGGAGAGAATGTAGGAAGAGAACCCCAAAATAATGATTTTGTGGATAATTCTATTCAAATAATCACACAGACAGAGAGAGTAGCCAATCACGCTTGGAAAAGGCAGGAAAGGCTGCAGGAAAACATAAGTACTGGTAAAATGAACAGTAGACTGAACAGGAGGATATCACTGGTACAACAGGTTCAGCTGACCTAGGACATGCATATAGTCTTCAAATAGAAAATGCAGAACTTTGCACTTTCATACACGGTCATGATAATTGTTAACAAAGGTGAGTCACTTGCTTACTGGTTTCAAAACAACGTGTTTGATGAGGTGAAGATGAAGGCCAAAAACACTCTCCTGAAGGCCTCAGAAAGCTCTGTGGATTTCATTATGGTGATACCACCATACCACCATCAGTGTAAGTCACAAGCTGACTCTGCAGTGTTTTATTGACTGGATGACTCTATCAGGAGTTAAGGAATCCTTGCTTGTCATGTGCATGATTTCTTACGGGACAGTTTTTCCACACCTGAATGCTGCTTTTCGAGTTGGTCGGGAAGATCAAGAAGTTCAAGTTCAATGCTGGAATGGAGTTTCATTATGGCTTGTCATGTGCATGATTTCTTACAGGACAGTTATTCCACACCTGAATGCTGCTTTTCAAATCTGAGAAATTTGAGAATAACTAACTAAAGTATTTTCAGCCCATTACTGGAGTTTCTCTAACATACAGTTACATTGATGAGTTAAAATCTAAGATTGGCCAAAAGCTGTGGGTTACTTGACAGTTCATCAATTCTTGCATCAAGTACAACACATGCTACCGTGCAAACACTTCACTATATGAACAAACCAATTGGAAAAATGAAATCAGACAAAGTGATGTCAAAATGATGGAAATTTGGAACATTTTCTTGGCTGCACTCAACATGTCAGAACTCAAGCATTAGAGAAGCATACAGCAGAATCTTTGGCCTACTGCCAAGGAGCAGTTTGCTGACTCTTAACAAAAAGGGTAACCTGCATTGGATCTCTTCAAAGTTCTTTCCTTTAAGAAAAGGAATAGGAGATTGTTACACTTCTTGCTGTGGACGAATATTCTTTGGAGGCTGCAGTTTGTCGGTGTCGGATTAGGTACAGAATTCATCACTGATATTACAGTTTTAAAAGTGCACAAACTGATGCCACAAAGAACAAATCTTTGAATGCTGTAGCATTAACATTCACTTAGTTCCAATGGAAGGTAAAGGGACTACCCCTGCTCTACAAAAAATCTAAGAAAAACCCCCCAAAACATCTCCATAATGTTCGCCTTGTGTCCACCAAACCATTCATTCATTAGATGGAAGGGTTTTGATTCATCACTTCAGAGAACACGAATCTAGTGCCAGCATGCTTTAGACCACTTCAGCCAATGGTCTCATTGCACATTAAATTAGGGCATTTTCACACTAGTGTTTTCTCTGGACTCAGGAGTGCTTACTTTGAGACTTTGGTACATTTAGTGTGAAAACTGTTTTTGAGCCCAGGAGTGGTTCAGGGAACAGATCTCTGGTCCTCCTAAAATCAGTGGTCTGGGTTTTGCATTAAGTGGACTTGCTGTTCTGTTTGTATGGAAGCTCCCACCTCCATGTGGGGTTGTGTGCTTGGTTCATTTTTCACTTTATCTTGTCGCCTGCATGGCTAAAACACTCTTCCTCAGAAAACATCTCCATGAAAAGCAATAAATGGATAAACCTAGGCTCTACCATTTTGCCAAAATATGTGTAGGAAAGTGACATTTGAAAACCAGCAAGACTGAGCCCCTCCCACAAACAAGCACAGGATCAGTCCTGGGTGCGGACTTGAGGCCAGTGTGACAATGCCCTTAGGCTTGCGTGTAGGTTCTCAATCAAGAAATGCTTTTGAAACTGCTCTTTATTCATAATAAGAAATAAACACGCACACACACACACACACACACACACACACACACACACACACACACACACACACACACACACACACACACACACACAAAATCACAGAAACCAAACCACACACAGTAACCAAAATCATCAACATCATCTTCCCCTCTCACCTCTATGAGCCGGTCTTGTGGTCTGAGTCCAGCACGGTCAGCTGGGGATCCAGGGTCCAGAGAGCGAATGTATTGGCCTGGTCTTGATTTCTCGCTATGCAGGTTGAAGCCGTAGCCTGTCTCGGCCCGCACCAGGTGGCAGAGCCTAGGGGTCAGTTCAGACACTTCAGCTGGAGAGGACTGCACAGGGGTCTGAGGCTCCTGCCAGAAACAAGACATACAGAAACATGCAGGTAAGCTTTTGATTACTTATTTGGATCAGACAATGTCAGATGCCTCCAGACTAGATCCCAGGCTCTTCAGGTGCATCACATTTTGGTGATTTCTGCTCAATTGGTTTAAGTCATGTATTAATTACCAGGATACTGAGGTGTGTTTGAACAGGGAAACTGTCTGGACAACAGAGCTCCAGTACTGGAAATGGAGAACCCTGGACAAGACCTAGACCCAAAACATGTCCGGTTCACTATGATGCTTATTTTGAGATGCCACATTTGCTTCCCCAAGTAATTTTTCAACTTTCACTAACTTGGATTTTTGGTGAATGTAAAGAACCTTTAATTTACTCCTCCAAATAATATTCTAAAAAATAATCTTTAGGACTAATACTATTGTACTAGGCTAGGAAAAGTAAGTTATCTCCCCCTCTTCATCCACCAAATGTTTCCTGTAGTTGCAAGTAAAATTTGCACAATGCTGAGGAGAAATTTGGGACCATTCCTCTCTGCAAATATGAAACAGCAATGCTTTAGTAGCCTTTTCCAGCTTTACTAACGGTTTCAAAGGTCTTCTGAAATTTGTTTGCATCAAGGCATGTTTTGCATAATGGCTTTTAAATGTCTTTAATTAGACTTCCAAGTCTAATCTATTAAATTTAAAACAATATTTGCCAATTAATTCTTGAAGAAAACATCAACATTAAGGTTAATTTTTCTAGCCTATAAGAAGTAATCAAGACAACAGTCCAGAAAACAAGATCACTAGAGAATGCCATGAAGCTTGATCTGCAGGCCCATCCACAGGGGAAGACGGTACTCTACAGTGGGCCAGTATTGCCACTTTAAATCACTGCATTAGCAATTCATCTTCACTGCAAAAATGTTATGCTTTCTAGCTATGAGCAAGTGGGCCGTGAGGTACAGAAGGTTGAGAACCTCTGCCCTAGACATCTATAGAAAGTCAGTGTGCAACAATATGTGTATTTAATTTCCTTACACTCCAAATTCTGGAGAGCTATTCCACATTACAGGACACACAACAACACACTCCCTCACTGTAGGTATTTTTGTTTGTGCCACCTCCTACACACTTTTGTTTATGCTCCCTCCTGGTTCTGCCATCTGAAGTGGAGAGGCATGAAGCTCAGAGTAGAGCACAGAGCCAAATATCATCCAAAGAATGCAGCGAGAAGAGCACTGTAGCTATTTATTAGGCTGACAGAGTGAGTGTGATAATGTGCTACTGACACAGTCCATAGTCTGTAGTTAAAAGCAGTGCCAAAGAGACACTCATTCTCCAAAGTGAGGCCCATTAAAGGCCTACATGGCTGCATATTATGGGCAAAATAAATACTAGACAAGCAATTAGTGCTATGGTTATCATGTCCTGATCAATTTCTTGATTGATTGGGCAAAATTCATTGAGATTGGCTAAGTGGGTTATCTTCAAATTCCATTAATCTGTAACCACATTATGGACAATATCACGGTGATTACAAAGCAAAGCATTGCACAATTATTGCTGATCATCGTCTAAATTCAAACATCCTTATCCTACAGGCTTATGGGAAACGTGTATTTCATTACAGGAAGCAAGACAAGACACACGCAACTCCGGTAAAGTAACACTGGCTATAAGAACGCCTCTTTGAAAGTGAGTGTCCTATTCTCTGTGGCATTGTCTTTAGACATCAGTGCACATTTGTGTGTAAGACTGCTGAAGAAAAGCAGAGCCGTTCAGGAGGCTCTCGCTACATGGGGTCTGACTCAGTTCAAGTGGATGAGTCAGGACCAAATGCTCTACAAAAACTGCAGTATTCCCCTTTTCATTCCTTTGCTATATAGCTTAGTTGGTGCTAAACAGTCTAAACAAAGAGGCGTCCACTTATATTACCATTCAATTTAATTATAAAATGTCACTTGTTTGTCACTGTATGACAAACTGTTACAAGTAACTTAATCAATGTAACTACACTAACACCAACACAAACGATCTTGAATACTATTCATGCCTGTAATTGAGCACAATGAGTAAACATCCTTAGTACAGGCTAGAAAAAGTCCACCAAATGTTTCCTGTGGCTGCAAAAAAATGTGCACAATGCTAAGGAGGAATCTTGGATTGTTGACTGAATATGAATCAGAAATGCTTTTACATAAATTTCCAGCTTAACGTGTCTTACAATGCGTGTTAATGTGTCTAACAGGTCTTCTGAACTCTGTCTGCATGAAGGCATGGTACGCATTAAACAATCCTACTTGAGAAAAAGAGAGATCAGTAACCAGGCTTTGTGTGCCTTTATTTAATGCATTAAGTGCCTGTGAAACCCACACTATTTGCTCTTGAACAAATCATCATGAAGGTTCACTTGCTTTTTTTAGGCTAAGAAGAAATCAAGACAACATTCCTGTTTCTACGTGTCTGCTTCTGTCCAGCTATGAAACATACTGTCGTCCATGTCTATGCATAAGATCCCATCATACAGTGTCAGAAACAGCATTTAAGATGACTTTAAAACCATGTTAGCGGTAGAAACCAGTGAAAAGCTAAAGAAAACATTTGGATGCTTAATATACTTTAGCTCAGGGGTCACCAACCCTGCTCCTGGAGATCTACTCTAACCCAAATCTAACACACCCATTCGGCCAATCAAGAACTTCTGCAGGCAGTAATTAGTGGGATCAGGTGAGGTGGATTAGGGTTGAAGGAAGTCTGAAGGAATGTAGTTCTTCAGGACCAGGGTTGCTGACCTTTGCTGTAGTTCATTGACTGCATTAGCCCAAGTAGTACAGTATAGTACATAAGGGTAGAATAAATTTGATTTCAGGTTTTTCAAGTTAACCTTAAGCCACACACCATAACAAACATTTCAGAGAGAATAACACAGGATACAAAGTAACCCAGGAGATTCTAACCCATCCGGGCAAACTGTCAGTACAGTTGCTTAGAAGCTTACATCCATCAAGAGTACTCAATAGTATAATATAGGTCAGAAAACTAGGTTGCACTGGGCTATACTGTGAGATTTAGAGCTCTCCCTGTGTGCAACAGACTCTGCTAAGCTGTAATGCTTCTAATAAGCTGTAATATGTCTCGACCCACCAATTTTTTTAAATAAGCAGGTTTTTAAAAAATTCTAGGTTGCCTTCAGAGGTCTTTGTGGACCGATTTGGTGTGCAGTTATGTAACTCAGTCTTTTTCTTTATGAGGAGTAAACAAGAGCATTTTACGTAATGGAGTATTTACACCCCCCGTAAGAGGTAAGAAGTCAAAGCCCATCATTTCCAGGATAGTGACTCAAAAAACTCCGAAAGCTTCATCCCCCAATGGCACATGTTTGGACAGTCCATTTCAGCAAAGCAGAGCCCAACAGAAACAGGTTAGGTACAGACAGAATAAATCCAGGAAGGACGAAGAAGGGGGCCTGACTCTGCTTGAAAGCCCTGGATTCCGTCTTGGATCCAGACACGGAAAGGCCTGCGGGGCCGGTAAAATAAACGAGAAACCCCACAGCTGGTAGCCATTACAGAGCCGCAAGGAGACCAGCATGTCTGCCAGGACGGCTGCTAACTGTGTCCCTCCACTTGTTTGTTTGTTCCAAAACAAGTCATCAAAACAAGGAGCTTGGTCTCCCTGGTTGCCCTTTTTGTAATGTACTTGTCATTGAAATATACTATATAGTCAAACTATACAGATGACTCTTCAAATTGCTGATTCAGTCATAACTCACATACAACAACCAGAAAACACAATGACAGTAAAATAGGGCGCTGTGTAGAAGCTGTACATGAACCTCAGATCACCATGACCAGCATCAGCAGAAGGGAAAAGAAATTATCATGCACCTGTAGACAAGTACAAAGCCCCAAACATTGGAACTACACTACCAAATGTTTGTGGATACCCCTTCTAATGAATACATGCAGATATTTTAAGTTGCACCCATTGTGCTCACATATGTGTGAATGCACATACGGTAAACTAGAACCTAATGCAAAGCCATTGTCATTCCACTGCAACTCCTTACCTTCCTATGTGCACCATCAGGGCCATACAATTCAGAAACCAAGGGCAAGACTTGTCTTCAATATTCCCAATTTCAGCCACGTAACTCCACTGCTGCATTCTTCCCTCGCAGACAACCTCTCCCCTGTACTTAATGGCACTTGTGTACTAAGAGACCTTCGAGCATCAAGCACAGCTCGACTTGACCCACCATCCTTCAGAATGCATGGAAGACAAGTATCCAGACTCTCATCTGTTTTGCCCCAAAGTCGTGGAATGAACTTCGCCTGGGGGTTAGTCACTTGCTGTCTTTAAACACCAACTGAAGACCCATCTCTTTCATGAGCACTGAACTCATTAAAGGCTTATAATTATACTATGTCTTGTGTGATAATGTAGTATGATGAACACTGGATATCGACATATCCTTTCTGACATTTGCATTTGGCAGCATCTAAGCTAGAGTCCATGGACTCTAGCCTCTACAAACTAGCTAATGATATTTTCTGAGTGAACAGTACGTCACTCTGGATAAGAGCATCTGCCAAATGCCATAAATGTTAATGTATACATGCTCTCTGGAATGACGGTGCCCACAACAATGCAAAGTGGGGACAGTTACTCCTACAAAATTTTGGAAGAAACAATGAATGACTATGGTTCCCAATAATGTGTCTATATCCGATAGGTTTGAGATGGGTTAGTGTGGCATTTGTAATCTAGAACTGATTATTCAACATTAGTACCTGATCTCATAGCTCATATGGCTGAATTTAAGTCCTCGTTGAATTGTTCTGACAACTAGTGCAAAGCCTCCCCAGAAGAGTAGACATTGTTAAAACACTGAGGGTGTACTCACACAAGGTGTTTCTGTGCTCAAGCACAAAGCAAGTGAAACTATGTACACAGCAACTCAGTTAATTTAGATGGCATCAAGGTTGCATATGTCCAGCAGACACATTTTGCTACATATGAGGCCAATTTATTAAGACAAGTGCAAAAAAGTACTCTGTGAAAGTATCTGCTAAGACGTGCGAGACCTACAAAGCATACTTCGGCGTGCCTGTTGCGGACCAAGACAAACTATGGACTCCTCATTTTCCCAAGTTGTGCTCATCGATTTTCCCAAGAAGCTGAATAGTAAGGAGAAAGCAGCTTGGAACAGTTTTGTCGCAGTGGTTCACTTCCTAGGTAATCAAAGATGAAAACTACGCACAACTGGTTCCGACTCTGATAAAGAACTATGGTGCAATGGGCTGCAGGATGTCACTCAAAATCCATATCCTTGATGCTTATCTTGATAAGTTCAAAGAGAACATGGGAGCTTATTCAGAGGAGCAAGGCGAGTGCTTTCACCAGGACATTATGAACTTTGATTGAATTACAAAGGACAATATAATGAGAACATAATGGGCGACCATATTTAGGGACTGATTTGTGAACCTGATTTGCAGTATAGTCTTAAATCTCGGAAAACCACACACTTCCGTACGGTTTTTGGTAATCTGTGTAAATTTCTTTGCCGTGCTCACAGAAGCTTTATGATGAATGTAGGCAATTCTACATTTGTTTTGGTCATAAGCAACTGGAATATAACGCTAAAGGGCTGGGAACAAAACTTGTGTTATGTTGTGTAATGCACCTTATATTTGGGTTAATGTAACAGGTATGGTTCTTTCATTGATGAACATAAATTTTAGTTGGTGACGGGGGGATAATGTGGCAGTCATGGTACAAAGCAACTGTGAATACCTCCTCAGTCTCATTCAGAGTTTCTGTAAATTGTATAGTAATGCTAAAATGGACTTGTGCATAGCTGAAATGAGAGGTTACACCAGCATATAAAATCTGATGAGTCACTGACCTTCTCACCATCTGTGTTTGTTGAGGTTGGACCGGTTGGTTGGCTGAGAAGAATCTGACTGACATGATCCACCTCAGAGGCAACGAAACTGAAACAGGCCCAGAGGCATGCTCTTCTTGCCTTGCCTTTTACCTGTCTTGTGTGCGCACGGGTGTGCGTATGATCTTCAGCAAAATGAGCATAACAAGCATTGCTTCAACAAACTGGCCGAATGTGTGTACTCTTGTGTATTTTACCATTCTGGATTTCTTCAATAATTTTGATCAGTACTCCAGTTTGATAGATCCAGTTCTATAGAAAAATTTCATGGTGTTACAAAAAGCATTATCGACAACTAGTCTGAGACATCTAGGTTGAGGTGAAAGGTGCCCAGATGTGGTCTACACACTCATTCACACTGACACAATCTAAAAAACCTTGGATAATCTGATGAATTGGCTATTCTAAATGACTCATGAGTGAATGTATGCCTGGTTGCCCACATATGGATTGGGTGTCCTGGGTGAACTGCCCTAGTGCTCGATGCATTCCTTGAAGTGGACTGTCATTTACGGTAGAGTACGCTATTCGTGACGGGCTTCTGGTCGTCGCTCTTGTGTGCTGATTGAGTGCTAAGTGTGAATGTGTCCCTATTTAGAAAGGCAATTCATTCAAACCTATTTTCCTTTTATGTTGGGCTCATGAATAATTGGACGATTTCTGCTCTGATTGGCTGGTTTCCAGTGAAGAAGTGCAAGGGCATAACTTTGTTTCTAGCATCAAAATGAGAACACTGTGGGCCCCGAGTGGCGTAGCAGGCTAAGGCGCTACCACTATGATCCTAGGATAGCGAGTCCGAATCCAATTCATGTTGCTAACCATCGGCAGCCGGGGTCCAGAGGGAGAGAAATCAGTGAGAGATCGTCCACGTTTCCTCTGAGTCATGTGACAGATACCTACTGCCTCTTTTCAAACTGCCGCCATTTGCATCGTTGCCGGGCAGCCATCACGCTTGGAAGAGCACGCCGGATCCCCGGTTCTAACACAATGGTCGGCAGACGCCTGTGCCGTACAGCAGCTCACTTGTATGTGATGTGGGAAGAATGCCAAACAAAATTAATAGCAGCACCAGAACTGCCCATGTTGTTACTTGGGCATAGGGCAAGAATTCTTGTGTAAGTATATTTTGGGGAAAAAATATTAAAGAGTCAAGATTGCTGTGAAACACTTTGGGGGGTTGGTTAAGCTAATTGTTGGGGTTTGTATGCCACTTCCATGTTCATGCTCAGTAATTCAACTATACCGAGGTAAATTTGAGCACCTTTTACAACAGCAACAAAAACTTAAGCTTAAATTCCATTAAGGTAATGTGCACAATAAATTGTTTTTTACATTTTTTTAAAATTTGGTAAATATTTCCTCACCGTCCTCTCCTATCTGTTTACACACTTGAAAAATTCCCTAAACTATTCCATTAGGGGGTGTTCCTGTTCATTCACAGGTGCAAAAGGAGGGACAGGAGGTATGTGGAAGAAAACGTTTTGTACACACAAGTAGAGATGGTAGAGAAACAACCAAAGCGGAAAAGGTTGAGCCATCAAAAATGTTTGGTCTGGAAGCCAGTGTCATTACATTGGCACATACATGAATACGAGGGGCAAAGCTTCTGAAGGAGCATTGAAGGGAGGGGTGTGGTTGAATTTAAATATCAACAGTAGTTGTATTATTGGCAACAGTCGTTCAACAGTGATGTTCTAGAATTGTGCACATTTTTCAAACTACAGAAACATTCATATTCATCACTGCCAGTGATATCAAGGTACTTAAGTTTAATGAAGCCGAGCAAAACACCACTGACATTTAAGCTTATCTGCCCGGCTCTGGACAGCTCCTGAAACATAGCAGGATCTGTTCCCCTAAAAGAACAGCACAGAGCCATCCATTCTGATTTTTGGGAGTGAGTGTAAACGGAGACTCTAATTTCACTCTGAGGTTGAAGGGATTTGGACGGAGATGCAAATCTGACCCAAGCCTTATTTCCCCTTACTCAGCAAGTATCTAACTGCCACTACTGAAAAACTGGAGGTTTTGGAATTGTCTCTGTATTGCCAGGGGTTGAGTGGGAACAGAGCTTTTCTCTGTGAGCTTTAGAATTCTACTGTGTGCAAGTTGCTTCTGTTTGGACTCTTGTAACGAGTAAGAATAAATCAGCATTGCTAACAGGAGAAACAAATTTAGCACATTTTCCTCTTTCACATCCTACATGTTGCATAGCCTTCCACCTCCACTTCATCCCTCCCTGTCCCCTGCTGTTTTGCCTCTGGCCTCTTCTGAGCTTTGCTGGGGTTGGGCTGTCCCAGGACAGCTAAACACTAGATGGACTGCAAGCCCAGTAATGCATTCCTTCAATTTCCTGTCACAATGAGGCATTGTGCAAGAGTGTGAGAGGAGTGTGGCAAATGTCTGTTTGGTGGACTTGTGTGTATGTGTGTATGCTTTCTGGAGCACGAATGCCATGCTGCTGGTGAAATGAGATCGACGACATTTAATTATTCATGATTGGACTCCAGGGGTATCTAGAACGTGACTGCTATTAACCCATTCAAGGCCAAGGGCAACTAAAATTGTGTGGTTACACAATAATGGATTGTGTCTCTTTGTCTGTTGGGGCAAACTTGATAGCTATCACTCACATAATGATACTGGACAATATCTAACCCTGTCTGAAGGACACAGAGTGGCCACCCTTTCTGCACTAGAGTATTTGGTACAGTAGAAAAAAAAGCCAAAAAAAGAGTTTACATTTTATTTCTTTTTCATTTTAATTTAGGACAGCTGGAGCTTATCTTAGCATTGCATGTTGTGACCACACTTGTTGCGTGTTAGCATAGCATGTTAGCATTGCATGTTAGCATTGCATGTTGTAACACTCACAGGTACCAGTAAGCTACAGCAGACCATGTATTCTTCATGAGAGGCACAAATTCACAACACCATCCTGTCTTGGTTCAGAATTAATATGTATTGTTACAGCCCTAGTATTCACTTTCAATAATGATTACATTGCACTAACATGATATGCAAAGATCATGATCTAACAAAGCAGAATATTCAGACCATTTTATGTTTTTTGAAGAATAAATAAAACACAACAAATGACTAGAGTTGTATTGCTATTCTGGTTAAGAAAATAAATAAATAAATAAACAAACAAACAAACAACACAACACAATAATAAGCACTGAATGATCCAAACTGGGCCATAAAAGGGGGGAAAAAAATACGGCACATCCAACAAGTACAAAACACACATTTTACACAGCAACAGAAAACGTGGTAGAATGCAGAAAGCACCAATTCCACATACTGCTCTGTTTTACTCTACTAGTCAGTACGCAATACAGTTTAATAATCTTTCTGAAAACCAGTGGGAACTGTTATAGTAGACACTGTATTAATGTGTATGATACCAATAACCTGCACAATGTCTCTGTAATTAAAAATACAAAACAAAATATATAATATATGAATACTGTTATCAGAAGAAGCTTTGTTGCCAAATGGAAATAGCCTTTATGACCATCATGACTCATATTACTTGTTTTCCAGAACAAAGCCTCACATCACGTTTGTCAAGTTCCATTGGGTTTGAGGTGGACCACATTTCTGATGTCTATGGCCCCAAGGGAGAGTCTATTTTCAAATGAAGAAAAAAAAAAACAGGAGGTGTTAGAGCAACAGCTGTGGAACTGGAGTGCCCTGTTCCATCTGTCCAGGAATCGGGTGTGGCCACAGTGCTAATGGGCTGTACGAAGTATCAGTAGGCCAATCATGAGCAAATATCATACTCCCCAGATCTGTAACCTGTTTTCAGGCTCTGAGAACATGGGTCAAAATGGAGCTCTTGCGCCCCATCATCAACTCCATCTACAACAAAGCAAGAGACGGTGGCACAAGCCTAGTTAACTGCTGATAACATTCCGACGAGGGCAATGTAGCCTAAAACCGATATTATGATACTAACTTTTCACTGTATCCCAACAGGAGCACAAAGTCTACTTGTGTAACCATTTCCCAGTCTTCTGATTTGAACCGGATGATTTAACCACCACATTGTGATGTGTGATAACATACAATTCTATACAAATCTTAAATCAGATTTCTCTAGTTACCTCAAGTGGTTATGTAAAAAGCATATTCAGATTTCTTAGACTGGAGTAAAGTATAGAAATACGATTAAGAAATCTGATAAACAGAGCTGGATTTTAGCTCCGTAATCAGATATCTCAGTGCATGTATACAGCTTACTCTGATTTCTTTTGGTTTTGCTCTAGAATATGCATGCTCGCTTACTGATGAACACACCATCAGCAGGGACTCCGCAGTCCTCCTGCCTTATTCACCTTACTGGCTGGTTGCAAAGCAGAAATTTGAATACTGTCTGACTCAATTTAGACCAGGAGTTTTCCCCATTATCAGATTACAAAATCAGATTTTTGGCACTTAATGGATTATTGAGTGCAACACACTCAGTAACTAACACACACAGTAGAGCTACATATAAATGTATATAGAGTATATAATATACTATATAATGTATATATTCTACTTATAGTTTATAGTCTAATCTCTAGTTTAATTATGTGTATATTCTTTAAATTATGGGTATTTTTTACTTAGGTCTTATCTCGTAGCTTGAGTGTTGAGAACTAGCAGAGTAAAAATGTCATTGTACAGCCACAAACCGTACAAACAAACTGTCTAGGGAAGTTAGGGCTGGTGATTTAGGGTGCCTAGCCTAATGACTATGTGCTGCATCTATGAGACTTATATGAGACTAATTTGAGTGATCATTATCTGACGGAGGTTCACCCATTTTGCCAGATAATCCTTGAGGAATCCAAGTGTTGACTGTATAGTCAGGCTGTCAAAGCACAGAGAGAAAGTTCAAACTGAGGTAGGTACAAAATACAACCAGCTGTATATGTACTACATTCAGAGAACCTGTTTTAATGTAAGGACACCAAATAATATGTACACACAAAAGGAATGAAGTGATATGCTTGGCTGTAAAGCAACAAAGATTTCCAAAGATCTACAATGAGTATGCAATCTGGATGGAGGCATCAGACACTTTTGATTAGAGGATCTTGTTTAAAGTGTAACATACTCTAAATGCTGCTGTTTTGAAACTGCCTTTTTTGTATTATGACTTAAAATGGCAGGATTTTGGATTTGGGCACTGAAAAAGTGACTCATGCCTTTTCTTTAAACATGAAGAGAAACCAGGCTATAAAAAAGGAGCACTGGAATATGCAGTGCATGAACATCTTGGTGGATCTGGTTAACAGGCTGTAGTAGTTGTATGTCTTCTAAATTAATGGACTTCAGAGTCATGGTTGCAAGACCATGAGAGTTTATGCTCTCAATTACGCTGTTTTTCTGCATTTTTGATCATACAGAGGGACACATCCATCTAAGTGGGAGTATTTTCGCAATATTGATTTTGATATATTCTGTATTAGAGTTGGGCAATATATTGATATTTATAACAATATCAGGATATAAACAGAGCAAGATATCGGTAGTTTTTAAATAACATTCTGTGGGTATGGAGGGGAGCAGAGTAGATGAGGAGCTGATAGCAGGGTGTGGTGCTGAGGAGGAGTGAAACAGAGGTGGTCATTTCAGATCCAGCAAGTCAGAATCAGACACAGCAGAGCCGATTTTGACTTACTGGACCTGAAACAACAATCTTCGTCTTGTGGAAAAGATTTTGTTCTGCTCCTTTATTCTGGTCTGCCCCCTGCTATCAGCTCCTTCTGTGCTCTGCTCCCCTCCATTCTCATTCAAGCTCTCGCATATATACACTATGGAGGGGACATAAGACTGTTTGTATAAAGAGGAAATAAAGATCAAGTTTCAATGTCTTATCCATTTCACCCAGCTCATGCAGTATCTTAAAGTAAGTTAATAATAAAATTAGCATATTTTGTAAATGAAATAAAAAATAATTTGACACACTTCATACAACATGAGCATCTAAAACTACACCTTCATTCGGACACTCTTGTCCCCCAAGGGACAAAACAGCACACATCACATCACAGTGAGTGTTACAGGACTGGATCCTTCGGATATCTGATCCAGCATTTTCTGCGGAAACAGAACCAATAATGATGATTATAATTATAAACCAAGCTAAGTTAAAGGCTCAACCACAGATCTCAAAGGGTCAGTGTTTATGAATGGTTCATTAGCAATACTCAAAACTCTGTCCTATTGTATTGTGACTAAAAGTGTCTACACTCAGATTTTGGATTTGGGTACTGAAAAAGTGACTCACTCTGTTTTTTTCCACTTTCAGAGATGGGTTTATAAAAGGAGGGCATTGAAATATGTGGTCTGTGAACTGTATAGTAGATCTGCTTAGTTGGCTGTAGAAGTTGAATAAAATGTCTCTAATGTCATGGTTTCAAAACAATTAGATGCTCAGTCTCTATTTTGCTCATTCTTTCTTTTATTGCTTTTATTGTTTCCATACACATTGCCGTTGTTTGAGTAGAGAAGTGAGCATGCATGCAACTGCAGTACAAGGCCCGGTCTACATATCAGCAACCTAGGAGCTAAAGGCAAACCCCACTGCTTCAGTGCTTCATGGGAACACAACGAGAACACAGCAAGTGAAGAAAAAAGACCAGATGAAAAAAGTCCATCATGCTACACTGAAAGAGCAATGACTGATAGGAACAGTGAGGATACAGGTTGTAAAAATTTGAAATATTACAGAGAGCATTATTATTGGTTTGCTCACATCTGGAAACATGCAACAGGTTGCAGTGAAGTCGTCTATATAAACTCAAAAGGTATGATGAATTGCAAGCTGGGGAACTGTACCTCCAGACTGTTGCTTTTGCATGGGATTCCTGATAAAAAACAAACAAAAAAACAACCTCAAATTCTGCAGGGCCGACATCTGTTACAAGAAAAGCAGATAACCAGCAACCTGAATAGCATGGTCACAAAAGAACAGATACAATCAATCAATCTAATGCGAAGAAATACTAACAAAAGGAATCTTGCCGTAGATCTTCAGCCACTTATCTTGGCATTGTTGTCCTTCAGTGTGTTACACTGTGATGGCTTCATTGCTTTCATTGTCCACAGGGACACTGTTCCAGCCTGGGCTTTCTGTACAACACACGTTTTGGAACTGGGAGGCCATCATACATTATCAATGTAGCTCAGGGTCTGACTGATGGGTCCATTGTAGTTCAGCAGTTAAGCATGTTATTGAGCTTATGTACCAAAAACCCAAGGTGCACGACATTAGGGATAGATATAATCAGTAGTTCGTCGAGTCCAGTAAGACTGATTATGAAAACATGAAAAGGTCTGTTTATAATATATATCAATTTTCTTCTTACGGCTGCTCCCATTAGTCGCCAAAGCGGATCATCTGCCTCCATCTTACCCTATCCCCTGCCTCCTCTACTCTCTATTATATACAAACATATAATATATATATATATATATATATATATATATATATATATATATATATATATCAAAATTTATATCTATATCAGGATAAAAACGGTAAAATTATAGACTAAGATGATATTGTTAATATGGAGTTTTAAAGTTTTTAAATGCTCCTGCTCTTAGCTCCTCCTCTACTCTGCTTGTCTCCGCCCCACTTGTGTACTCACAAATACCATGGAGGAACACAAGTCAGAGCTCTACCCTGAATATGATATATATACAGTGCATCCAGAATGCATTCACAGTAGACAATACCATTCCTACAGTGAAGCATAGGGAGATTAGTCAGGGTTGCGGGAAAGATGACACCAGCAATGTACAGAGACATCTCTGATAACCTGCTCCAAAGCACTCAGGACCTCAAACTGGGACAAAGGTTTGTCTACCAACATGACAACAACCATAAGCACACAGCCAAGATATTAAAGGACTGGCTTTGGGACAACTCTGCGAATGTCACTGAGTGGCCCAGACAGAGCCCAGACTTAAACCTGGTTGAACATCTCTGGAGATATTTAAAAACCACTGTGCACTGATGCTCCTGTGGATGACCAATTATCCGTCTTGGCTCGTGTTGCAGACTCAGTCATGCAGATTTCTCCTTTACAACATCAGGAGAATTCCATCTTTTCTGTCTAGAGAGGCCACTCAGGTGCTTGTTCAGTTTCTTGTTATTTCAAGACTAGACTACTGCAGCTCCTTTCTATCTGGCCTTCCTATGTGGACCATCAGGCCCTTGCAACTCGTCCACAATGCAGCGGCACAACTCGTCTTCAAATGTTCCCAAGTTCAGTCATGTAACTCCTCTGCTGCGTTCCCTTCATTGGCATCCTATAGCTGCCCGCATCAGATTCAAATCCTGCCCTACAAAGCCAAAAATGGACCAGCACCTCTGTACATGTTGGCAATGGTCAGAACTCGGTCTGTACAAAGAGCCCTTTGAGCATCAAGTACAGCTCGGCTTCACCCACCATCCCTCAAGTCGCAAGGAAGACAAGCATCCAGACTCTTTTCTGTCCTGGCACCAAAATGGTAGAACGAAATTCCCTTGGGGGTCCAAACAGTTGAATCACTTGCCATCTTCAAACACAGACTGAGGACCCATCTCTTTCAAAAGCATTTAACTCATCAAGGTTTATAATTATACAGAATCTTGTTAGTGTCCAATCTGACGTTTGTTTTCGGCAGCATCTAAGCTTGACAAATCTTTGGATTCTAGCCTCTTCTGAGTGAACAGCAAAGGATTTTAATGCCAAATGCTTTAAATGTAAAACTACTCAGGTTTTCAACTCCTGGTGGTAATGAGGGCTAAGAAAGCAGGAAAACTACAGGAAGGAAGGCAGAGCTATTAGGCAGAAGGCCATGCCATTGACTACCTCCTATAATCTCTTCATTTACTCCTGCCAGACTCCATTTACTCAGACATTAAACTCTAATAAAGTCATTGATAAAGCCTGGCCTGAAGCATATCCTCCAAATGCATTCATCTGTCACTCTGGTCCATGCTGGATCAGATTCTGCTTTGGTTTCATCAACCAAAATCATCAATCCAGTGTGGAACACTTTTAGCCAGAGAAACAATAAAACAGGTGAACGTCTAAGAGTTTCCAGAATTCTCAAGATGGGCATCATTCTTCATTTCACCAATGCACGGTTGACTTGAAATGTAGAATTTTCCCAGAACTATTTGAGATGAACATATGCGTGCATGTGTGCAGATCACGTAAGCCTATAGACAGCTGATATATGAGCACACATGTTTTCTTTAGGGGCACATGCTGAAGGAATCTTTGTGTCATGTCAGAGATGGTGAGGTCGGATGCAAGCTCAGAGCCATAACACAGGAACTGTAAAACAAGAACTCAGCAAGAATAAGAGCTTAGCCACAGGGTACACCAACACAATGACCAGCATGGCAAAACAAATGAGTGTATAAAAAAGAGGGCTAATGAGTCCAGAGTATTAGCAGGTGGGTATGATAAAGGCAGAACCGGGGTGGGACTAGGGCTAGATTGACCCAATTCTCTTGTGGGACAGTCAAGAGTGGCATTCCATTCCATAGTACTTAAGTAGTACCCTTGTATTCCCTTTAAAATAATCACATGACATCAGCGAAGGGAAGGTGGTTAAATCGTTTGATTTGGAATGCAATATGATGTAAACGACATGGAGGGCATTCACCATAGTCTTTAGCTCCTCCATTGCTTTCTAACATAACTAGAAAATTAATTTCCTGCAGCCATGCATCATACTGTGAATGTGATATGGGAACAAAGGTGAATTTATGAACATAAATTTATTTTATGTTGCTGTACTGCTAACTGTTTAACCTCCAAGATGCAATGACTGATGGGTAAATTTACAATCGACTTCCCCATCTCAGTCGAACACACACACTTTGCCTGGTAATGAACCAATTATCTGAATCGTGTGTGTTAAATTGGACAGCTACAAAACTTTGCTGGAGACTGGCCTTCCAGGACTAGAGTTGTACACCCATGCTGGTGTAGTTACAGACAGTGTGAGGTCCGTCTTACATCCTGTACATATGAATAGCATGCCCTAGACCAGTGGTCCACAGGTCCATCCTCAGCAGGAGGTGGTAGTCCAACGTAGGCTGGTCATGGCACTTTAAATCATGATTTTCAACTCCAAATGAAAAAATCTGAAATGGTCCAGATGGCATCCCTGCCCTAAACCACACAGAACTTTTAATGTAGTAAGAATGCATATGAATATTATTAAGCATAAGCAGCCTGCAGTTTAACCTTTACATTAACCACCACTTAGAATTAAAAGCTTTTAGTTCAGGCTATTCATTTCATATCCCAGATAAGATCCAATTAAAACACTTTCATGATCATCTGAATATGAAAATAATTAATATATTAACACACATTTCACAATATTCTATATTATTGTTTATAATATCCGAAGCTGCCATATCTATCGGACTGAATCCTGGTTAAATATTGTATTAGGTTTGTATCCACTGTCTCCTACATACTTTCAAAAAATTCAAAAAAGCAATTGTTCCCCTTCAGAAAATTAGTCCCAGCCTTCGGGAATCTTCCACCTTCCATTAATGGACAAGAAAAAGGCTTCAGCACTGCTCTTGAAGTCCTGAACAATGGGAGAGCTTGCCTGACTCATGACTGCATTAGGAAGAAAATGCTTAATGGACAACATTACATTGGCCATTTCAAAACCTTACCTTTATTTGTTTCCAACCATGAGGTAATAATATTACAGCAGTACTACAATATGTGCACATATTAAACAGTTTAAGCACAATGATGCTGTTTATTAAGGAAGTCAACAAATTTCAGATTAGAGCATCTCTTTTAAAAAATGTTCTCACTATTTTACTCACCATACTCGTGAAAGGCATATTAACAATAGACAATTTTATATGCAGAAATAGAGAAGAAAATAAAATATATAAAAAAACAAAGTTAATAATGAGAATAAACAAAACTACAGAATGTGATTTCCTGACAATTATTTTTTACATATTCAACAAAAGGGGCTATGACATTTTTCATGGGACACAATGTTTCCCAATTCTAAGTCAGCAATTTTGGTAAGGAAAGGTAAGGAGACAGTGGAACAAAATGAGATGCTAAGCCATTCAAATATAAAGGCATTTTCCAAATGAACAGGAAAATTCATTAGGCCTTTCCTGAAGACATACAAGGTCACTGGTAACCACGACAATGAAAACTCCCTGAAAACTCTAAGGCTATCTTCTTATAGCCTTCTCCTGCTTTGTGGGCCTCGACCATTTTCAGTTTTAGGGTGCTAGGCAACGGCTTAGAAGAATTTATAGGAGACAGGGTATTGTGAACAAATCATAACCCTAACAGGCTAAGTGATGTCTGAGACCTCAATCAAAGTTATCTGAACATTGAAATCTAGGGTTTTTGAAAGGTACTCCTTTCTTTTTTTCCACTCTAAAATTGTACACAACCAAAATAATACACTGGTGTTGCTTAAAATGTTGAAAAGTATGTTTCATCATGAACTTTATGCCTTTCATCTTCAACTTGCTTAACGGTTCACAGTAACAGTAATTTTAACCGGGGTGCCCAAACTTTTGCATTCCATTGTATGTGTTTAACTTGCTTCTGTACTCAGTCTCAAGCTTTTAATACATGGTTCATATTTTTATAGTTTGGTTTGCGTGTATGTAGGCTGCTGATGACACACTAAAAACCCACGCCCCTGTTATCAGTACAGCACACACACTCCTTCACTCTGCCCCACCACTGCATTGCTCCCTGGGGTCGAGACCAGGGCATTTCGGATGGGAACACACACGTGCCCACACTCACGCACACAAGGAGGCCTCTCGTTGTGGCAGCAGTTAGTGGTTTTGCGTAACACTGATGGAGAGTTTGTCACTGGGCGTTCCAAAGCACCCTTACCCCCCACTAGGAAACATGAGCGGGGCAAACAGGATGTAATGTAATCAGAGTTGGGGGGTAGAGTGGAAACACACACAGAACCAGACAAATTACTTTGTTCCACATTGTTGACCAGGGATCTGTACAGCACAGAGACGTACACTGGTTCCATAGGTAACACTGTTACTTTCAGAAACATAATCATATTGAAGTGTATTGTGTTGTGACTGCAGTTTTGTAGTGCAGTTATAATGTCTGCCTGCACTTTTATTTTACACACTCCAACAAACTGAACGTGTAAACATATTAACATTTCCAGCCACTTCACTGTTATTCACTGTTTTGAAAAATGAAATGTATTGAACCAGGACACAACTCTATAATACAGAATTAAACTGAGACATTTGTAAACCATTACACCCCTAGTCACTTATCATTTTTCTGTTCTCAATCTTCAATGTGCTAAACGAACTGGCTGGGTGATTGATAATGGAGTTACTGAGGTGTTCTGATGAGTATTATTATTACAGAGTGCTGTCATGTCATGAACAGCCTCTAAAATGTTGGGTCTTTTGGTGGCTTTACAGTTTGTTCTTGTTCTTATCTGGGCTTAGAGGGACAAGATAAGCGAGGCCTGGTTTGGTCAAGGCTTCATCTGTTTCTTTTCTTTGCTGTCAAAAGTCAGGTATTCTTCTTTTCTTTATCACTGACTTTAATCGTCTATATTTCACACCCATAAAGAAAAGACCTCCAAACACACCACAGTCTGGGCAACTGCAGTCTTTGTGATCTTTGACCTGAACCTCATTCTGAAACAGAAACTCTGAAGAACTCATTAACCTCTCCCCGTCCCTTGGCATATGAATATAGGACAGATTCTGAGTTTTTGAGTACGACATCTTTACAGAGAGCCTTTCTTAAGTTAGTCTATACATGTAGAATATACACATTATGTGGAGCTTTTTAAGCAGGAACAGCTCTTCACACTTATGGTATTTTTCATGAGAAGGCAGTTTTGCAACTTCTCTCAATTTGTGGTGTGCGAAGGCTGTCACACACCAGATGTGCCATGACCCGCAGTTAAGTACCAAGCTGAATATTCTATATGCAAACTCAAACTGACTAAAAGCTCAAGTTTTCTTGATCAATTTAGATCATTTAAAAGATCAGAATTAACTGCTGTTTTCTTTCTTCTTTTTATAAATATGATTATTTATTATTACATATTAGTATATTCACTTCTTTACAATCTATAAAAATGTTTTAAAACTCCATTTTGCAAAATAAGATGGAACAATGCATTTTGGGAGGTTTGTTCAATAAAATTTGATTTATACTCTAAAGGTTGATGACAAATTAGGACATGAGTTTTTAGGAAAATCAGAGAAAAATTTCACTTAATAAAAATAAAAATTTGTAACGCAGTGTATTGATGTTCGGTTTGCTGTATGAAAATGTACTTTGAAAACAGCTTTCAAAATGTGTTAAACCCTGCAAAACCCTTTTCTTAAAGTTAGAACATGATGCAAAACCTAATAACATGATACTCTATTAACCCCTGACCTACAGTGTGTGTCCTTTCCCAAAAAGGTGCTTCAAAAGTGTGCCATGGATCTGATTCACACTGAATTCACCACAAATCTATTCGTCAGACCACATACAAAAGATCTGGCATCATACACTTGCAATGTACGTCCAAAATGTGTTCAAATGATGTGAACTACTCAAAAGCATGCTGAATCAATTATCCCAAATTCTCAGCAACTTGCGACATACACCCCCCCCAAACACACACACACACACACACACACACACACACACACACACACACACACACACACACACACACACAACCACAACCACACAGTTCACGTTAGACATCAACTGAGCTATGCGAGAACAGCTGGGTATCAGAGTCGGGTTCCAGAAAAACTAAGATATTCCACTGGGCAAACTCCACTCCCCACGGCCATTGTTAAGAATACAAGACCACACTGGCTTTGAAACTAAACACCGAAGAATCAACTCTACAGTTAATTCATGCTAGAGATGCTAAAGCCCAAACTCACAAATGCAAGATGGAATAGACCTATATATTTGAATGCTTGCTGACAGGTGGTCTATAAATCACAAGCAATCTTCAGTGACCAGTGATCATGGAGGCTGCCAGCAATGCTGCTGACATAGAAAGCTCCATTTCATTATGCACAATTGTGGAAGCTCATTTTGATGCATATTTTTCCTCTCTCTTTCTCACTCTCTGCTCTCATGACAAGGCTAGGAGTGAATGAGTGGGCAGTGTAGATTCCCCTGATGTGCACAAAGCCTACGCTGCTTGACCTCGATTGTTACATCACAGCCAAGTTGAAATGTTTAGAACTGTTCTGTGGGATTAGCAGAGCTATAGCTTTTATGGCTCATTTTCAGGCAGGCAGTGATGATGATGATGATGAGAAGGAGGAAGAGAAGAATGTTGAACAACACTTCTGTCTCTGCTGGAGTTGAAGGAGCTGTGCCAGCAATGTTGAACTGAGGCCCAGAAAACCAAAGCCTATTCCAGCCTGATGGTGTGAGAAAAACAGAGCCAAGGCCACTTGGAGCAACTGCGCCATGTTAATGAGTATGAGTGTGTGCATGCATCATGAAGCCTGCACACCAAATTGGAGAAGTTTCATTAGTTCATTTAATGGATAATGATAAATGTGTTAAATCTGGAAAAAGCTTGGACTATTAGAGCTAAGCTTTCTCTGAGCACTTCTAAGAAAGTTATACGAGGGCAACACATCAACATAACCGATATTACGGATATTTCAAGGGTTCAAGGTTCGGTTTATGTGTCACATACATAGTTATACACAGCACAACATGCAGTGAAATGCTTTTATACAACCGTCGGCACCCACAGATCAATAGGGGCGAGGGGAGAAGGTGGGGGGGAGGATAAACAGAATAACCAGTATAAACAGAATACATATGTGGAATCTGAGTATAAAAATAAATAAATAAGAAGACTAACTAAATAACTAAACTCTGGGACTGATTATGAAGAAGGAAATAATAATAAGTGAGGTAGGTGTGTGAATAGTTGCAGTTGTGTAGGAACCCTGAGAGATAAAATTCCAATTTGGAAATGCCAATTACCCAACCCTGTTAGGACTGGTAAACAAAAGGCCACAAAATTGGCCTAGGATTCTATAGGTTACCTCACTTGCTAAAAAAATTAGCAATGAAATAAATATATTAGTACAATACTTTCAGAGTTTAAATACAAACGTCATTATGTTTTCATTTTTAGAGTCACTAGACCTTTGATAAAGACCGAGAAAGCCCTAAGGGATGTCCTCTGGCAACCCTTTTTCCTGGTACAAGAACAATAATTGTAATGATTGAACTAAATGTAAAATTCACTGAGACAATGGCGAGTAACTCCAGCAACTATGAGCAATTATATTCATTTTTTGTGCAGAGAAAGTTTGTTAATGTTCAAACATTATCCATGTTCTACACTAGATGTTGAGTAACAAAAGAATAGTTTCTCTAATTCACCACATTTGTAATTTTCTGTAACTGTGACATAGCATAATTTTGTGGCTGAATACCACAGTGTTATTGTGATCTGCCCTCATGAAAAAGTTAAAGCAATTAATGAACAATATGTTTCATAAAGTATACGTTATTGTTACAAGTTATTGACACTGTACAAAGGCCTCAGCTGCCTGTATGAATCAGTGAACCCAGTGCAAATGCAAGCGCTTGGCTGCCAGCCATAGTTCACACAGCTCTGCTGACAGTCATATCCTGTATTCCCCTGTGACCCTAAAGGCCATTGAGCCTCCATTCCGGCTAATGCTGAGCATTCCCAAGACAGGAGACAGAGTGAGATCGCTGCTCTGTGGGTTAACAAGGGGAACGACCCCTGGATCTGGCCATCAACAAAGCAGACAGAGATAGGTGGGGTGGGGGGGGGGCACGCATGCCTGTGTTCTAACTCAGCCTGCCCCCTGAGCCTGAGTCTTTCTCCTACAAACACCATGTCCCAAAAAGAGACCCCCTGAGGCCCTGCCCCCAAAGATGCACATCTGGATTCAAACCAGCTGCCTTTCTGTTCCCCCAAAGCTGACCCTGTGAAGGGGGAGAAGGACTCGGGTGCTATGACCCCGCAAAAACCATGTGTGAGCGCTTGCAGGGACCAGCCATTTAACGTGGGATGAAATGAAGAGAGGACAGGCTGCAGCTCATCTGAACATTCCTATTTTTTGCATTCAAGCAAAACTGAAACGGGGGATCAAAGTCACATGTTTTATGCTCAGGAGAAGTCACATGCTTCTTTGACTTTTAGTGACTGTTCTGCATCTCTCAATTCCTTTAGGGGTGTCTCAAAGCTCAAATTTCAATTCCCAGGAGGAATAAATTGCCAATTCTCGATTAATGGTACTTTAAATAATTAACATCTGACCTGACATATGACATCAACATCAATGTCCCAAAAACTGAATGCTGTACAATGATAACGATAAATGATGGATAATTTTAATACATTTTCTTTGGTACAAGCAAAGAATGCAAAACTATGACATTCTATTTAACAAAGAACATAAAAGTGCTCTACTATCATGTATACAGTTGCATCTAAAAAAAAATATGACCTTTCAAGCAAATAATCATAATATCAACTTAAACAAAAACGCTTGAAATATCACGTTAAATAAATACCCAATAATACTGACCATACGTCACAATACAGAACATAATATCATGAATTTAGAACACCATAGCATCATCGTAGGCTATGTATAAAGTCTGCTGATGTATGACTGCATCATACTGAACCAAGCTGCCTGCATTAGCAGGTCACAAGCTTTGTTGTTCCATAGTCACTCATAATGTCAAACAGTTAGATAAACAATCACACATACCATTATTGTCAAAACACATCAGGGCACCATGAGGCTTTACAAAATATCCCTCTCCCCTAATGACAGGAAACATCTTTTCTGCATTAGACAAGGCCAACGTACAGCCTGTCACATGAAGAGAAGACTGAAACCACAACCCAGAAAATATTCCCAAAGAACATCAATAAAGAAAACAAAAGCCTAGGTCTACAGAAGTTAGCAGCGTGGAGATGCAAACCAGAAGGGAAGGGACATAAAAAAATTGTGGAAAAGCTAAACACTATTAAAGACCTAGTGAGTATGAAGCTCTACAAATGGTGTGCAGGTGTTCCAACATTTGCAAACGGAGGCTGTTTGTTTATTCTGCATATCTGGCCTTTTGGCAAGTTTGATAAGAGACAAGCCAGGAGACACACACACACACACACACACACACACACAAACACATACACATACACACACAAACACACACAAACACACACACACAAACTTTTTAGAGCTATTTTTGTAATGGCTATAGATGGCCAAGGTCATTGCTAGGAAAGGCCAAGTGATATAAATTTTATAAAATTCTGTAAACCTTGTCTCAACCAAGGTTCCTCCAAGCATTTGTTCAGTATAAATTGAAATAATTAATGCTCAAACAACTGGAGAAACGTTTTCATGGAACTAAGAATGAACCATTTTTACAGGAATGGTGGAGGTGAATTTGTGCACATGTACACACATTTGTGTGTGACCGTGGTAAACTAGGTTGTAATCAAATTATATTTGGTTAAAAGTGGTAACTCGGCTACAGATTTTCTGCTTTTCCCAATAAAGGTCTAAAGTCAGGACATTTCGAACCTCAAAATACAAGAAAAAGAACATACCACACACTGTGCCTGGCATCCTGGAGTTGTATCAGTGTCTCACAAAATTGGCAGTCTGTTTATAAGAATGTGACCCTTAACCTTGATTCGGGAACCCTGAGCTCAGAACCATTTTCTCTTGAGGCAGATTCTCCCAAGCAGATTGTGTTTCACCACAGTGCCAGTCGGCTGAGAGCCCTGGTGAACACTCTCTGGTCTGAATGTTCATCAAACCATCTCTGCTAGATAAAAGGGAATGGTGATCTCAGGAAACAGTATTGGTTTTTAACCAGTTTAATAATTTAATTAACCTGGACATCTCTGATATCTGACCTGCGACTCTGCAGTATACATTTTCTCTTTAGGTCCAGCAAGTAACATTTCATTAAAGCTTTATTTGCATTGTATTCATTACAATAATCATGCCAAGCACCTTTACCTTTTAGTACTTTTTAGCAGCTCTGTTAAGATAAGAGGCTTTCTTTGTATGTGAAGAACCCTTTTACTAACCAAACAATAATGTCACTGTGTCACATATGTGTGTCGGCGTATGTCACTGTCTTTACTAAATAACACTTTCCAAATTTACAATGACCACAACTAACTGACCAGATACTAATCCCAATACTATCAATACAGTATCAATATATTAATATAGTGTTGGTTCTTTTTGGAGCCACAAGAGGCATAAACATATTCATATTCATATTCACACACACACACACACACACACACACACACACACACACACACACACACACACACACACACACACACACACGTCTTTGTATACACAGATGTATGGAGGCGAAATGAAGAACCAATAAAGAAACAACATTGGGAATTGAGTTACAATCTCACACTCCAGGAGAACATGGAACGACCACGTGAAAGAGGCTCAGCCCCACCAAATCAGGCAGGTCCGTTTGAGATTTTGAGAACATTACAGAACTGAAGTCCTCTGGTTCTGGCTTACTGTCAGTTCTCACATGCAGAACGTCTATTTAGACATGCTTAACTTCCCTCGGCAGGCTCACTCTCTCTCAACACCTCCTCGGTCTTTCAGGGCCTGGACCAGATGTGTGCATTTCAGAGTGAGGGAGGTCAAGTGTGGGTGTGCGAGAGCATGAAAAAGCAAATTATACGAACTACACACATCGCACACGCATGCCTTGCTGAGAATGAAGGAGAAGAATGCACGTGAAGTTCAGCGCTGTGACTAATGCTGTCATATATGAAACACATCTGCTTGGCTGCTTTAATGATGTATGGTGCGCATTAATAATATAATTGATAAATATGTAGTCAAATATTAAGCAATTTATAACGGCTTTGACGGTGCCTCAGCATCATTCTGTAGCTGTTCTATAATTACAGATTCAGAACTTTTGAGATGATAAATGCTCAGCTTATCCACATAATAGAGATGTAACGATACATTCACGATGTAGTTCAAGTCACAATGCTGGTCTCATGGTCTCGTGATTTCTCCCAATTTTTTTAAAGGATGCCTGTGGATAGGAACTCACGGTTTGTCCTATGTTTTATCCAATTACATGGCCTTTGATGCATTCATACTTCAACTAAGATTGGTTAAAAGCAGAATGAGGCTAAACTTCTCTTGACCTGTTCCATATTCTGTTACTTGTTCCAAGTTCAGTACATTCTTACTTCACCTCTAAAACTAATCCAAGTGAAATAATGATGTTAAACACTATTCTACAGATTATGGGAAAATGTGTGTGTGTGTGTGTGTGTGTGTAGTGTTGATGAATTAAATCCTCTTGAAGCCCTACAACAGAGTGTAACAACACAAACTAAACCATTATAGTTCACTTGATTATAACTATTCAACCATTTACCTTGGAGTGATACTTTGCCTTTTAGAGGCCTTTACACACACACACCACACACACACACACACACACACACACACACACACACACACACACGCGCGTCTTTGTTTAAACAGATGTGTAAAAAAGAGTCCAATTTGTGCAAAGAGAACGATGTTCAGTGAGGTTCATCAAAACACAGGCAAATAATAATAAACAAAAAAATGTCCTTAATTATTTTTATTATTTATGTACACTTCTAGTCAAACGTTTTAAAAAAACTCCAAAGGCTTCAGTTCTTTACTGGCACTTCTGCATAGCCCAGGAAAGTGAAATGCTGAGGGTTGCGTCCGGAACGGCATCCAGCGTAAAACTTGGCCAAAACTATAATACGGGTCATAAATATGACTGCCATATTGGATCGGTTGAGGCCCTGGTTAACAATGACCACCTCTGGTGCTGTTCCAGCAGGATGCCAGTGGAAATTGGACAACTGTAGGTTGAAGACCATTGAGGAGGAGAGGAGGAAGGCAGGTTAGAAAGCTGGTTGGTGTAACAGTGGAGGAGGCAGGGGATAGGGCAAGACAGAGGCAGATGATCTGCTATGGTGACCCCGAAAGGGAGCACCACTCATCATTATGAGGGCAGTCTGTAGGTCACTCTAATCCTGAGTTATGAAGCATCGAAAATGTGGGTTTTTACACACCATTTGCTAGTCCCTAAAGACACACAGATAAACCAATTGTAGAACATCATCGTTTCCCCTCTCTTTTTTCGCAAGCAGGAAGCCATGCATGAAAACACCAGAGAAGAGCTAGTCCTCCTCAAAACTGGTAATCAACATCAGTAATATTGAGCTGCTTTGGATTTTCCCAAACAGACATCACAAGCATTTGAGAGAGGTGCTCCATATGAGAAGACAAGCAAACAATGGAAAGAGGTAACAGAAGCAATAACATTTTTTTCCTGCAAAAGATTTGGTTCCAATCAAAATGATGGAAAATGAGGGGTTCCAAAGACTCCTCAAATTAGTTCTGTTTATTTTTATTCTACTTGTTTATTGAATGTTTATTGAACGTTAATTGTGAATTTCTTTTGTTTACTGAATGTTGACCTCAACCACTTTGTTTCTGAGTGCTACCTCAAAAACAAAGTGAAGTGAATTGACAGATTCTGCTGAGGCTCTGTGTTTAATAAGCTATGTGTAATGCTAGCTGTTAAACAGAAAGCACTTTACCTGATCAGTGGTGTTTACCTTTTCAAACCGCGACTAATTTTTTTTTTTTTTGACTTTTCAAAAAGTTATTTGGCCAAAATGGTCTGTTAGTCTTTTTTCCTCTAGGTACCATATTTTTAAAATGGGGAGTTTAGCTAGGTTCTACTGTTTAGTAACTTGCAAAGTCATATTAAAAGGCAGAATGAAAAAGAATCACGATAAAATCATCATGATCCTAGAAAAAGAAAATCATGAATTCATATTTTTGCTATACACCCACCCCTGGTTCTGAGAGTAAAGAGGTGTTTCATTGTTTGGAGATGTTTCTCAGGAAGAAACATTAGAGGTCATCAGACGTTGGAACTGTAATTAAACAAAATAAAGAGAGAAAATGGGAGAAGAAAGACACAATTGGTGGACAATAATACAAGACTAAAACTGACCTCATTAGATAAAAAACAATTTCATCTTTAAGAGAGACGAGAAAATCGTGCACAAACAGAAGCCCTTTTAATCAGGATCAAATGTAATGATTAGGGTTTAGCAACAAAAATTCTGATATTTCAATACTAAATGCGACCAAATGTCATGTCATGCCATCGGCAACCATGTCATGCCATCGGCAACCATGTCATGCCATCGGCAACCATGTCATGCCTTATTCCACACCTGTTGTGATAGTTTGACTGTGCAACCAGTCTGTAATGTTCCTGGTGAGAATACTCACATTCAAACTTTCAAAGTTTGAACACCCCCCACCCCATTCACCGAAAGAAGCGATGAGATACTTATGTTACTTCTCTCAGAACGACAGTCCTTGACAGATTGTCAAACATTTTTACCTACAAGAATCTGAAACAGCTATCAGCTTCTATTGTTGCTTCATCACAGCTGATCAGTCCGACTCCTCAAATCAACAGTGAGCTCTTTTGTTTAACGGTGACTCAGGGCCAGGCTGTTGCAGTGGCTTTTTCAGCTCTGTTGCCTCATTTGTGCACGCTGCTTGATCTATAGTGTTAATTAGCTCAATTACTAAGGCATGCTGAGCGAATCTGATGACATGGTGCTTGCTAATGCCCTACAGTGCAGTCACAGCTCAGTGGGCAGTGCAGTCTCAGACTGAAGCATCTGTCTTTGATGGTGGAAAATTGAGAATTTCCTTCTGTTATTTCTGTTTTGATGTACATTCTAGTAACAGAACACATTTGTTTTAATGCATTTGGATAAAACTCTACACATGCTTTGACTTTATATGCTGACAATAGGGGAAATATATTTTGAGATATGTATAAAAAAAATAACTAATACATATTGCAATTTTGCATCCATTAAGAAGGTCACCTGGAAATGGTCTGATTCTTCAGAAGGATGACACTCTACAGAGTACAGTCTTGTGCAAATTATTTATTATTATTATTATTTAATGTTACTATTTAAATATATACAACATATTTAATAAATATATACAATAAGGGGAAATTGCAGAGTACATATATGTCTTGAACCCAATGTGTAACAAATACAAAGGTGGTGGAGGATGACATGGTAGCACTGCAGGTAGTGAGTGTGTTGCACAGCTCCAGGGGCCTGGTTTTTTGGGTTTGATCCCCACAAGGAGATTTGTGTGTCTGCACAGGTTTCTTCCAGGTACTGTGGTTTCCCAAAGCCTCCCAAAAATGCACAATAAGTGAACTGGCCATACTAAATTGCTTTTAGTTTTGTGTATGTGTGTGGTGCCCTGTGATGGACCAGTGCCCTGTCCAGGGGGTATTGCTGGCATTCCTGGTACACCCTATTCAGGACTAAGCAGATAAAGATAATGATGACTGAAAGTAGTGGAAAAACTGAAATTGGTAGTGGGACCGTTAATGTCATCACCATGGCAACATTTACACTTCTGTGTTCCTCTGTTGTTGTTTTATCTAAACGCAAGCATTTGAATGCAATATTAGACTGAATACATACGAGTACATTTCTGACATTTGAACAATTTTATCACCCCACTGCTTTGCAACCTCGGGATGATAAAAATGATAGGCTAGAGCCTAAACACAATAACATCAAGTTTTACTTGTTATAAGTGCAATTGTTTTCTGGCTTTAGAGAGTGTGAGCGTGTGAGGGAGAGAGAGCAGAAAACATCAGGGCAAATAAGTTAGCCTCTAGCCTCAAAAAAGGAAAAAAGAAAACCCACTCTTGGGTAGTGTGAGGCCACCACGATAATCCAAATATCCTCAGAAAATCCACATGGCACATCAACAGCTGCAAGACAGTCATAAGGTACAGCCTGTTCCTGTTTTCTCCCTCTTCCTCTGCTTTTCTCTTCCTTTACATCTGGCTGTCTTTTCTCACAATTTCTCTGCAGTCGACTCCAGTGAGGATTCACACTGCCATTCACACTTCTCTCAATTACACTGGATCTCAACTGTTTGCACATTAGTCTGGTTCTCTTGGATGAAGATAAAACAAAGGACAACAGAGACATAGTTTCTACTGGGCTCTAAGTTCATGGGAGAAATAGACGTATGATAAAATGTGTTCACAATAGAATAGAATAGAATAGAATAGAATTGATCCCTTGGGAGGGTTCCTTCAGGGAAATTAAGGATTAATGCAACCTTAGAATTCTGCATTAGTCATCAAAATATTTAGCCCCTACTTGGATATATCCTACCACTCTACACTGATCACTATGTAATAATAATTATTAATTAGTTACGTTTTTCATAATTCATGTGTTCATGGTAAAATATATTAGTACATAAGTATGTACAACTACACAGGTAGGTGGATAGCAACATATCATAATAGATGTGGACCTAAAAATAACATACTCTATACAGACAAAAGTATTGGGACACCTGCTCATTCAATGTTTCTTCTTAAATTAATGCCACTAAAGGTTACAGAGAAACTGCCTCTAGTGTAAAGGCTTTTTACTAGGTTTATTTTCGATTCTTTATTTTGACAAACAATAAAATCTTCACATAAACTCATCTTCCATATCAATTTTGTCTTTTTACCCCCCCCCCCTTCTTATTACATTTATAAAACAAAACAAATGACAATCAGTGGTGTACATTTTGGCAAGGAGTAATATACATAATGTATCAGAAGATGGAAAGTATATGAATCCATAAACAAAATGCCAAGAAGCCACATCTTCAAAGTACATCCATCCCTCAGGTGCAGCAATACAGCATCATGAAAGTAATTTCGTATGCATTGGTTATTTCCGTGAAATGTGCTTGTAAGGGTTTTACATAAGCAACCCACACTGACCAAAACTTAACACATTTATTCATTTTCAAACAAAGTGAAAAGGTATTTTTTTCCATAATATACATTTGATTCATAGGACTTTCCAGCTATGTATGAACAGGGATTTGCCAGATATTTTGAGTGTTATATTTATGGCATTTAGCTCTTATCTAGAGCAACTTGCAAGGTTATTCATATTACAGAGGTAGTGCTAGTGCTCAAGGACTCTTATTGGTGTAGCACAGCATAGTTGTCCAGGCTGGGAATCGAACCCAAGTCTCCCACATGGTGTGGTGGCTCACAGCAATGGATTGTATTCATCCACAAGAGCATCAGTAAGGCCACTTTGCTGGTTGAACACAACTCCACTTCACCCCCAACCTATCCCGAAAGTACTTGATGGAGCACCATCATTCCAGAGAATACAGTTCCATAGCTGCCAATAGCTTCATGTTTATCTACTCCGGAGAGTCCAGTTCTATTGGCAGTACTTCTCTGCAGGTACTAGACAAGCTGTGTGTGCATTGCAAATTTGTGCCAGCAATGGATACAATGTTAAATACCAAACATTTGGACATATATTGTATTTCAGTGCAACTGTAAAATCTTTCTCTATTCATTTTCCCCCAATTTGGAAATGCCAATTACCCAACCCCATCCCATACATGTGAAGCCAGACACCACATCTTTTCAAACTACCACCATTGCCTCATTGCCAGGCAACCAGCACACTCCGGGAAAAATGCAGGGTCCCCAAGTGTGATACAACAACTAACAGCCACCTGTGCTGGCCATCATCGCACTGGGCACCCCCTGCCCCTCATAGGGTCAATTTGCTCTCTCTGACTCGGACACCGATGGCCAGCAGCATGACCCAGGATTCGAACCCGAGATCCTCAGATCCTCCCATCCGCTAGTTAGAACTTGTCAATCAATGCCACCAGCATGGAGACGTTGAAGGCTTGCTTGGAAGACATTAATGCCAGACCTATTATGTCAGTGAACAGACATCCATGACGACTAGCACTGTGTAAAGTAATATATTCACTTCAGCTGAACTGCACATCCACAGTACATGTGTACACTGCTGAAACTCTTCCCACACAAAGTCCCACTGGCTTGAGTGGGATCATTTCTTCTATTCAGTGATGTAACAGGAGCACCCCTCCTCCACCTGCTGCTCCCCACGCTACAACAGCCTCAATAAGCAGCCTTGTGCTCAGACCTGGGAAGAGATAAGCCAGTGTGGGGACAGCACCTGCTGACTGGAACAGTGTGTGTGCGCGTGAGTGTTGAAGTGTTGTGCGATGGGCTGAAAGAATGGACTGTGCTGTTCTGTGTGGTGAGAAAGTGACACTCAACACTCAGCTAGGAAAGGCTATGCCTTGACCAGGCCAGAACAACATCTTCAGCCAATCAGAAAAGGAGAGAGGACAGAGGGGTTGGGTAAAGCATTGTACCTGCTTAAAGTGCTTACGTCATACAAAACCCAATCTGGTAATTAAGACCGATTGATGTTGAGGGTGAAAGGTGTTCAAGTGCCATATGGTCCAAATATAGAAACTAATGAATTTATTCTCATATATGCGCAAAAACACTTTGCAATCAGAACTTTTCACCATTACACTCACAGGGTTCTCTCTACTGGAAACAACCATCCACCTGAAGGACTATATCGAGCACTGGAGGGTGATGTAAAGAGTGCCAATCCAAGCCAGTTCACCTGATCTCCATGTTTTTGGAATGTGGGAGGAAACCAAAGTCCCCAGAGGACATGGGGAGAACATGAACACTCCACCTAGATAGGGCCTTGAACCCATGGCTTCAGCACTGGGAGATGAACCACCAAGCCAAATTAAGGGGTGCAAAAATACCTGAATTTGCAAAAAAAAAAAAAAAAAAATAAAAATAAAAATAATAAATCTGGGCAATATATCAATATTCATATGTATATTGTGATATACACTGAACAATATGGGCTGAGGTGATATTGTATATATTGACTTTTAAAGTTTTTATATAACATTCTGTTTTAATCTTTAATCAAAAAGCATATTTTGGTTCCTAGTTCTGCTGCGCCCCCTGCTCTCGACTCGTTCTTTACTCTGCTCTCCTCCGTCTCCACAAGACATCTTGTTAAAGTGTAGCTTTGGGATGTCATGTGGTGTCGTAAATTTTCACATCATATATTTTGTAAATAGCATATCCCCATTCACATGAAATATATAGGGATATGATTTTTGTCCATATCACCCAGGCCTACTTAAAATCACATCCAAAAATAACTGTCCAAACTGGCAAAAAGAGTTTTTTGTGGGACTATCTAATGGATAAATGAGGTTTAAAAAAGTGTTATGGGTTACATTAAATCGTAGGGAAAAAATGGACCTCTGAAATGAATAAAGCAGGAAAAAATGGGTCCATTAAAAAGCCCATGGAAAATCATCAAGTGAATTAAAAAACAAAAGCAACAAAAGGCAAAAAGCTGAAAGAAGATGAAACGTGGCTCTTGAACCTTTGTGATTTGAGCACCACAAAAGCACTTTTCTGCAATCACTCAACTAACTGACTCACACTGATTGTCTAAAAATATCTCAGATAGGAAATAGGCAAAGCAGCGTGGAACTGCAGACCTTTTATCATATCCTGAGCATCACTTATCAAACGCAAGTCATTCTCTAGGCACTTATTGAAAAGGGATAACAATATCAGATATGACTCAGGACATCTGTCTGCAAAGGAAGCATTATTTCCCTCTAGCCACAACTCAAGCTGTTTCATCCTTCTATGTCTGGACAGATCACATGCACAATATAGACAAGTTTAAGAATGAGTAGAAATCAAATCTAGAAAATATCAACTATACACAGCAGCCCTCACCGTGACTCCTGTCAATATGGTTGCCAAGACGGCCAGTGCCCTAGAGTAAGAAGGCTGTGTTGACACATTTTTCTCGGTTTCTAAGCTCCTTACCTCAAATTTCATATTTCTGCATTCCTAACAGTAAGCAAGCACAGATGCAATTGTGTGTGTGTAATATAAAAATGTTGGTTATAGAGGTATGCAAAAAAAAAAAATAATAAAATAAAAATGACTGTTTCTGAGAACAGTTAAGCAAGTTGAAATGAGTTAAAGTTAAAGATGATACATTCCCTTTATATTTAATGCAAAAACAAATTTCTAAATTTCTAAATAACAAAACTTTGGGCACCCTGCATGGCTAATACCTAGACGTGCCCCCCTTTGGCAAGTACTGCAGTTTGTAAACTGTTGGAGAGATTTTCATCATTTCAAAAGTCTTCCAGTTCTGTGAGATTCCTGGGCCGTCTTGCATACACTGTTCTTTTGAGGTCTATCCGCAGATTTTCAATGATGTTCAGATCAGGGGACTGTGAGAGCCATGATAAAACCTTTATCTCCACCTTTTAAGGTAGTCTATTTTGAGACGCAGTGCTCTTTTCAACTTCAGCTGTTTTACAGATATGTTATGTTTGCTTCCAGAATTTCACTGAATCCATTCTTCCCTCTACCTGTGAAATTGGAAACAACACAACCCCAAAGCATGAATGATCCACCCCCATGTTTTAATGGTTGAAGAGGTGTTCTTCTAGTTAGTTAAGTTTAAACAATTTAAGTGGAGCATTTTAAATTAATAAGGAAAAATAAATCACACTAGTCTCAACATATAATCATACTGGTTTGGTTTGGATCACTGCTTTGGGCTGTTGGCTAAGCTTCTATTACATACAGGCAAAAGGTTATATTAGACACTGATCCATAAAGAGCTTCTGTCACTACGCTAAAGTCGCCACTGAAGGTCTGCCTAGCCTTTGGCATTATTAGCCAGTGCAATAAACAGCAACAACAAGAAAAATTAATTAGCTGATTCACTGAATCCGGTGCATTAGGAGCAAGAAAAGCACTAAAACATGCAGGGCAGGGAGCACCAGGACTAGGTTTGAGACATACAGATATAGAGCTTAACTGCCAATATTAACTGCATGTTTGGCCGAGGGTGACACTGACAGAGACAACAGCCTCCCTGAAAAAGTCAGAGGACCATCAACATGATAATGAAGCTGTTATTTTAACTCCTTAAAGCAGATATCTGGCAGTAACATGCCATTTTCTAGGCTTCATAACTCAGGATCAGAGTAACCTACAGACAGGATACATATCACAAAAAACTACAAGACTTACCCTATCTAAACATAGCTCATCTGACTCACCATTGTGTGAAGAATGATCAGTTTAAGTGCCAAAGGAGATTCTAGTGCATGTTTACTGTTCTGTCCAGGCGTACATGTTCAACCTGCATACAGACTGCAACTGATCAGTGAGAGGGGGTGGAGCTGATGACATCACTGACCCAGATATTGTGAGGAAAACGAGAAGAGAGGGGATGTTTACTGTTTCTTTGCTCAAACGTTTCAGAATGAAAGTCCTGAGAAGGGACAATACTAATACATACCTAAATAACAAAAATAATAAAAGGATATTTGGGACATTTTTTTTTATTTCAACGACTGCCAAGTACTTTGAAGAAATTATTAATGTAAATTAATTGATATAAATGTCCTTGTCAATCAAATCTTTATACATAATTCATCAAAAATGTTCAGCTCAAAACACTCTGGATGATCAATTTTCAACATGTATGAGTAGTCTAGTATCTCCTGAAAATAACAATATCTGGCATATGTAACTCTCCTATAACTAAACTCTCCTAAACTCTCCTATAACTGCTTTTCTAAAATATCCCACAAAGTTTGGTTACATTTTTGTCACACTGCCAAATTAAAGATCTAATATATAGTCCCTTAAATAATACATGCTTTATATTCCCTAGAATCATATAGTCATCAGCACAGTCCAACACCTACAAATGCAGGTCATATTTAAAATATTTTTTCTGAGAGAATAAGAGATAACTTTCACACATGCACATGAATTCTACTTCAGGACACTGAAACGCAAGTGCACTGCAAAATGGAACCATTGTTTTACAGTTTGATTGAGAGCTCATGCTTCACTCAGTCCACTTTGTTGCAAATCAACAGAAGAATAAACAGAGAAAGAATGTGCCGGAAAGGAAGCAATGCAGGGCAGTAAAAACAAAGCCACAGCACAACAACGGTGTCGTATATCTACCTCACACAAGACAAGGCATACACATGGCTGAAAGAAGTGTTCACCCATGCGCACGCACGCACGCACGCACGCACACAGTATAAAACTCAATCCTGGTATTGTTGGTTTATTAGCTCAATGTGTTCCATTAGTGCCAGTGACATTCATGAACTGCAGTTTGGGGCCTCAAGCTTCAAACCTCTTCAGGACAGGAAGTGCTGGAATTCTTGGTAACCCTAGGAGTCCAGCTTCCATGGCAACAATTGGCTCTGTACACTTTGGCCATTACGCAAAGCTGCTGAAGTTCTGTTCACTCCTGGGGTATCATTGGGATGAATTCCACCCCTGCAGGTCATAATCCCTCCAATGATTCCATCTTTGACCATAAGTCTGCAAAAACATTTGGATGTTTGAAGAAAGCAGCTTTCAGCCAAAGCTCACAGGATGTGACTGATGTTCTTCAAAGCAACAGAAAAGACCCAAACAGAGGGTGCAGGATCCACTTCCACAAATATTTCTAAATCACTTCCAAAGAGATGTGTGTCTTATCAGTATGACTTGCTAAGGTTTTTCATTTCCTTTACAATTAAAATTCCAAAAATAGGTCATTTTTGAGACATCAAGAAGTAACTAAATCATCTCAAAAATGTGCTGAGCAAATGATACAACTGCAGAATCAAGAGTAAAAAACTAACTGTAGGTAGTTACAATAATAAATAAATAACAGCATGTTATTAAAAGTGATATATATATGACATTAATAAAAGTGTGATATAATTTAATAATACTTCTCACATTGTGAAAGTTATTGAAATCGAAAGTTATTGTTATTAGGCCTAATTGTTAAATTGTGTATAAAATAACTGCAATAAATGATAAATGATCTTTAAGACAATGTACGCTATTCTGTATATAATAAAATAATCATGAAATGATAGCTTTTAAGAGCAATTAACTAAATTAAGAATATTCAGACATTGCAATTTATAAACATTCTTAAATATTCTTCATAAATAAAATAAAATCACTGTTTAAACAAAGTCCTGACAAATTGAGCTACTTTGTTGAAGCGTGCTACCATAGTAAATGAAAATAAGAGGGTAAAAAGACTTCATTGTTGATTGAGGTCATAAGAATATATTTTGTATTTTTGCATCACTCAAGAAAATAATAACATAAATAAAATAAAATAATAAATTTTCTACTGGAGCATGCAGTGAAATGCAACTACATATGAGGTTGTGTGCGGGGAATGGCTCTTGCAGTGCAATGTGAAAGGTTACTCGGCTTTGTGTGCATAGAGGGAACCACTACACTCATTTCCTACATGATCTGTTTACAGACTCCAGCTCACCTTGGGTAGAGAGCAGACAAGAGAATAAAACAGCTTGAATGCCTAAAATATATGCAAGTAAACACAACGGGTATTATCAAGGTTAGCAAAAATTTCATTAATTTTACAATAAGTCAATAAATGTCATCATGACAGGCCTGATTTATTTCAGCAGAAAACTGTTAAAATTCAAACATCAGATGTATGTTTTAAGAACAATATCAGCTGATATTTACTGTCTCTGGAAAAACTTAATACATGCTCATGTGATTCTAAAGGTACTCTAATAAAATATCTACATTTTATTCATTTTGTCATTTGTATTCTTCATTATATATATTCCAACATATTAATACAGGTAGCTGCAGCCACAATATCTGGATTTAAATGTGCATGAAAAGTCAGCATCAGATCACAATTCTGTAGAATCCCTAGATTCACTGATCCATAGCCCTTTCTAGGTGCGATCCTAGTGACTAACAAAAGATATTGTAGTGTTAGTCTTATTTTGCAAAAGAAAAAAAACTATTCTTCAGTAATTTACCATTTAATTATAGTATAAAAGATTTTATTTAGTTAATTATGAAGAATGATAAGCTGAAAAGAATTATTTAGCAATTCCAGAATGTACCAGATCCGTAGATGATACCATAGGATTGTGTTAAGTTATAACTAAAATGGTCACATTTGAATAATGGAAATGTTGAGGCAGGCAACTTAAGACATGAATGCATATAGATAGAGTAAACTATTTGCTAGGTAGCACATTCTTGCTTTTCTTTGAAAACATCAAAGCTTTGAACGTAGCTGTAAGCATTACTCTATACAATGTGTTACATTCTGAAGGAGTAATAATATGAGGAGTTATTTTGTAAAGTAGTATTTCATTACATTTTAACAGTATAACAAAACAACTGCAGACCTGTAAAGTTCAGTTGTGGAAGTGTTGCTGGGCAGTAATTGCCTGGTTCAAATAGTTGCTGCTATGGAGTTGCCACTGTTGCAGCCCAACTAGGAGGCCTGCTGTTTTTTATGGCTATTTTATGGCCAGAGGTGGCAGTGGACCATGTCTGTATCACAGAGGCTTATTTTTCTGTATAGAACTGTGGTCATGTTACATGAGCCACAAGGAATCTTCACTCTTGCCCTTTAGCCCTCCCAACAGCCACCTTTATGAATCAACAGCCCCACATCACTTCCAAACACCCACACATTCAAAGAAGGAAAAACATTACTCCCTAGTTCAGGAGACAGGGTGCCATTTATTGTTTCACAAGCTGACTTATAAGATCCCTGAAGCCTCAAAAGTTCTCCAGTGCACCTCAAACCACTAAAAGTAAACTGAACTGGTGGGACTAGTAGTCTTCCTAAATATGCATAATGAGTAGCCCACCACTGTAATCTCAAAAAAAACGTTACAAGCCACTGTCAATGACTAGATTTGGTCTGAAATCTGTGTTCTTGTGTATCTGTTTACTGCAGCACTGCTACCCAAGCATTGGTATCCTTTCATTTGCAATGAACTACATTTACGTACACTGTATCTGTATCCTTATGCTTATTAAAGCATCTGTTCCTTCATTTTCTGAGACCTCAAGGATGTGTATTGAAACACCTAATTAGTGCTCCTGCTGTATCCATTGCTAACGGGTATATACAATCAACAAGCCGTAGACAAACGCTGGCAGTACAATGGGTTGAACTGAAGAACTCAGTGACTGTAAACATAACACTGTCTTAGAATGCTTCCTTAGTGTGTGAAATTTCAGCCCTGCTAGATCTGCCCCAGTCAACTGTAAGTGACTGTAAGTAAGCTCAGTCACAAAGCAGTAGACCAGACAAATTCACTCCACTTCCAAACTGCTTCTGGAACAACATCAGCACAAGAACTGTGGGTGAAAGCCCATATGGATGCTAGAAGAATGGTACCTGAAGTTGCATCACAAAGTTCCATGAATATTTGAGACTTCCATGTTTTCAAGATGTCACGAAAACGCAATGCATTTACAAAAAGTGTACAAAATGTAATTGCCATAACACCACTTCGTTCAGCCCGTTTACTCTTATAAGGGTGTTTCAACTCACAGATCATTTTGAACGAAGACTTCTGCAGGGTGTCTAATCAGAAGAGAGATTTGCTAGCAGGGACCACACCCGGAAAGCTAAAAGGAGAGGCCAAATCAGAAGGTTACTGGGCTGGAGTTCAGAGTGGCTTTATGGTAGGTGTGTGAAGCTGAGTCCCCTCGAAGCTGACGTTATCCTTGAAGAAGAATGGAGGAGATGGGGTGGAGGTGGCTGCAAAGTTGCAGTTCTTTGCATATAAAGACTTAAAGGCCAGTAACAAAAGCCACACTATACACATGACATAAATATGATAATAAGACTTCAGGGGGAAAAATAAAGTACAAACAAATGTAGGACGTGGGCCCTTTAAACATTTTCTTCTTCTTAATGTGGTGTTTTGACATGAGTAGTTGCTGGGGGGGCTTTCTGCTGCACAGTTCTTGAAGTACAGGAACATAAACGCTCATCTGGACAGCAACGCAAAAAAAAAAAAACGCAGCACACAGTTACAAGGCATACGCTCTTGACAGCATTCATGTCGAAACAGGGCTGAATTATGCATAGCTGCTGGTAAGAGGATAGTAAGTGAAAGCAGATGTGGGATGGATGTATTAAACAGAGGTTGAGAGGCAGATCAGTTTGCAAATACAGCGGCTGCAAAACTTGAGCCAGAATGTGCAGAGAGCAAAAGAAACATTTCTTGCGTTGCTGATCAAGATGAACAGAACCGTCACACAATGAAGACTTTGGATACCTTGAACAGGAGGCCCGCGGACTGATACGCAGGAGTCAGCATTGCAGTATTCAGTGATCTTAGTCACAAAGGTTTGGATTTTGAACAATCTTTTGCAGCAGTGGAGTCTAATAAAGATAAAAGTTTACCAGGAACAATAAACAACTAAAATGGACTGATATTAACAACATTTATTGAGATCCACATACAGAGTAGTCTCTCAGTATGGTGTTAGGTCACCACATGTGCTAATGCATGCCAGACGTCTGAGCATGAACTTGTAAGGTTCCTAACGGTACCAGAACATGCATGATCACAAACCATTCTGGTGCATCCACACATGGAGTCATTGGTCATCTCCACAAAGACAAAAGCAAAATTCATCACTGAAGATGACCTGTTGCCACTCTGAAAGAATCACAGTCAGGCGCAACATCACTGCAGTCTTTGGCGATGTTGATATGGAGTTGCATACATTCATGGCTGCATGCATGTAGTCCTACAAAGTGCACTTGTCTGCCAATGGTGATGGCACCAACAGGATGACTCATGGAGGGCATCACTGCTCACTGAATGTCTGCAATCTTGGCAGCTGGGTCATATCATGCATGACGAAAAATCATTCGGTTCTCCCTCTCCATGGTTCATGTAGGTCTCCCAGAATCCGTCACGTTGTTGTGTGCTTTCTTCCATCCACTGCAGCCAGCAGCGTGCTAGAGTAAGGTCTACACAATCAGTATGCTCCTGCTTTCCGGAGCCCTATGATGCGACCCCTCTGGAACTCTTCCAACAGCTCAAATTGCTTTCAAACACTTATCTGAGGTTTACTTTGCTTGCTAATACTACCAATACAGCACCACATCAGAATGGAAAGCTCATGCATCGGGACAACCTTATGCATTCAGTCGGGTACAAAAAAGTACTTGTCAAATGTGCAGCGAAGCATGAAAAAAATTACACACACACACACACATGCATATAATATGGGTTCCCTGTCTTGTTGGCTTGAGCATATAATGTCAACAACTACAGAGATCCATTTACATGATAATGACTCAGCATAATAATCAGCATAAGGTTTACACAGAGTCAAAGGTTAACATGCTTAACCCAAGGAGACCTTAATCTCCTACTTAACCTGTGACCCTGAACAAGATGAAAATTTATCAACTGCTCTGCTGCTTTTGTGTTTCCTACATTTTTTTCATGTTACTGCATTTGTAACCGAGCAGAAACTGGTAAATAACATACTCCCCGGTTTCTACATTTTATAAATATTGATGTATTGGAATCAGCTGCCATTGGTTCACAATTCCCATATCAGATCATCTGTAAAAACATGCATCAGGTACATAAACCATAGGACAGGTTATACAATTATACAAATCTTCTGATGTGTGTTCTTGTGTATAAACAATGCAAATGAAGGTTCTAGGATCCAGGAACCCTCTGTGACCCACGTCATAACACTAAAGCATCTCTGGCTCCACAAAGACAGTAATGACCTATATTCAAGTGTCAGGTGGGGTGCAGTCAATGATTACTAACAAATTATACACAGAATTAACCTCTTACTGTGAAGAAGTTATGTGGATAACTAACTGAGGTCAGAGAGTGAAATCAGACAGAACTGCGCCTTCATGCCCACTGGTTTGCATAATGCAGGTTTTATGCAACACTGAGAACCAAACATTTAACCAAATAATTCTACCTAAGAAAGCACGTTTTCATCCTTCTGTAGTTTTTTTGCTAGGATTGGGGCAGAAAAGAGGCCACCATGTGCACCAAGCAGAACTGACATATTGGAGGAGTGAAAATCTGTGTCAGTGTGTTTTTCCATAAAAATATTCCTTTAAGCCAGTGTTCCTCAACCCTGATCCCAGAGGCACCCCTAACTTGCATGTTTTAGAGCCATTTCTGCTCCCAACACACCTGATTCAGAGTTCAGAGCTGCATGGGTGTGTAATAGCTAACACATGCAGGGCAGGGTTGCCTCCAAGGCCAGGGTTAAGAAACATTACTTTAAGTAAAAAAGCTTTAACAGATTTCGAATCAGTTACAGGTTTGAACTCTGTACCTTTTTGGCAGCCCGTGAAGGAGCCCTCCTGGTGGGTTTAGGTATCTCACTGGTCAGGGTGGTGGGCAGCTTGGACACAGAGCCGTTTTCCCGCTTGCTGGGGGTTGGGGGAGGCGATGAGGAAGAGGAGGGTGACGGGCTGACTCGGACCGCCATGTCCTCTGTGCAGGTGAGGCGTAGACTGCGCAAGTATTCATCTGTCTCACGGTCAACCACCAGAAGCCTGGTCTCATGCTCCACCGCCTTAATCCGCTGGACCACCTAGAAAGAAGTAAGACATTGTAGTTATCTATTGCTTTTTCTAACCAACCTGAACATCAGGATAGTTTCCAGGGCTAGCTAAAGTACTGACAGATATCCAAAATGACCCAAATCCACTGTATCAAAATACATCCTGACAAAACTGCACTAAAACAAAGTGCAAGACTGTTGGCATTGACAAAGGCTGACTACACAATAAGACAGACTGCTGTGGCAAGACAGACCAAAAATCATATTTCAATTAATTTAATCTGAATGGTGATATTTACAAAATACAATGTCATAAAATTAGGACACCCCATGAAGTCCTTCTTCCGTAATTTTACTACATTTAAACATATTGAAGTTTGATGCCCCATCCATAGTGTGCATGTGAGAGTATGAATGGGGATGAAGGGAAGCTGAGGGCAGGGGCACAGATCAGAACAAGAGAGCATGAAAAAAGGTTTTCCACAAGATTAAAACAGAATGTTATATAACATTTTTAAAACTCAAAATAAACAATATTGTGATATCGATATATCAATTTATCACCCAGTCCTAGTATGTAATATGTAGATCAATGTTCATAAAACTGCACTTGCACTTTCTAAAAGTGCTTTTCACCACAACAGACCTCTCGGTTTTGCTGTTGACTTATTTTCTTTAGAACATTATTTTCTTTAGTACATTCACTACAACAGCCCCAAAGTAACAGAACTGTAGAAGGAGCCAGAGCCACAAACACCTGTAACTGTGGCAGATTGTAACCACTGCTAGTTCAGTGATCAGCTCCTCCCATTTCTCGCAATACTAAGCTTGACCCTGAGCCTGCTAAATATGGCAAACGTTCATCATGCAGCCAGACTGCCTTGCCTAAAATTTTCATTTCTGAACGTAAAGATGTCTATACTTTAACCATGCTGAACAAATGTTGAATTTACTCAACTTAATTCCACTTAATATTCAAATGTAACTTTTTTGGTAAAACTAAACTATTCATCATCATGCACTATTAATAATACAGGTGCTTCAACTGGTTCCATAAAGAACTGTTTGTAATTGAGATGTGAAAGTGTGGAAAAAACTTTTAAAAAGGTCTCATCATATGATGTAAAAGTTCTTACATCATAGTGCAAAGTTGGTTGACACAGGCATCTGTTAGCTGTTGTATCAGAGCTGGGGACCGAGCGCTTTCCTCAGAGCACATTGGCTGCCCAGCAATGATGCAATGGTGGCAGTGGCAGTGGCTGGTTTCACGTGTATCTGAGAAACCCAACTCTCCCACTCTCCTGTGTATCTGTGTCCTACCATGTTTGGGTAAATGGCACTTCCAAACTGGGCCAAACTAGATGAACTGCATATAAAGTGTGTGGTTGTTATAATTAGTACAATACTAGAAAATCTGCAGCTCTATAGTGTGGCCACAGCCTCCATCGCCATTGGATACAGTACTGTTGTTTCTGAACATGTGCCAGCGTATGTTCACACAGGAATAATTAATAACTTATTTCAATTGTCAGATTCCATTCAACCAGAAAAAAGCAGGAGGGAACAGAAGCATGAAGATATGCACTGGTTGGGTTGTTCTAGAAATCTTCAGCTTTGCTAGAAATATTCTTCTGCACTTCATAATATGAAGGTTAAATAATCTAAGGTTAAACACTTTGAACACAACAGCTCCAAAACATTCAACAATTGCTGAAGCTGTAAATTTTTTTCTGACAGCAGAAGAGGCCTGTTCAGTACAGAGACCATCACTAGAGCACTCGTCCCCAAGCATGCATTAAAATTAAAGCCTTTGAAATGCATTCAAGCCCTTGGTCTTCATTGCTGTATTGTCGGTGATGCAAAAAGGGCCAGATGTCCCATACAGTCAGTCAAACGGACAGACACACACATGCACAGAGCTCTCGAAAGCAAGCCCAGACAGCCAGAGCCACTAACTGGGCCAGTGGTTTGTGTGATTAACTAGCTCAGCCTGTGCTCTCCATCATGTGTTTGCAGTTGAATTCAGCTGAAGTTGCAGTTCGGCAGAGTCACGTTATTGCCACAACAGTGGCATGCATGCTGATCTACAGCTTCCTGCTGACCTAATGCAGGTATCTGATATGTGAACGGTCACATGTTTTTAGCGAAAGTCAGGACAAGTCACAAAATAAGATTTCCTGGTGTAATCATTCTACATGGAAACATGGTGGGTCTGTAATGTTTAAAGCCACTGGCTGAATCCCAAGCTGGTCCCTGTAGAACATGCAACAGACTATTTCCATGCAGAAGTCATTATTTCAGGACACGTCTAGTGCACTACATAAGGAGTAGGAAGCCAATTGAGACAGACTCACTGTTGATGTTGGATGAGGGGTAAAACTGTCTCTGCGTTGGGGATGCTGGTGGAACCATTAGCTAATCGCCCCGTCAGTAAAGCTGCCAGAGTTACAGGGCTCAAAAGAGTTAAAACACGTGGTAACTGGAACTTCGTGGCAACATCAAGTTGTGAATACCCTACAGGAACCACATTAATGTCTACATGTCTAGAGCCCAAACTTGGACACAATGCAGGTTAGGTTCAAGGTTCATACATGCTGTTGGTGCCAAATTCTGACCCTACCATCCGTGTTCCTCAGCAGAAATCAAGATTCATCAGACCACATTAGTCTAACTAGGCCTTGTGGCACCATTAATCATGTCATGCTTAAAGTAATCACATTTCCCCTCCATTTTGGCTACTTTTGGGTTGTATACCTCTTGGTGAGAGTACACCAAGTGCATGGATGGTGTGGTGCAACCGATAACACCAGCCATGATCCACCACAGCGTGTGGGCAACTGGGGTTCAATTTCCAGTCTGGGCAACTAATAATTGGTTCTGCCCACCAATAAGAGTCCTTGGGCAAGACCACAAACACTACTCTGGTCCTCCTCTGTAATGTGAGTAACACTAGATGCCACTCTGGATAAAAGCATCAGCAAAATGCCATAAATGTAAATAGTAAAGGCACGTCTAGCAGTGAGAGGTGGGAGGACCGATCCAAATATTGATAATATCGATACCAACGCAGGTATTGATATTGACCAATGCTTGTGAAAAAAGAGTGATACTCAAGCTTTTTTTTTTTTCTCCTGCACACATTGACTGCTGCGCACACGCATTCATCAAAGGCTACCCCCAAAAAAACTCTGGATCAATACCAAAATTCCAGTTATCACCCACCTCTTCTAGCAGTCAAACACATTCTGCCCATCTGACAGTGTATTAAAGAGGGTGCATAATTAGTCTGTGACCAATCTAGACCATTCTGACCAAACCACCATCGTCATCAATTGCAATGGTGTCGTGAAGAAACCTAGACTGCAGACTGGAACCATACTGTCTTTAGCAATGAAACCAATTTCTGTTTGGGATCTGAGGATGGAGGCCATCAATCCTGCCTTCGTTGTGGAGAAAGACTGACCCAACTGCTGGCATGATGACCTATGGAGCCATCACATTTGACGGTGAGTCACCCCTAGTCGTGATATGAGGTACACTACCAGTGCACAGACAACATGCAAAGGCACTAATGGTAGGGCTTCCAAATTGGTATTTCATTCTGAAATGTCCACTTGGTGTGCTCAAAGTATGGCGCAAACAGCCACTCTTCTTGTCCTCCTCTTTAACTCACTCTAGATCAGAGCTGCAGTAGCCCCGCCCACCTCACTGATCAGTCAGAGTCTGCATGCAGATGGACACGTGAACAGAGCAGTAAACATGCACTGGGAGGCAGCTCTGGCTGTTAAAGGCAGGTTTGTTATGACGTGTATCTTGTCTTTAGGTTCTTCAGGTCCTGAGTTCTGGCACCTGTTGAGCGGTAACGCGTAACAGCCCGCAAAGTGCGGCCTTCGGGTTTTCAGACTGAAGTCGGTGTCTCGCGCTCCGCGGTGCTGGTGAACACCTGAACACTGCGGCTGCTGTGAGTGCGTCATTAAAACGGACTGTCTGTAACTTGGAGTCTGCTGTCCTACTCACCTGGTGGTGGGTCTCTCTCTCCACATTCTCTCCATTCACCTCCACCACCCGGTCTCCGGCTCGCAGCCCCGCAGCCTCCGCGGGAGAGGCGTGCTCTACCTTGCGGATGTACTGGCCGCTCTTGCCCTTCTCCCCGTGCAGGTGGAAGCCGTAGCCGTTGTGCCCCTTGCTCATGCAACACAGCCGCGGTTTCAACTCGCTCGCCATGCCTGGAGGAGGTCCGCGGAGAGAGGCAGCAGCGGGTCAGCCTGTCCTGAGCTCAGACCACAACTTCATCAGCCCGGACTGCGTCTGAGCACCGCGGCAGGTCATCCGTGCATCCTAGTGCATGGATGGGAAGATCAACAGATCCTGACCCTGATTACTCTGATCCTGATCACTCTGATCTGATCGCTCTCCTGCTGGCCGGTGTGTAGGACTTTACAGCGCTGCTGCAGCCAAAGTATGTCCTAGCCAATCAGAGAGCGGCCTGGAGCCCCGGCCCCGCCCCCAACACAACTATAAACAAACCCGCTCACTTTCTGCAGCTGGAAGTTTGCCTCCTGAAAAGCAGCAGTTTTCGTCTTCTTGTGGCATTTAGAGGACGTGCTGTTCTCCTGCCCGGTCTAACGAAGAAGCTGGGAGTAATAGCTTTCTGAAACACCTCCTACAAACTTTAAGCAGCCGAGTTTCAGAAGTAAAGGCGCGACGTTTCAAACAGTGCAACGCTGCCCCCTGTTGGACGATTAACCGTCTATAGCAGTTTCTATCAACCCTGGTCCTGGAGGACCCCCTACATGCTTTAGAGCTGCCCCTGTTCACGACACACTTCATCTAACTAATCCGCTCATTGACAAGCCCTTCAGAGTGGCCGGGGGGTGGAGCTTGGCAGGGGTGCCTCTAGGACCAGGGTTGAGAAACACTGCTCTGTTGCACCTGTTATAAGTGGATCTTTCATAGAAATCTTGTGTATAATGTTTGATACTGTCTTCAGGCAACATTGTGTGCATCCGGTGCCTTTGGCAAACTCCTGTCATGAGCCATTTACTGAGGAATGTCTTCTTTCTGGCTACTCTACCATACAGGCCTGGTTGGTGAAATGCTGCAGAAATGGTTGTCCTTCTGGAGGGTTCTCCTCTCCATAATGTTTAAGCTCTGTCAGAGTGACCATTGGGTTCTTGATCACCTCCTGAATGAGGCCCTTCTACTTACGATTACTCAGTTTGTCTTGGTGGCCACCTCAATGAAGAGCCACTTCTTCCATTTATGAATGATGAAGGCCACTGTGCTCATTGGGACCTTCAATGCAGCAGAATATTTTCCCTTCCCCACATCTGTGTTTCGATACAATCTGTTGATGCAACAGATAACACCACCAGTGAGCCACCATAGCATGTGGGAGAGTTGGGTTCAGTTCCCACTCTGGGCAACTATGCTGTGCAACATCAGTAAGAGTCCTTGGGCGAGACTCCTAACACTACTCTGGCCCTCCTCTGTAGTATGAGTAATCTTGTAAGTCACTCTGGATAAGAGCATCAGCTAAATGCCTTAAATGCTGTAACACTATCTTGTCTCAGAGAATTGTCTACAATCTCCAATCAAGCTGTAGAAACATCTGAAGGATGATCAGTGGAAACAAAATGGAAATTAGCTCAATTTTGAGCACCACAGCAAAGGCTGTGAATACTTATATTTGTTATATTTTTGTGTTTTTTCTCTCAATTGTTTCTCACTTCGAATGTTTAGGGGAAAAATAAATTGAGTCCATTTTGGAATAAGGTTGTAACAATGTGCAAAACCTGTGAATACTTTCTGCATCCACTGTACATGTTCAATTCCAAGATTCCAGTCTTGCAAACCAGTTTAAACATTAGTCCAGGGAGTGCCCTTGATCATTCCAGAGATCATGGTACTCTGTAAAGCAGAGGTGGTCAGCATCAAACCACAATGGCACACCACAGATCCTGTACTTGGAAATGGTCTTATTTTTCCTCCTCAGTGCCATGCAGTGAGCACAGCATTTCCTCCCTCAGGTCTTCATTCAATGTTCTGTATGAAGGACATCTGTGAATGCCACAGAAATGCATCCCTCAAGCTTTTTACACACTGATTCCTGAGATGCCACTAATTCTGGAAGCTCCTCACTCCCAGGGGCTTCTATTCCTTCAAGGTGGCCAGTAGCATCTACAGGGTATGACTGACTCTCCTCTTGACTATGATCATCTGTTGGTGAAGACTGAATCATTATCATGTTAGGTTTCTCTGGTTCATTTCTCTCTGTGCTTGCAGTTGCTATGCAGAATTCATCATATGAAAAGAATTTGTTTTCAAAGTCATAAGCAAAGGCAAAACAAAAACATGTCAGCACTATCCTGCAAGATGGTATTATTGCAAACAAACAAAAATAATGAAAATGTCCTTTTATAAGTCCTTAAGTCCACCATTAAAAAAAAAATACAGGGTTTTGAGCACTGCAGTGACATTGACATGGTGGTGTCTTGGTGTGTGTTGCACTGGTACAAGTGCATGGATCAGACACAGCAGTGCTGCTACAGTATTTAAAGCCCTCAGTGTGTCGCACTACATTTTGAAAATATAATACAGCATAATCCTTAAATAATTTCACAAAACATATATTTCAGTACAAGCCAAAGTTATAAATTTTAATAAGCTATTAAACATAAACGTTACCATCATTGGCTTGCTTTCAGTGATGGATGAAACATAGCAGCCATATTTAGAGCAGATTTGGCCAGAATGTAGCTTGTGGTGTAGTGATGGGCAACACTCAACTACCAACAGCCTGATGATGTCCAGCAGTCAACCGTGAGCTTGGTGTGTTGGAGTCTTTTGAGAATGTGAGTTTCAAATACAAAGAGCTTGTAATATAAAAAAAGTTATTTTAATCTTTACATCTTTAATAAATGATTAAATTTGTACATATGCATTTGGTTAAAAGTCAAAATGCATTTTATAAACAAAAAGAAAAATAGTATTACATACTATTTATGTTTTCCATGCTACAAATCCAATACCTTAATTTTAAAAGCTGGTCTGCCAGATGGAAGCAACTGAATGATAAAAATCTAAGGCTTGAGAGAAGGACCTAAACAAGAGAGGTCTGAGGTAATACTGTAAGTGACAATGTCAATGTCTGGAATAAGGCTGGGCAATATTGAGGTTTTAAAAAAACGTTATTCAATTTTGCGTCATATATATCATATAACCTAAAGGGAGCAGCCGAAGAAGAAGAAGATATATCATATCACCATTCAGATAAAATATATTGGCATATGATTTTCTTGTCCATATCACCCGGCCCTTGTCTGAAATACAGTATGCAGAAATGCATTTGGTATTTCATGTTGTTTAGGTAGTCAGGATTATATACTTGAAATAAGAATAAAGTGTACAATAAACATACAATAAGATGTAAAAATAAAACATGAAAACAATACACTAGTATTTTAAACTATGCTCTTTGTATAAAGTTTGAAGTGCAAAGCAGTGTTGAACTAACAGTGAAGTTATCATTTCAAACCATAGAACTGAACTCCTGCAAGGCATCTTTTGTGTCAAAACTGAGGGAGGTACAAACTTTGAGTAGCTACTAACAATACACCAAAGCAAGAGAAGAGTCCCAATAAAGGCTTAAAAATCCTCACCATTGAGAATGTATATACACAATAGCATTTTCTCACAATAGGGCTGGGAGATATATTGTTATTTATATCTATATCTATATTTATATCTCAGAAAATATTCAGAGCGCTCAGGTTTTGCAATTTGTTACAACCGTAAAATTAATTTATTCAGTCAAAGTTCTACATACAATAACTCATGATGACACACTGAGAAATGTTTGTTTGAAATTTTTGTAAATGTATTAAAAATAAAAAACAAATATAACATACATAAGCAATTCACAGCCTTAGTCATGACACTCAGTCATTGAGCTCAGTTGCATCTTGTTTCCACTGATCATACTTCAGATGTTTCTACAGCTTGATTGGACACCTGTGGTAAATTCAGTTGATTGGATATGATTTGGAAAGGCACACACCTGTTAATACAAGGTCCCAGTATCTGATATATGTAAAGTAGACATTGCATATCAGAGCACAAACCATGCCAGGAAGTTTAAGGAATTGTCAATACCATTCCTAAAGTGAAGCATGGTGGTGGCAGCAACATGCAGTGCGGATTGTATTCTGCAGGAGGAACTGGGAGACTAGTCAGAGTTGAGGGAAAGACAAAAGCAGTGATGTACAGAGACATCATTGAGGATAACCTGCTCCAGAGTGCTCTGGACCTCAGACTGGGACAAAAGTTTATCTTCCAACAGGACAACGACCCTAAACACAAAGCCAAGATAACAAAAGCTTTGGTACCACTCTGTGAACGCCCGTGAATGGCCCAGCCAGAGCCCAGTCTTGAACCCAATTGAACATCTTTGGAGATATCTAAATATGGTTGTGCACTAATGCTCTCCATGCACTTGAGAGGTTCTACAAAAAGAAGAATGGGAGAAATCTCACAAAAACAGGTGTGCCAAGCTTGTATCATGCTCAAAAAGATGTGAGGGTGTAATGACTGCCAACAAAACATTGAGCAAAGACTGTGAATACTTATGTACATCATATTTGTTTTCATTTTAATACATTTGTAAAGATTTCAAACAAACCTTTCTCACTTTGTAATCGTGGGGTATGGTATGTGTATAGAATGTTGAGGGGAAAACAATTTAATCCATTTTGGATAAAAGTTGTACCATAATATATTATAAAGTAATACACTGTGAATACTTTCCGGATAAACTGTATATTAGGATATAAACAGAGTGAGATATGGGCCGAGATGATGACTGACTGACTGTTTAAAGTTTTTAAATATGATTGTTTCAATGTTTTTTTTGCTTCCTCGTTCTGCTCTGACCCTGCTCCACTCTACTCTGCTCTCCTCTGCCCCCACATAAGACATGGCATGAAGACGACCTGTTAAAATTTATAGGATATAAATTAAGTTAAAAATAATTCAACCTATAGGATGTCACGGGGTGTCAATTTTTTCCACATCATATACTGCCATTCAGATAATATCTAATGGGATTATTTTTTTTGTCCATATCGCCCAGCCCCAACTCAACAGCACTTTGCTTATATGATATCCATTATCCAAACTGAGTTGTTAAGAACAGCATTAAAACCACTCCGAAGGTCTGGGTAATTTTGATATTTTACAGGCAAGAAGAGAAGGCATGCACACATATGTGCTTGTGGGCGACATTCAAAATCTTTTGTTTCAGTAAACTGCACAGTAATGTTCTTTCCAAAGAGAACGTCAGCCCCTGTACAGAAACGAAGGAAGCGCTGTAATGTACCTTCATCCATTTCCCTGATGTACCTTTTCAGGTGTCGTGACACATTACTTTGTTGGGCATTCATGTCTTCAGGAAATTTCAGAACAGCATTCACTTTCTTGGGTGATGGAACTCGTTCTTCAATGATCTCCAAAAGCTTCTGTGGAGAGAGAGTTCTGGCAAGATCCTTCAGAACAGGCTTCCAACACTCAATAACAAACATTGGCATTTGAATGAGGGCTTTGTGGCCTAGCTGGGAAAGCAATGGGATGAGGTTTTCCGCAGTTGGCATACGATGGCATTCATAAGAATCTAGAATGTCCAGCAGTGATTCTTGATCAGCAGACTGAAAGTTGACTGATGCATGCTGAAGGACCTCCCGGTCGTGCTTTGAAATGTACAGCATAAACGAATCAGTCACACTGCTGTACACTGTGCCATATAACGCGTGTTCCAAAAACGGGAGAGGGAGATGAACTGGGAAGTATTTTTCAGCAAGCCAGCCTTTTAGAAGAACCCTTGCAATGGCTTGCCACTCAGTGGCTTGAAACTCATGCCTAAGTAATGGAGCCTTAACGTCTGTCCCTAGAGTGCACCTGTGATAGAATTCGCTCCAAAATTCCGAGAGGCAATCTCGGAAAACTCCAGGTCCAGTTCCTGCTTCCAGGCCTCCGTTAGGAAGTTTCATATGAATGCTGACTTCTTTGTCAACAATTGTTGGGTCAGTGAAAGCACCCATCATATCTCTGAGACAACTTCCTCGTCGTACTACAACAACGACTTTAGATTCTTCCTCAAAAGGAACAGAATCGTCAAAACTGTCACAATCAATAATCTGAGCTCCTGTTTGAATGTCTTCATCTCTGCTGGCTTTTAATGGAAAGCCATTTCCAGTGCTTGTTGAAACCTCACTGGTCTGTGGACTGATTCCCAAGTTACTTATAGGTTTGTGGTTGTTTTGTTCTGTGTAAATGTTCCTGGCATTTGCAATAAAATTGTTCTCCTGGTTTGGATCCTCCCAGATGTTTTCACCAAATGTGTGTTCGAGTCTCAGTGTTCCTTGCACATTATTACTTCCTCTATCAGGGTGATTTTCAAAAGTTTGGCTTTGTGTTGTGAATCTGAAGTCAGTGTTCTCGTGTTGCGCATAATTAGCCACACCCTCTAGAGAAATCTCCTGGGAACTCTGCATGTTGTTCACAATGCGCCGTTTTGTGAAGAGGTACAGTCTCACAATTTTTGCCTTATTGGCCTTATAGAGATCTTCCACGGTTAGATTTTCATCAAGGCGTCTGTGAGAGAAGTCTCGGATGTCACAATCTACATCTTTTAGATAAAAAAACCTGGAGGCTCCAGCAGGGAAAAAGATTCTCTCTGCCATTTTCTGAACGTCGCTCAGTTTCGTTTGCTTGTTTATACTAATATGCTTGGTTCCTCCTCCATTGGCAGTGCGAACTTGCTTGAAATTACAACTTTTGTCATTATAATTCATCCATCCGAGCTCCACTCTCCTAGCTTTCTTTTTGGCATACGTGTTGCCCATATGCCTTTTTGAAACATCCTCTCTTGGCCCAAAAATTTTAGGCTGTAGTCGCTCCATTAGTTGGGTTCTTCTTTCAGGTGGCTGGTTGCTAAGGCAAAAGTCTATGACTGCTAGTCTGTCTCCGTAATGTGGTATGTAGCGTTGCAGTTCATTGTCCGCCATCAGGGGAATCACAGAGATATCAATCTGTTGAGAAGATACAGTTGTCAGTAAGAGTTTGCAAGTTATTTGGACCTGATTAAACTACAGGGGTTGGACAATGAAACTGAAACACCTGGTTTTAGACCACAATAATTTATTAGTATGGTGAACAAGGGCCTCCTTTTGCGGCCAATACAGCGTCAATTCATCTTGAGAAGGACATTTTTTGGATACAATCCGGGTTAGCACCCGAACATCCCTTTCAGACAGCTTCCTCTTGTATCCACAGTTAATCCTGTTGGATGTGGTTCGTCCTTCTTGGTGGTCTGCTGACATTACCCTGGATACCGTGGCTCTTGATACATCACAAAGACTTGCTGTCTTGGTCACAGATGCACCAGCAAGACGTGCACCAACAATTTGTCCTCTTTTGAACTCTGGTATGTCCCCCATAATGTTGTGTGCATTGCAATATTTTGAGCAAAACTGTGCTCTTACCTGCTAATTGAACCTTCACACTCTGCTCTTACTGGTACAATGTGCAATTAATGAAGATTAGCCACCAGGCTGGTCCAATTTAACCATGAAACCTCCCACACTAAAATGACAGGTGTTTCAGTTTCATTGTCCAACCCCTGTACAGTCATTAACTGTATTTATGGAAAATAAATTAAATAAAAAAATGCTTCTAGGATGAGCAAGGCAGGGGTTTGGGGGCAATTCTGTCATGATTATACAATAAGTACTGCAAGGTACCTCCTGTATTATTATACAATAATAATACGTGACTAATAGCATTAACCACACAGCAGTGTCTTGCATGGACATTTCTACCTTCACACTGCAATTAGCCTTTTCAGGCCCACACAGACCTCACAGCAGGTCATGTATTGTATGTAATAAACTAATAACAGTGAGTTCACTGAGTTTATCTTACCTTGTCCATTTCCATTCGTTTGATAAGGTCCTCAGCTATGCCTCTCTCCCGAAAGAAGTCAACCAGAGCGGATGGCTCCTCCATCTCTCTGACAATTATTAAAAAGAAATGTTAGCTTCTTACACATGTATAATCAAAGTTTCATTTGACTATTATATATAATCTGAATCACTGATGAACAGAATGCACAGCTTAAAAAATAAGCAATGAAATCTTTAGTAGTTAAATACACATTTACAGTCTACCTTCACAACTGACATCAACTAAAAGTGAAGTACATATGTTGATTGGCATTCACTGTCTTCTGCAAATGAATGAATGAAAGCATTGTGCAGTTTCACACAAAGCCACTCATAGCAAACTTTTAATAACATAAATGAACCCATTTTCCTCGTTTCATTAATTTGGGAAGACAAACTAAATATATTTAAAAACATGTTTTACCATTTTCCTTCGATATAAATCCAACTAAACTGGCTTCAAATGAGAACATTCATATACGTTCCCTTTACAGTACCACAAGCTTCAAAGATGTCTCAAAATGTTTGGGACTTATCTGAAACTAACGACACAGACAATGTGTCCAAATCCCACAATATAAACCTCCAACCACTGCTTGTGCCTTTGTTTGTTAACACAGTACATTAATGTAGACAATATAGTCAAACAGAATTCAAAACTCTGCCTTGGTTGATTATCCTTGCATGTTTTGTTTCAAACCTTTCTCAAATGTTTCTGGTTACTTTATATAGTTATGGATATTTGTTCTATGTAGTGATAGAAAGTGCAAAGAATGTTGTCACTTTTAAAAATCCAAGTCATTTCCACCTAAAACCTTTATTCACATTAAATGCAAAAATCCTTTTGCATCCAGATTTAGCCCAAAAATCCCTTCCTGGTTCACAATGAGAATGCACTTTATAAGACAAGGCAACATTTATTAATATTATTGTTAATTCAAAAATGCAGTAATAATGTGCAATACCCCCTCCTACAGGACCCTTTTTCTCATGCACTATTATCTATATCATATATTGCAATATAGTCTCTATATTATATATTCTATATTCTGTACTGTATTGTTGCTACTGGAACCTTCCCTGAAGGAACCCTCCCAAGGGATCAATAAAGTTCTATTCTATTCTACTTTCAATACATTTTCTATAGATTGTTTTTTTTATATTATCTTAGCTTTTGTAGTTCAATATTTGCAGTTGTTTATATTTATTCTATATATAGATGCCTACAGGACCCCCCCCATTTTTGATTGGCTGAATGAGTTCTCCTTAGTCCTCCTTAGTCTACCATGAACATGATCACGACAATATCATTAACAAATGTTATTGAAATGCATGCCACGTTTCTTGAAATCAAATTAAAACTTGACACAATTAAAAATAGAAGTGTTTATTTGGTGAGGTAATCAATTACAAATCTTAAAAGCAAAAACTCATAATGTGTTATTGTAGTGCACAAATGTTCACAGCCATGTGCTTATAATGATGGATCCTATTGTCCTCTGAACAAAACCTAAATAAGAAAACATTAAAGAAAGTCAGAGACTTGGTGGGAATGTTTATGTGTTTAGAGCAGAGTTGTCAAACTTTATCAAACCAAAACAAGCCAAAACAAGCCAAACCAAGCCCAAGGGGAGGGGGAGGGGGTGATGGCGCTCTTCCCCACATAATATATATATATCCCCAAACTGCTGGGCTACTTTGCAAATGATAGGCTTGGAAATCAAAATGACAGCATGCTAAACTGATCTTTACTTAACTGGACTTTGCGCTGGGCAATAGATCAAGATATATTTTGTACAAGCCATAAAAAAGCCATATTTTGATATCACATCTGCTACACCAGTTACCATCTGTGTATCATTTCATTCCAAAGTTTGAGTGGGTCATTTGCTTTGGAATGGTTTGGTTTCTGAAAGGATGACACTCTACAAAATACAGACTCTTTCAAATTATGCCATAGAAATGTCACAATTAAAGGTTACCATTTACACATACAGCATGCGATTTGTAGTGTTACAATTACACACCGATACTTTAACATTACACCTTTTTTCATCATATCGGATCATACATTTCTCATCAAGAGAAGAGTTTTTTCAGTCATATCGGCTCAGCCCTAACTGGACTTTTAAAATGTTATCAATTTTAGTAGCTAAAACAACTAATATTGTGTTGCCTCTAGTCAACAGCATATTAAATTCAACAGCATATTTCACTGTTCATAATTAATCTTTTAAATCTGAAACAGTCCCTTGGGATGTGTATGCAGTAAACATTCAGCTCACAAACATGGCTCTTCTGGTGCAGACGGCAAAGCCAAGGACTTAAGATTTATTTCCTTGGATTTGGTGGATTTGTTGAGGGTTTGGAGAGAGAGAGTTATTTCCTCTTCTTGCTTAACCACTCATTTTTGACAGTGGAGGCAACTTCAACTATCTGGCTCAAAGCACGTTCCACTAAAGGCCTGCCTTGGTACACTTGCAGTACAACGAATGTTGTCCTTGGCCTTATTCTCAATCTTATAACCATACTTTTTATACACAGACCTGCAACTCAAAGTGGTTTAATACACAAAACAGTAACAGAGAGAAGCTCAGTATCTTCTTTGATTATTTCCAATATTTTAAGCCGTTAAGTCCGTCCAAGTGCCAGCTTGGTAAGTGGCCAGTCTTTGTGTTTGCTTTGCCTGCTTGGTTGTGAAACAATGCTTGTGTTGAAGAGATGATTTTACGAGGATTGTGGGCCAGAAAACATGTTCATTGAAGGAATCTATAAATGAAGAATATAGTGATTAGTGGCTGATTTGAGTGCTGACATTCCATTCATACATAAACAGTTTTGTTTTTCATTTAGAATTTTAGCTCTGGTATGAGGAGCATAAAAACTGTATGCACATGGGGCTAGGGGAGCTGTACATCTAACTGGGTGGTGCTTAAAAAAATTGTAAACACAGAGACTCTTATCAGATTACAATTGGAACACTCAAACCACATCTCCAGGGATGGATCATGACGACATTAAACACAAGAAAAAAACGAGCAGCAATGTGCAATTCATTTTCTTTATCTACCAGTTGCGCATGCAAGCCTAATGAAATCATCATGCCTGAAAGAATAACAGGATGATGCTAAAGGGTTCATGGTCATTTCTATCTAGTCTTCAAATGGTCCTTCGGACAACAGCGGGACTGCAAGATGATTCCCTGTCTAATTTTTAACAGTCCCGTCTGAGATTTGACAATGTAACACTGGCAGTAACAGGGGACTCAGGTTTAGAGTTGGTTACCGATGAGCTTTCAGTCACACTGGGGACGTTTTTAGTGAAAAGTGGAAATGGAATCCAAACAATCCGATTGATCCAGACATGAAACATGATAATACCAGATGTAAACAAGCTCAGTATGATCACACATTTTGTGCCAGCTTACCTGGTAACTCAAACCACTTCCTAAGGGGTATGTGTTCTCTCCCACAGCTATCAGTAGTGGAGGTTGATTTGCTAAATAGCTTATAGGAGTTCCTGTCATACTTCTGAGGAGCTCAAAGTCTGCCTCTGTTAGCTCCAAAACTTTCCTGTGGATGAAGAAATGCTGATGGTTACTGCAAATATCAGCTGTAGAAATGATATAGCTATAGCTATTAAAACGCTACTTCAACTGCTCCCTAATTTAACTGGAACTGAACTATTTTGTAACATGTAAATTAATTATATGGTCAATATAAAATAAAATAGCACAACAAATGTAAGGGAAATATGCCATTCTGTCTTTCTTTACAGGCTACTAACTCGTGCAACATGTGGAATACGTACCGGTATATGAGATTCCTGTTATGATGAGCTTCGTCTCGCAGTCATTTTTGACTTTTGCCACCACAGCACTGGAAATTGGCTGGGGTTCGACTTTTCTCAGTAAATGTTGACAATTTCACATCATTTATCCGTCCTAACACTTACTGAAGCTCATTTCTCTGGTTTTGCTACAATCTCTTCCATGTCCAGCATTGACTATCTCTATTAGCTGACAATTGGCCTTAGACCTGTCTTGATAACTATTGGATGAAATATTGTCCCAAGAATAATTGTGATAAACAACTGTGATGTTTCCATTTGAAGACCATTTAATGCCACTGGTATAATGATAATAGCACAATGTAATTACACACTTTTAAAGTGCAATAAACCTTTTGATAATTAAGAATATTCAGGCACAGAACTAGAGTCTAATATTTTTAAATATTATAAACAAATAAATCATAGATAAAACTGCTGCTCAACATGCTGGCTAATTCGAGTTATAATGGTCTACTTGCTAAGAAAGATAAAGGGAAATATTAGGGTCAACAAAAATTATTTTACGGTATTATCATATATTGTACAATAAGTTGAAACTTATCGTGACAGAGCTAGTTATCCTAAATTATTCATTCCAGTCATTTTCAGAAATCTTGACCTACTGATGTTTGCTCTAATTAGACACTAATATACTGATGCTATGCTTCAGGACTGTATATAATTTGACATACTTTTCATTGAAAAAAACATTTTTCAAATACATGTATTAGTGTGCAAACTGATTTCAGATTAGAAACTGATTTCAGAGTAAAAGATTAAATACAAGAAAACTGGTCCTTCAAAAATATTAACACATTATGACAAATAAATAAATAAATAAATGCTCTGCGCACCAAAACACCAGTGTGACACAAATATATTTGCAGACCACTTGTGTAGATCAGGGGACAAACATTTACTACTCATCTGATCTTCCCTCCAGCCTTTCCTTCTATAAATAGACACGTTACCATAAACTTTCTACACAAATTATAAGCAGTGAAACTTGCTGCATTTTATATTCTGCAGCTTATTTTTTTCAATTGTACCTTTAATTACTACCATCTACTGTAAACATAAATCAAAGTACTACAGTTCTGTCACTTTTAGACCCATTTCAGCTCAGTTCCTGATCATCTTTCTTCAAGTGCTGAAAAGGGCAGCGTTCCTTTTAAAGCCACTCTCCTCGGTCCGTCAGCCCAACTACTATCTCCACCCTACTCTGTTTTAGTTGATCTGTTGCCAAAACCACACTACGTACCGTACTAAAGAATGTACTTTTAATGTTACTGCACTACTTTTTATGCAACATTATATGCAGAGACACTGCAATCTGTAAAATGACACTAATATATCTGTAAACACACACAACACACACTGCCACTGCAGGTTTTAGCATTTTAGCTTTTACCAGAGGTGTTTAACCAGGTTCAAAACAGACCGTTGTGGCTGCAGACAAACGTAGGCCCATGTGATCAGTTGTTTGAAGGCCAACTAATTAAGTGAGTTGAATTGGATGTTGCTCCTGGCTGTTTAGAATGAAATCCTGCAGCCACACCGGCTCATTGTGAATCTGGTTTGACACCCCCGGTTTGTACCAATGATTACATGGATGAGATGGTTTCATTCACTTCCATTCAATAGGAATTAAGTCAAAATTATCCACCATGTATTTCCATTTTTGTACATTTTAGTTTGGATCCTGTAGCTTCTCTGAAAACTGTAAAGATTCTGAATGAATAGATATAGAAATCCTCTAAAATGACTCATTTCACATTAACTTCTATTCAAAGTTAGGAGCATTTTTGACTTTTCCTGTAAAGTTTCCATTTTGGAGATACAGGTTTTTCTTTGGACAGCAAAGACATTTGACCTTCATATGACCTTCATTGAGCTTACAATGCAGAAGCAAAGTGGATTTTTCCTCTGGATTCCAAGTTTGTCCAGGAAGTGTAATGTTTTAAAGGTAAAAGCAAGGTTCTTATTAATTCCATTACAACTCAGCTTCTCCATGTAAAGAACAGAAAGGCCACCATCCAAGACCTGTCGTGAGAGACATTGCACTGCCCAGGTTTTCTACAGTCACTGATTTATGTGTTAAAGCTGAACTAATAAAAGTTCTCTTCATTCAGAAAGCGGAACCAACAAATTAGTCTACTTCAAAAAGCAGTTTGAAGAGTTAAAACATCCCTTCTTCTGAACAGATGGAAAGGTAGCTGTTGACTGCTCTTGGTGTATGGCAGGTATTATAAACCCATTGCCAGTGTGTTGCCTGGTATGAACATCCAGAAAGGTCATTGGTTGGAAATTTCTGTACCATTATGTCTTGATCACAGCTTATTTTCTTGGAAATAAATATGTAATTAAGAACAAAAACAACAGGAGATCATGAAAAAATCTTGAATCTTGAAAATCAACTTATCTTGAGATCTTGAATTTTATGATTTTTTTATTAATCTATTTTTTCTGGACTTGAGTGGCTTGCAGTGTTTTCATTTATGTTTTACTGATCTTTGGAAAATAGCAGTCTTTTCAACTATAACAAAAATCTGACTTCTTTGGGAATATGCTCAAAGAATGACTGTCAGTCGTTCGTCCTCAGTCCTACAGGAAAAGTGGTCTGAGCCTATTAAAAAAGATATGACTAAAGGGCTTTGGTTTTGTGTTCATGCTTCATTGACATGCTTCTTTAATTGAAGATTAACTCTTGGTAACAGAGATCTGCATTTTGTTAGATGCCATTTTCTAGGCTTCATAACTCAGGATCAGAGAAACCTACATATATGATCCACACATAAACTTACCCTATCTAATCTGGAAGTGGTCTCTTTGTGCGATGAATTATCAGCAATTAAGCTCAGAAAACTGCTAAAACCTATGTTTCATATCAAAGTTAAACTGTCCGTCCAGTGTGTGTCTAATGCTGAAAGTCACACTGGATGACCATTTTACAACAGCATTTCTGTGGTGTAAAACTGCAAGTAGGTTTTGGTGAAAACATGGTCAGATTCATATAAATATTTAAATTCTCTTCATATATAAATCTCAAATGAAGATAAATTTGAGTGACCTATGATCTCCTGGCTGGTGTGACTGTCTCTATAAACACTTTTTTAATGTTATGGTGAATTATCAAAATATCTTGGAAAATTAGCCCAGAGCCTGACCACCACAACCACCACCACCACAACACAACCGGACTACATGCAATAATGTTTCAAGTGCAATGATATTGTACAAAACCTCTCCTACTGGACTATTTTATACACTCTTTACACAATATATATTCCAGTACACTCTCTACACGATATATATTCCAGTAAAGTTTCTACACGATATATATTATAGTACATTCTCTACATGATAAATTCCAGTACAGTCCCTACACAATATATTCCAGAACAGTTTCTGCAGTGTATATTGTGTACAGGGGTTGGAAAATGAAACTAAAACACCTGTTATTTTAGTGTGGGAGGTTTCATGGCTAAATTGGAGCAGCCTGGTGGCCAATCTTCATTAATTGCACCAGTAAGAGCAGAGTGTGAAGGTTCAATTAGCAGGTAAGAGCACAGTTTTGCTCAAAATTTTGCAATGGACACAAATGGGTGACACACCAGAGTTCAAAAGAGGACAAATTGTTGGTGCACGTCTTGCTGGCGCATCTGTGACCAAGACAGCAAGTCTTTGTGATGTATCAAGAGCCACGGTATCCAGGGTAATGTCAGCACCACCAAGAAGGACCAACCACATCCAACAGAAATAACTGTGGAGGAAGTTGTCTGAAAGGGATGTTCAGGTGTTAACCCGGTTTGCATCCAAAAAATGTCATTCCCAAGACGAATTGATGATGTATTGGCTGCAAAAGGAGGCCCTAGTACACCATACTAATCAATTATTGTGGTCTAAAACCAGGTGTTTCAGTTTCATTATTCAACCCCTGTGTGTGTGTGTGTGTGTGTGTGTGTGTGTATATAAAAGCTTATTCCGGATCCAGAAGTAAACAAATCCGGTCCAGGATTCAGTTCGGGTTGCCGGAGCGGCCGCACAGGAGGACTGACAGTGGGAACTGAATCGTGGACCGGGTCTGTACTTTGTGGATGTGGATTAAGAGTTCAGCGAGGACAGCGTGTCCGTTACGGTGGTGTATCTGAGGCGGAGCTCCGTCTCCTCCTCATCCTGCTCTTCCTCCTCCACACCGCGTACCTGTGCGGCTGCGCGTTCCTCCGTCCTCTGCTCGGAGACGCCGCCCGCTGCTCACAGCTCTCCTCGGACTCGCTGCCCAGCTCCAAATCGACCTCTATTTCAGCTGGACTCTCCGCTCGCTGGTCGATCTGCACAGGACTCTGCTCCTCCTTCAGCGCCGCTGTCCAGTCGTCTCCCTCCTGCTTCACGCCGGGACTGCTCTTCTCCCTCTCCGCCTCCTGCTTCACCGCTCTGAGCGCTCCAGCGCGGCGGCGGCGCTGCTCCTCCTGCGCCTGCCTGTGGACCAGCTCCATAGTGGACCGAGTGAAGGGACCGACGGAGAACCCGGCAGAAGCTGGTCCGTAATCCTCCTGAAACAGCGCAGATGAGTAGAGGGAACACGGCGGCGCAGCGCTGCGGTTTGAAGTATGGCTTCCGGAAGCGCGTCCGCCTTCAAAATAAAAGTCGAATTTCTGCCAAAACACTGAGCAGTACTGATGGGCAGATGAAGCCTCACTGAAGCTTTTAAAGCTTCTTCCTGATTGTGCCGAAATAGCTTCGAGGCATTGAACCCTCAGAGAAGTAAATTATTATAGCCTGTACTCTACCACGAAGCAAACGAACCCTGTGACATTTACTGGTCACCCAATATCTGTTCTGATCTGCTGGTAACCATCTTTAATTATTAAAGTGAGGCAAAAAATACTTGGTGGTTATCATTATTGAAAATCACACTCAATATGATTTGAATTTGAATGGAAGAAATATTTGTCAGTGTATAGTGACCCTGGAATTTGAATGTGTGTGTGTGTGTGTAATGAAACACAAACAGGCTCAATGAACTAAGACCAGATGATGAACAGTGTTACAAAGATAAATTTTTATTTAAGAATAAAAGTTTCTCAACTGTGTTGGGACTAAGCCTGTTTCTTCTTTGGTTTACTATTTCTCCCGCCTTCGAAAACACTCGTTCACATGGCAGAGATGAGGCTGGGGTGCAGAGGTACTGGAGAGCAACCTGAAAAAGGTGAGGATACACTGATTTGTGCTCAGCCCAGTACTTCAGGGGGTCCTCTTCCCTTGACAGGTGTGCATCTCTTAGGTACCTAAATTAGAAGGAAAATATAGTAATTACAATATAGTATTTCATCCATCCATCCTTCCAAAGATAATCAGCAATACATATATTTTACCTCTGCACCTCTGCTATAGCACTGCTAGTTGCATTGGGTGCCCGCTGCTCTGCCTCCACATGGCTGTCCAGAAGGCCCCAGAGATTCCAGTCCTGTACATCTGGTGGTGGGACAGATTCCTGGGGCACTGCAGGCACAATGAAGCTGGCACATTCTCTGGTTAGCCTGTCCACAGCTTCCTGGGCATTGCTCAAATTACAAAATCCCAGTTGTTTGTATCTAGGGTCGAGCAATGTTGATAATGACAGTACAGTCATCTTCTCGATTAAAGCAAACTTGTCATTCAAATTGATGTTGATGTTGTTGGCCAGTTTTGCACCGATGTGATGCGTATTAAGGGCACATTGTCTGGCACTATGGTGTTTTAACATCTTGACCAAAGGAATGACTTTAGAGCCTGATACTCTTTTCTCCTCAGACAACTCCACTGTTGCTTGATGGATTGGCCAGAGTACTTGAACACACTGATTGATTGTTTCAAATTCCTCTGAAGAGAAGGCCACATGATCAGTGTTCAGGCTGGTGAGAGATGCTGCAAGTGGCTCCCGTTGTTCATAAAGCCTTTGTAACATGCTGAACGTACTGTTCCAGCGAGTGTCCACCTCCTGTATCAGCTTATGTTTAGGTTTGCCCATTTGCTCCTGAACCTCACACAGTTTTTCTTTAGCTGTTGTGTTTGATTTAAAATATTCAACTATTCTCCTTGCTCTAGTTCGGATTTCCTCAAGCTCAGGAGTTTGCGTGAGTGAATTTTTCACAATCAAATTCAGGACATGGGCAAAACAGGTGATGTGGCACACATTTAACTGAGCTGCACAGGCAATCATGTTTGCAGAACAGTCAGTTACCAGGCTTTTAACTTTGGATCTGATTCCCCATTCAGCCATTAGTGTTTCTTTAGCTTCAGCAAGGTGGGCTGCAGTGTGGGTTTGGGGAAATTTTGTTACCCCTAAAAGGAGAGTGGACAGCTTAGCCTCGTCTGTAATATAGTGACAGGTCACAGCAAGGTAAGCATCCATGTTTATGGATGTCCACATATCAGCTGTTAGGCTGACAGCTGACACTTTCCCCATCTCAGCTATAGCATTCTCCTTGGCCACCTTGTATTTCTTATCCAGTTTCTCCTTCAAAGCTTTCCTGCTTGGAACAATGTACGTGGGGTCCAATAGGTTGATAAAAGCACTGAAACCATTATTGTCCACGATTGAAAATGGCTGACAATCAAGAACGATCATGTCCAGTAAGGCTTCATCCAGCTGTTGTTGTCTTGACACTGCAAAAAAACAAAAACAAAAATTAATTCACATACATACATACATACATACATACATATACACAGACCAAAATATTAAGACACATTTTTATGTTTCTTCTGAAATCAAGAGTATTAAAAGGAGTTTGTCCTGCTTTTGTTGGAGTGACTACTGGAGTCTACTTCCCAGAGAACACTTTCTACTTGAATTTGGAGCATTGCTGTTAAGATTTGATTGCATTCAGTAATAAGAATGTTAATGAGATCATGATGCTGGAAAATCAGCATCCCCAACACATCCCATCCAAAAGTATTGGAACTAGCTCTATTGTTCCAGAGAAGAGTTTCACAGCTCTGATTGATACCCCTCTAGCATATGCCTGGCATTAGGCACGGTGCCAGCAACTTAATGTTCATTTAGACTCCTGTTCTATTGGCAATAATACTCTACAAAGGCTATCGGCTGTGTGAGTGCATTTACACATCTGTGTCAGCAATGGGTTCAACTTAAAGTGGCTGAATGGATTCATTATAAGTGAATGATTTCAACTTAGACACATAGATTTGGACATATAATGTTCATTAAAAAAGACAAAGACAAAACTTTGTAGATTAAAATGTCTAAAACAAATAAATGTCTCATGCACATGTACAGTACATTTCACATACAAAAGGTGACAGGTTCCTTTAATGGTTCACAAATGTTTATTAAAATTGTTGCAAATGTTTTTTTACATTGAATTCATGTTAAAATAAATGGAAATTTTAATAATTATAAAATATGAAGAATACCAAGTGGTGAAGTCACAAAATTGTCCCTGGAGGAATGCGGTGCTGGGGTGCTCTCATGCTTTGCATGAAGATGTCTCAGCATTGAGGAGGTATTATTATTATATGCCAACTCCTGGGAACAGAGCCGACACCGCACCTTTAAAATATGAATAACTTCATTAGAATAACACATTATACGGTGAACGTAAACTAACTTAATACGATTTTCAGTAAATTTATTGCTTACCTTATTTCTTGCTATTTTCTCAAAATGTTCCCAAGCAATGGAGCGCTTGCCTGAAGTACAGGTGGTGGAGAATTCCATATTGTTTGCAAGATCAATAATGATACTGTACAACATAAAGGGGCCATCGTGAGCGATTTACTGCTTCTTAAATAGTGAATGAAACATGAGAAAGCGGCAAAGTGATGGGCAAATCACACCGAGGCTTCGGAGCGTGTGTCACTCTTGCTGAAGTGAAGTGATTCAAAACGCTGTATCAGATCTTGTATCAAAACACCAGTGTCACGTGACTGCTTGCTTTGCGCTTCACTGCTTCAAAATGTTTCAAAGCTGTTCATTGGCTCATAGTCTTTCAGTGTCATGTTTGACAGTTTGGGTGGTTTGGTGCCATACCACCTATATAAGCTGTAAGATTATGCTTCAAAATGGGGTTGTGAGGTGATTTTGAAATTGAGAGTGAGAGTGAGATTGAGAGTGAGAGTGAGAGTGAGAGTGAGAGTGAGAGTGAGAGTGAGATGTCGACTACCAGCAATAAGCGAAGTTCTAAAGTTTGGGATCATTTTGATCTCATACCACCAAATAAGGTATAATGCAGTTTATCACATACATTTCTCATTTTCACATACGTGTATATTTGATTATTAAATGTATATCAAAATTACAATTGCTTGTAGGTGCGGTGTTTGCTCTGCACACAAGAGCTGTCTTACAGCAAAAACACCTCATCTATGCTGAGACACTTGCGTACCAGACATGATGGCAATCATGCCCAGCAAACCAGTGACCCTGACAGCACTGGAAATACTGAGAGTAATCTAAATATATATACATATATAATGTGTGTTTATTTATTGTAGATGTTCATATAGCAACATTTCTCCCACACAGTGTCCAGAAAACAGAAACTGGTGGACATGATTGTTAAAGATGGTCAGTCTTTTTCTATTGTTGAGGACGAAGGGTTCCAATCTTTCATTAAAATCCTGGACCCATCATACACCATTCCAAGCCGCAAAACTGTAAAGGCACTGGTGGAAGCAAGCTACCCTGAAACCAAAGAGAAAGCCATGGCAGAAATTAAATAGACTTCAGCTGTTAGCTTGAATGCTGACATGTGGACTTCAGTCAACATAGATGCATACATTGGTGTCACTTGCCTTTATGTGTCAGACAGCCTAGATCTGGCTACTGTGCTTTTAGATGTGCAGTATTTTCTTGTGACCCACACAGCAGCAAATATTCAGATGCAATTGCAAATTTGATGGCGGAGTGCAGAATCACTGAAAAGGTCTGAGGGATGGTTACTGATAGAGCTCACAATATTGTGGCAAGTGTTTCTCAGTTAAACATTAGACATATTTATTGCTTTGCTCACATGCTAAATCTGATTGTCAAAAAATCACTTTGTCAGACTTCTGAGCTGGAAAACATGCGTAGTAGGGCCTGCAAAATAGTGGCACACTTCCAGTCCAGATCAAAAGCAAAGAAAAAGTTGTGCTCCATTCAAACTAATATGGGTACACCCCAAAACAACTGGTTCAAGAGGTCAAGACCAGATGGAACAGCACTTATGCCTTATACCATTCTATCAGGCAACTGTTGAGCTTTCTGAGGAAAGGAGAGTGTCAGGGTCAAAGCCAATTCCTATAGCCAAAATGCTAAGACATGTACACATGCACTGCACTGGAATATAAGCCACACCCGCAAAGTTTAAAATAACCCTGGAAAATAACATATATAAGAAGAAAAAGCTGCACCTCATTATAAGCCGCGTGGTTTAAAGCGTGGGAAAAAAGTAGCGGCTTATAGTCTGGAAAATACGGTAATTTCTGCAGAATGTGCCCAAATGGCTCCTTGTATTGGTGCCACGCTTGCCAATTATTTGAGAACTAATTTGAATGAAAAATTCAGTGGCTTGGAAAAGGTAAACTCCCTGTCTGTGGCCACCATCTTGGATCCACAGTTTAAACAGGCTGGCTTTACTAATCAGTGCAATGCTCAGGCTGCTATAGAAAGGCTGACACGAGAGTGTGCCAGTCTTATTGATGGGTCAGCAGAAGATGTGCCACTAGAGACTGCAACAACATCTGCCAGTGCTACTGAAGAGCATTACAACTTGTGGGCTTTACTGGACAACTATGTAGAGTGTCAGCACTGTACCAGAAGTGCAACTGCCAGTGCAGCAATGGAGATACAGAGGTATGCATGTTGATTAATGTTTTATTCAGTCATTCATTGACTTACTTACTGTCTGTGTCAGATATTTAAAAGAACAAATGCTGTCAAGAGCAGAGGATCCCCTGAAGTACTGGGTGGCACGAATGATTCTATATTCTACACTGTGGAAACGTGCATGCAAGTATCTGTGCATCCCAACATCATCTGTTCCTTGTGAAAGGATATTTTCCAAAGATGGGGAGCTGAAAAGCCAGAACAGGAGCCAACTGATGCCTGCTACCATAGAAAAAAAGTATATTTCTCAATAAAAACTTGTGAAGACAAATAACTTGTCTGCTTCTGTAAATAATCCTTCCAAATCAACCATATAAGTACCCAAATGACAAACTAATATCTTTTAAGGTTTCCCGTAAAAATATTTCACACACAAAAAAACTGTTTCTGAATTCAAACACTATGACCTTTCTTCCAAAGTAGGAAGGATCTCTAATCCTGTTTGGGGCTTTTAGTACAATTTTTAAATAAAGTTCAAAGCTATATATTAACCCTTAACCAACATTTAACCCTTAATATAATTTGCATTTATTTGATGGGTCAATCTGGAATGTGGGGAAGAGCATCTGCATATTTTATTGTAATGACAATATAGTCATTATTTTGTAAGAATGAACAACACTCTTGAATGACCACTCAGACTTTTCTGGACTTTTATTGCCGTCATGATTGAAACAGTGCCACTGCTTCAGTGATGCTCTTTAGAGGTTGCTATGGCTTCCGTTGTCCACCAGATGTCACCATCACTGAAGCTTCGAATCTTTTTCGGCATAATTGTTGAACCACCGGAAATGGGCAGGACTTTCAACTTTGAACCGGTGGTTCAGGTGGTTCATTGACGCGTTCGAAGCTTCAAACGTCATAGTCACGTGATAGTAGCGACTTAAATACAAGCTCCGGTACACTGTGTCGAATCAGCAGGTGTCGAGAAAAGTGACACAAGCTTCTAGTGATGGCAAAGTGAGGCTTTCTGAAGCACTGAAGCCTTTTTCGTAACTGTATCGAAAAAAAATTCATTACTCGGAGCTTAATAACAGTGGACATTAGCGACATCTGGTGGCCAAAACCTGAAAATGCTTTGTGTATTTAGTGGACGAGAGGCTTTTTTTTTTTTTTTTTAATTACAGCTCTTAAAACTGTTCCAGTGCATTAACATGACGTTTGAGGTTTAAATAATAAAAAAAAATAAAACAAAATGGCATAATACTTTGATGTCTGGATAATTTAATACAATATATTTAAAAGACATTACACTGTAATATATTTTGAACTAATATATAATACACTTAGAATCTATCCTGATAAGGCACACTGCAGAAACTACACTTATAATTCTAATTTCACATTGCTGCTTGTTTCCCTTCACCATGTTATTGATCTATTAATATAGACCAAATTCTAAAATTACATTATTCACATCCTACCAACCCGGGTTTGTACACTAGTCCATTATTCTATCTCTCTCTCTCGCTATCTATCTATCTATCTATCTATCTATCTATCTATCTATCTATCTGTCAGTCGGTCTCATTCCACCTTTCTCACTCTCTCATTCTCACTCCCTCTCTCTCACTCTCTCTCTCTGTGTATCTATCTCCGCTAACGTCCCTCGAAGTGCGCGCCAGATTTTGCTGCTTTTGGATCGTTCCCTAAAGCAGTCACGTGATTGTGTGCCGAAAGGAAGCGTTCGGCATCATTGGTCACGTGATCAATGTAGAACGAATCAAGTACCGGCACAGTGATTCGAACCAATGCGTGTCGTTTATTCGACACACGCCTCGAAGCTTCAGATTCAAGGGTATCGTCACTACAAGCTTCGAACCCTCGGTATCAAATCGCCCATTCCTACGTACCTGTGCGGCTGCGCGCTCCTCCGTCCTCTGCTCGGAGACGCCGCCCGCCGCTCACAGCTCTCCTCGGACTCGCTGCCCAGCTCCAAATCGACCTCTATTTCAGCCGGACTCTCCGCTCGCTGGCCGATCTGCACAGGACTCTGCTCCTCCTTCAGCGCCGCTGTCCAGTCGTCTCCCTCCTGCTTCACGTCGGGGCTGCTCTTCTCCCTCTCCGCCTCCTGCTTCACCGCTCTGAGCGCTCCAGCGCGGCGGCGGCGCTGCTCCTCCGGTGCCTGGCTGTGGACCAGCTCCATAGTGGACCGAGTGAACGGACCGACGGGGAGCGCGGCAGAAGCTGGTCCGTAATCCTCCTTAAATCCTCCGAGGCTTCGGAGCGTGTGTCACTTCCTGAAGCGGAGTGATTCGAAACGCTGTATCGGAGCTTGTATCGAAACACCAGTGTCACGTGACTGTTCGCTTTGCACTTCATTGCTTCAAAATGTTTCAAAGCTTTTCATTGGCTCACTGCGTTTCAGTGCGTTCTGAGCCAATGAAAGCTCAAGACGTTTGTCAGTTTTGAGTGGTTTGGTGCCATACCACCTATATAAACTGTAACATTATGCTTCAAAATGGGGTTGTGAGGAGATTTTCAGATTGAGAGTGAGATTGAGAGTGAGAGTGAGAGTGAGATGTCGACTACCAGCAATAAGCGACGTTCTAAAGTTTGGGATCATTTTGATCTCATACCACCAAATAAGGTATAATGCAGTTTATCACATACATTTCTCATTTTCACATACGTGTATATTTGATTATTAAATGTATATCAAAATTACAATTGCTTGTAGGTGCGGTGTTTGCTCTGCACACAAGAGCTGTCTTACAGCAACAACACCTCATCTATGCTGAGACACTTGCGTACCAGACATGATGGCAATCATGTCCAGCAAACCAGTGACCCTGACAGCACTGGAAATACTGAGAGTAATCTAAATATATATACATATATAATGTGTGTTTATTTATTGTAGTTGTTGTGTATTATATTCATATAGCAACATTTCTCCCACACAGTATCCAGGAAACAGAAACTGGATGAAGCCTTGGTGGACATGATTGTTAAAGATGGTCAGCCTTTTTCTATGGTTGAGGATGAAGGGTTCCAGTCTTTCATTAAAATCCTGGACCCATCATACACCATTCCGAGCCGCAAAACTGTAAAGGCACTGGTGGAAGCAAGCTACCCTGAAACCAAAGAGAAAGCCAGAAGAGGAGTCGAATGAAGCCTGCTACCATTGAAAAAATATATATTTCTCAATAAAATCTTGTGAAGACAACTTGTCTGCTTCTGTAAATAATCCTTCCAAATCAACCATATAAGTACCCAAATGACAAACTAATCTTTCTGTAAAAACATTTCACACAAAAAAAAACAGTGTTTCTGAATTCAAACACAATGACCTTTTTTTGCAAAGTCTAATCCTGCTTGGGGCTTATAGTACAATTTTTAAATAAAGTTCAAAGCTATATATAAACCCTTAACCAACATTTAACCCTTAAAAATTAGCATTTATTTGATGGGTCAATCTGGAATGTGGGGAAGAGCATCTGCATATTTTATTGTAACGACAATATAATCATTATTTGGTATGAATGAACAGCACTCTTGAATGACCACTCAGACTTCTGGACTTTTATTGCCGTCATGATTGAAACAGTGCCACTGCTACAGTGATGCTGTTTAGAGGTTGCTATGGCTTCCGTTGTCCACCAGATGTCACTGTCACTGAAGGTTTGAAGCATCGAATCTTTTATGGCATAATTGTTAGGAAAGCCTCAGTGCTTCATGAGACTTCACTTGTCCATCACTACCTGAAAGCGCAGATGAGGTGAGGGGACATAACACACAATCAGGCAGCAGTCTAAGCAGGGATGCCCAGACCAGCCGAGAGACATAGTCCCGCCAGCGTGTCCTGGGTCTACCCCGCAGTCTCCTCCCGGTCCAGGGGTCATCCGAAAAAGGTGCCCAAGCTATCACATCACATCTAATCACACCTAATCATATCACATCTAATCACATTACAACTAATCATATTACATCACATCTAATCACAACATTTAATCACATTTATATCACATATAATCACAACTATTCACATAAAATCACACCTAATCATATCACAACTATTCACATAAAATCACATCACATCCAATCACATCTTGGTCTGCACCAAGTGATGTGGCCATCACTCTGGAACAGGGTCAATCAGGACTCACATGACCTTCCCGCATTTCTTCAGAGTCCAATCTTTATGCTCCATATCAATTTGAAGTAATTTTTTGCCGGTTAACCTTAATGATAAGCACTTTTATTTCGGCTAAACAGTTATTTAGTCCCAATTTCTTGAGTTCCTGTCGCATTATGCCATCCAAAATCTAGATTTCACCTTGAGTTTAGTAGCTCTTTGCTGAATGACCAAGATGCCAGAGCTGACTCTCATGTGGGCCCACACAAGAAGGAAAGGGAAAGCAGAGAGTAAAGAAGCCATTGCGTAACAGAGACTTCCACATACACCACATTATTATGTTAAAAAGCATTAGCAATGTAATGATGCAGAGTCATACTGTATACTGAGCCATAACGTCCTGCTCCAGTACTTCAGCACAGGTGTGAACTGGCACAGAACATTTTATACAGTTAAGCAGATGAATATATGTTCTGCAATCTAATTTCTGGGAAATGCATTCAAAAGTAGTGGAAAGTGAGACGGATATGATTCTGATACAGTCCTAAGTGCTGTGGTTATACAAAATTAGTGAGCCACTGACTCCTGGGGCACTTCTCACTGGTGAAATAATGTGAGACAATAGCTGAAATCCCTTTCTTCACTTGAGGCAGAGGTTAAAGTACTCAGCAGAGGTCTATGAAGAATGATAATGTGGCCCAATAGAATCAAAATATCTAGTGCTGAAAAAGTTTGTATAGCAATCATTTGTTCATTCCAGTTTTAAATGAATATCTTTTCAAGTCAAATATTAAAATGTTAAAAAGTAATGAATTTAATGAATGTTTTAGAGAATTTAGAGAATATAATTAGTAAGCCTGTCACAATAATTCTTTTATTGATATATTGTACAATATGGACATTAGCTTGATCAATTTTGCTGATCTCTATATTGCTCATTGTGTTTACTTGCATATTTGTTTATGTAAGAACAAACCTCACCTATATTAAAGGCAGTTGCACTGTTCTGATCTGCTCTCTCATCTGCTCTCTGTCAGAGATGCCATCTGTTTTGAAATTAAATTTTTTTAATGGTCATATATTTATTTGAAGTGATATATTTGAAGCTTTTTGAGATTCTTTTATATTTTAATATCAAATTGTTATTGAGTCCTTAATTTAAATATTGTAATAATGTGAGATTCTAGATTTTTGGGTTTTTTTTATGAGCTATAAGCCATCCTGATCAACAAAAGAAAAAATAAACTTTGTATAAAAAGTATAAACATATAAAATTATGAACAACTTTTTCCACAATATTTTGACATACAATATTAGTGTACAATTCAGTTTTGCTGCTGCTGTACTCTGTTTTCACACACTGTTTTCAAATGATACACTAACATATGTAGCTTGTATTCCAGTGCAAGAAAACATAAATTGCTTTGCCTCAAATTGTATGTGTTTTACAAGAGTTCCAGGGTTCCAGGCCACCATGTGTGCTGTGCTTGGCCTTGTGTACACCTGCAGAACTGCCACGTTGGATTTAGCTGTGTGTAGGAAATGTGCCGTCAATCTGAAGTTTACAATATCAGACTCAAAGCTACTATGAAAGTAAAAGCCTTTAACTCCATTACCCTGATACACACGGAGTCCATCAGTCAGGCCAGTACAGTCAGTATCAGAACCGAACTCACAAACACCAGCTCAAAAGGCCATTGTCTTTATATGATAATATAATGACATAACCCCACTCTGCTGTGCCAGTGGACAGTGAAATGTATCTCCCTTTTGGTTTTAACACTCAGATGTTCATAACATTGACTGAGAAAGGGTTTTTGAGCTATGCTGCAGAAGATGAATTCCATAAAGGACTGTTTTAAATGCATCTGTAAATAACCTTCTATAGGTTTAAAGCCAGTTGAAGGGTTTGTCACACACACCTTTCTTTTCCACTCACTTTTATTTTCCATTTAATGGAACCCCAAATTGGTTCTTCCATGGCATCACTCATAGCACCCTATCAAGTGTAGTTCTATCATAAAGACTTCCAATACAAATGTGCAAGAAGAAAATATTCATCTTATTAAGAATGAAAAAATTGACAGATAAGTTAAAGTCTTTAGTAGAGGCCTCATCACCCCAGGTCTTATAACATCTTGGACGAACGGGTTGGGGTCAATCCCCTGGACAATAAACAGGACCAAATGGGATGTGGTGGAGAATAAGGAGGGGAAATACGAGGCTGTATCCAGAAAGTATTGCTACTCCTCATCCATTCCTACTGCTCTTCTCCAACCCTGGAAGGTGGACGAGTCGAATGCAAACTGGGTTCTATAGGGAGATAAAAAAAAATGTACAAAAACATAGAGAACACAAAAGGCAAGGCAAGCTGCTTGCTGCTCTTTTCCAGACATTTATTATAAAAGCAAAGGTCAAAACCAAGAAAGCACAAAAATGGGGGAACAAATATTTGTAGCTCTTATGTGTGTCCACTTGTAACTGGAGGCCACAATTCAACCAACTGTCCAAATGCTTGGCTACCTAAAATGTGAGGTGATGACACAAAATTGCTGTAATTTCAAAATAATAAAACAGCTACAGTTAGTAATTACCATACATTAAAGGTGATATTTTGACACCTTTGCCCTTTGCAGTTGCATTTTCTTCCATTAATTAAAGTGCTTGACTTTACGGTTCAAGTATGCTGGAGGGCATGGAATATAACATTCCCTAAACTCTAAATTACTCCTGAAAATGCTTTAAAAAATCTACAACCCTCATGTTAGATGTATGCAGAGCTGTCATTATTGGTCTTTGAGTGAAAGGTAAGTTGCAGGCCTTCTTAGATTTCAAGTCAATTGCAGTCTGCTCCAGATAGGGTAATTCTCAGCTCGCTAATGACTTGAAGGATTGACAGGCCCTCACATGGAAACTACAGCTCACCCAGTGAGTAACACTAATTATATCAGCCATGCTTGTGTCACAACCTTAGGCACATGGACACCAAGCAATAAATCAAATTCTATATTCATTCTTGTATTTTATTATTGTTAAGTCCATTATGAACATTTGTGTTGATGTAAATGCTGTCATAAACAGACCGTTTTTAATTCATTCTCTCTTTCAACTGACCTCTTGTTCCTGTAGCTTTAAGAGGGATACACACTGTATGTCCAAAAATATCCACACACCCCTTTTAAATTTATAGTGAACGAATTCACCCGTTCTGCATACAAGGACTCAACTGCACAGCTTGTATATTCTGCATGGAAAATCTCTGTCAACTGAATCAGCTGCACATGAAAGTGAGTCACCATGTCCAATGACAGACATCACCTACAGCAATATAACCCCCAGCACTGGAATATGTGGCAGTGGAACTGTGTTCTCTGGACTTCCCATCCAAGAGCTCTAAAATGAGTTGAAGTGACATCTGTCCAGATATAATCATTCAACTTCAGTGCCTGACTCTAATTAATGCTTTTGGAGCTGAATGCAAACAAATTCTTTGCAACTATAACAAGGGGGGTGGGTGTGGAAGGGGGGGTATGAAAGAAAAATGGGTGGGTCCAGACTAAAGGTTCTATCTTATGAACTGTTTTAGATCCAGTTGTAAATACCTGTAAATAAAAGCTAAAATATTTATCTTTTAATATCAAACCTAAATGTTTACAGTGTACAGCAAAAATAAAGGGTCTCACTGTTCCAATACTTTTGGAGGGGAGTGTAGGTGATATTACTAGGACAGCTTTTCTTCATAACACTTTCCAAGTTAAGAAATGCCCTATCCTTGCACAATGCAGAAAAAATAGTACATGCTTTTATCACCTTAAGGCTAGATTATTGCAGCGCACTCGTCAGGATGTTTGAGCAGGAACCCGAATAGACTTCAGTTAGTTCAAAATGCTGCAACCAGGGTTCTAACTAAAACTAGAAAACTTGACCATATCAGTATACTCTTCTCAGCACTGCACAGGCATTCAGTCAAATTCTGTATTGATTCTAGAATTATCTTACTTACATACAAAGCCTTACACGGGCTTGTTCTTGAGTACCTGCAAGATCTAATTTCCACATTATGAGCCATCACAATCACTCAGATCACAGGGTGCTGGCTTCCTACTAGTTCCCAGAATTCATACAATGGGAAGAAAGGAGAAGAACCTTTTCTTACAAAGCCCCCAGCTCTGGAATAACATTCCAGATAATGCTCAGACACAGTCTTCAAGTCTAGGCTAAAATTTACTTGTTCAGTGTAGCTTTTGGTAATTAATGTCTTGCCTTAGTTACAGGCTGTAGATCCAGGGGTTCATGGACATAGGAAATCATGGTAAACTGGGATGTTGGTGCGGTCACCTAGCTCCTTCACATGATCGCGGTTGGATTCCAAAGTTTCGGGATGCTCCCATGTGTATGTTACCTTCTGGTTCTCTCCTTTTAGTTATAGTCAACATTCTTTGTTCTCCATAAATGCAAACACATTTCCAGAGTCAATGATGACCCACTGGCCCAGGCTGATGAAAGGCTAACCTTGACCTCCCCTGTCACCCCTGCAGAGGCTGACCTCATGCTTCCCTGTCACCCATCTGAGATGGATCCCCACCTTCCGGCTACTGGACCTGGACCTGTTGCCCACATACCATTCGACACAGACCCTAATTAGTTTCCTCCTGTTCTGAGGGTGTTTTTCCTTGCCATGGTCACCCTCTGGCTTATTTCTGTTTTTTCAGAATTCTGGAAAGAATTAGACAAAAATTGACCTGTATCAGTGATCGCAAGAGCAAAGTGTAGACCACTCATGATCCAAAGCATACCACCTCATTGTGAAAAATGGTGGCGGGGGTGTCATGGGTTTTTGTGTGTATGAGAGACACACATCTTCTTTGATGAAGTAATTAAAATGGAAAGTTCTTGTCTATTAAATTAAATTGAGTGTGCATTCCATATGCTGAAAAGAAAACCGAAGAGAACAAGGCCCTGAAATAAGCAAGAGTTGATGATGGCTGCATTAGAGACCTGGTGAGTTCTATGAATCACATACTTGGAGCAGTCATTGCATGAAAGAAGTATGAAACAAAAAACTAAACATGACCACTTTAAATGTACCTGTGACTGCTACATCCCAAATGTCATAGTGCTATGAAATGAGGGGGGAACATACCAGCGAATGATATTTTAACATGGTGAAAACAAAATGTGTGTAAATACCCTTAAATTAATGTAGAGAATAGGTACTTTAATCATATCTGATTAATGTGAAATTGTAAACTGTGAAGCAGAGGGGTATATTTTGTGTCTTTGTCCCAAGGATTACAGAGGTCATAGTAGATATTTAATGCAAATGACCCCTGTTGTGATTGGCAGCCCTGGAGTTCAGGCTAATATTTCACTTAAAAATAAGGATTTGAGCAGAAATGCTCACTCGAAAGAGTAAAACACTCATTTCAAATGTCTGGTTATATCAGTCTAAACATTGAAATATACCACGGCTGTCCAATGAAAAACCAGTATCTCAAAAATGACACTTTTATAGGGGAAGGCAAACACGTTCTTAAACATGAATGGATGCAAAAGAAGAGCTTATTTTGCTAATTTTAGAGGATTTCTATTGGTCTACTTATCGAAAACTATACAGTGTACAGAGCAGGTACAGGATTTCAACCACGAAGAAAACTAAAAAGGAATACAAATGGACAAACATGGTTTTCACTGGAGAGCACCATATACTTCTTGATATACAGGAACAGCACAACACTACCCCTGACATATGTAGTAGCTGTGTTGTGTTATTTCTAATAATTTTAAATTACCCTGATCTCTTAACTGGTGAGGTCTTGTAGTGTTTACATTGACTGTCTTGTGCCATTCAGTGTAATGATGCTATACAGCCCAATACTCTCCCAGTAAGCTAAGGTTCTATGTTTATGAAGACAGGCACTACACAATAAAACTCAAGAAGGAACACATTGCAACAGTAATCCTCTACATTACAAAATAGAGGTTTATACAGAATGTATACACTTACAAAGCACTTTGTCTTGGCACTTTGTGATCTCTGTAACAGTAAAGTTATCAGTGTGACATCAAAAGCTAACAAATAACAACTGAATAGGACTAGTAGCAATAAACAGATTCTCCTTTACACAAAGCAGTTCATTTGCAAAAAAGCTGAAACTATTCAGAAAATACCTGGCAGACCTGACAGACGAACCAGGGGCCAGATTCTCAAAACATTTAGGATATATATAAATCACTAGAACCATCGTATCTACTGAGCCTTGGTCATATCTGACAGTTTCAGCCCTTCTCAAAATGGGCTCTATATTTTCATATCATTGGTCATATCTGTGGGTGTGACTGCACATTTTCACACAATATTTATCGTGATACTTTGACATACAGACAAAATGCAGGTTGGTACTTAAAAAAGGCTTCCCAAAACACTCCCATACAAAATGAAAATAGCATATTATAATAAATATTAATGAACTATTATTAGTATTAAATATATGAATTGCTGAATCTGATTTTAAAATAAGTCATAATCACAAAAACTTTTTTGCTGTACTTTTCAGAAGTTCATTTCGTCCCCTTTTTATTAATGCACACTGCCTAGGACCTCATATTCACAATCACCCTTAACTCTGCCTTCCATTTACATCAGAAATTGGATATCACAGCTGAGAATTAAATCACACCCAAGTTTACTACATTCCAGTTAATCATTCAATTATGCACACTATTTCAAAACATTAACATCAATCAGCTAAAGACTTTGGAGTTTACCAGTGTTGTACCCGTGTTTCATGGCAAATCTAAGCAAAATTTGTCTCTTTAACTCTTTAATGGTCTAGATGATCATTTTTAACATTGTGCCAGGTTAGCATTGTAAACAATACCAGTTGATAATGTATAAATTGGCATTCTGTTCATACAAACACCATGGAAACATGTCCACAGGTTTTGGACAGTACTGCGTGTGCAACTGATTTAAGGAGACCAACAAACTTCTGCTATTATTCCTGTTCAAGTGTGGTGCAGCTATCTTGGATTCTGACATTCCAAATAGGAAATCTAACATGTAGGAGCATTCCAGTTAAAATGTCCTAATTGGAACTCAGAATGTCTGACATCCTAGTTTAAATGGGATGCAGCATTAATGTTTGTATGCATTTACATGTCATTGTTTACACTGTTGTCTGTTGCTTCTAATTGGCTTTGTACTGGAACTGGTAGCATGCAGACCTGCACCTTTTCCGTCTGTCTTTTGAGATTGATTCACTGAGAACAGTAATTTAAAAGGCTCAAATTCCATTAGTCATGTTCATGAGTAGCAACCTCCACAAAGCTTAGAGAATCAGGCCCCAGGTGGCCATAAAGATGTGAACAGTGTGTTATGATCATGACTATAACATGACAAATAACTGTACTGGGTTACTAGAATATCTACCCAAATATCTAGAATATCTACTGAAAGAAAAAAAAAAGATCTCTAACATATCATGAACAGTGTGAAGAAAAACAACTCCTGCTCTTTTCAGTTTTGAATGTTCAGTAAAAATGGCATGAAGGTTAATGGGTTTACTTCGTTCTAAGTTACAGAACAAAATGTTTTTGCCTCAGATCCACAATATCACCAAACACAAAAATAAGCTTTCAATAATTCACTTGAAAACATGGCTTTCTATGTACAAAATCGCACAAAGGCATGGCTTAGAACATTTTCATGTTATTTCAGTTCAAATTCGGAAACAGTGCCTAGGACTTCGGTTGTAGTGTACATTAAAGTGATAGTTCAAAGAAAAATCCAGATTACAGTTTCTGCTCTTCGTGGCAAGTGGGGGACGATTTAGGTAGGAGGCTTGGACTGAGAATAGTCAATCAACCAGGAATATCCACCCAACAGTGTCCTGTGGGCAGTGTCCTATAAGATGAAGGACTAGAAAATAAGCAACACAAACTGCAGAGAAGAGCTTCTGTCGCTGACTTTATAGCTATAAAGTGGAGCAACTAGCTAGGAGTGTCTAAACACTGATTTCACTCACTGTCCACTCTTTTAAACACTCCAGCAGCACTGCTGTGTCCGATACACTTGTACCAGCAAAACACACACTATCATTATCCATATCAGTGTCACTGCAGTGCTGAGAATGACCGGCCACCCACTAAATAACTGCTCTTGGTGGTCCTGACCACTAAAGAACAGGGCAAACAGTTCATATAGTTAAAAGAAAACCCCAGTTTACACAGGTTCTGTCCTTTGAGGCAAGCGGGGGATGATATACATAGGTGGCTTGCTCAGAGCTGAGCAGGTTGTTTGGCAATAAGCTTCCATTACTTGGTAGCTATACTAGCCACGATGCTCAAACAGTGAAAACTGTAAATTTTCACTGAACTATCACTTTTACAGAGATGCTGACTATGAAAAGTGCTGAGGGAACATGAGATTCTGGTTCCTCCAGTGCTGAGAGAAGCATTAAGTGTAGATGTATCAGAACTTTGCTGCTTTAAGCATTTTCTATCTTACCTCTGTCCCCCAGCATATTAAGCTCATTCACTGCAGTCAGAGCACAAAGACCAGGAACTTGTGGAAGTGCACATCTGATGTAAAGGGCAGATTGGTTTAACACTAGACACATCCATACAACAAGCATTTTACTGGCACACCAGCCTTTTATGCCATTACCCAAAGCTATCAGTCCACTATTCCTTTTCCTTGTTCTTCTATTAATGCCTCTTTTAAATTCCTTCCATTCCTGCTCTCTGAAGTGTAGCTGTGAGGCGTCACAGGAGTCCACCACAGCAGCTGGACTTCTGCTTCTGGGATTCGATGTAATCGTGGATCTGGAACTTGGGCTCATGGGGCTGACTGGCTGCTCTCTGCGTCAGCTCTCTGCATTTCAAACATGGGCAAACAGAGAGATACCTGCATCACTGGAAATGGACTGACTTTTCTTTACATGCTTCAACACATTTCTTGGTACTGGTTTAATTCAATATCTATGCCAAAGATTTTTTCTTAACATAACAGAAACAATAACTTTAAATTTACTATCATATGACAACAGCATGTGACAATAGAACTTCAATTTGAAATGGATAAAATTTAAATCATACAGTGATATCATTCATGCACAAACAGCTATAGTGTTCAGCCATAACATTGTGACATTATGCTTGTTTTTACACTCACTGTCCATTTTATTGGCTCTAGAAAACTTGTGTAGTTCTAGAATTACACATTGTAGTCCATCTGTTTCTCTACATACTTTGCTAGCCTCCTTTCACCCTGCTCTTCATTGGTCAGGACCCCCGGGACCACCACAGAATATGTCTTATTAGGGTGATTCTCAGCACGGCAGCGACACTGAAATTTTGGTGTGTTGTGCTGGAATGAGTGGGTCAGACACAGAAGTGCCACTGTTGGACTGAAAATAGTCCACCAACCAGAAGTATCCAGCCAAACAGTGTCCTGTAAGCACTGACGAAGAACTAGAAGTAGACCAACACAACCCTCTGTTTTTGACATTTACATTTACAAAGTTGAGCCACTTGATAGGAGTGTCTAATAGAGTGGACAGTAAGTGGACATTGCTGTGTCTGATACACTCATAGCAGTACAACACACACTAACATACCACCACCATGTCAGTATCCTGCAGTGCTGAAAATGATGCACCACCCACATAATACGTGCTCTCTGGTATTACTGCAGGGTCCTGAACATTAAAACATGGGAATGGCGGCTAAGAAAGTATGCAGAGAAACTTATGGGCTACAGTCTGTAATTATAGATCTACAACATGCTGTACGGTAAGAGAAGCTGTTAAAATGGACAGTGAGAATAGAAACAAGGAAGTAGTCATAATATTATGCCTGATAGGTGTATGTCATAAATGCATAAATGCAATTTAGCATACACCTATCAGGCATAATATTATGACTACTTCCTTGTTTCTATTCTTTTGGTAAGGGATGTGATTCCCTCAGGATACTAAATCCTTTCCTTTCTTCTCTACTGAGGTTTTATTGCAAAACAACTTTTTGTCATTGATGCTCTCTTTCTGCACCCTGGCTGCACTCGCATCTCGGTGATGACGCTACACAGAAACCCATCTATATAAACAAAACACTCTTTTCCACTGAGATGTTTGGTCATGCAGTGTTTCAATAATTTTGGAAAGTGTGGTGTATAGACTATAGAAGCATTTTTAACTTGGTTATGCAGCTTTTTGAAGAGATTTAAATGGAAGAGATTTGAAGAGATTTAAATGGATTTAAATGAATGGAGATTTAGGCATGTCTTTTCAGAGATGATATTGGTAACATTCTACTTCTAGTACTTGTTAGCCTACCATTCCAATTCTAAAATTCTGAAAATTAAAGCATACAGATCACTAGCTTGACTTAGCAGATCAATTGTATCGGGAGTAAGTGATCAATCGTGATTTTGATTTGCCAAACTACTCATTTAAAAACAAAGAGAGGTATATGAACATGATTATACTGATAAACAACATTGATGTGGAATGTAATTCGTTCACTCCCACTTTGCACTGAGGTTCCATTGTCACATGTTTTGATCGTATGGCAATAATTTAATTTAACTACATGCAGAAAACCAACATCATCTAAACTGTATTAATTTATATTTGCTTTACATTTTATAATGCTTTTCTATGGCATCTTCTATTTTCTATATCAGATAAGGTCACACAGGGTCATTATTTAAATGTATTATATATGGAATTATTTGTGAGCAATTAAAAAAACAAATCACAGAAAAAAACAGGAAAATGTACTTAACATATTTCTTAAAAAAAGCAACCTACCTTGCTATGGCATGGAATGCAAGCTCCACATTAAGACCAGTCTTGGCACTTGTCTCCATGAAAGGAACTCCATACTCCTTGTTTAAGATAAAATGGGGGATTAAAAAGCTGTGAGCAAATAATGTCTACATGCATGAGTAATAGCAACAGCATTTGTATTACCAAACTAATGTAGTAGCAGTGTTTCTAATTTACATTTTTGGAGAGATTTTGAAAAGTAGGTGTGGAAGATGAAGCATTAGTAGCTTAAATGTGTCCTACCTTAGCCAGCTTCTGTCCCTCCTCATGTTTGATAACTCGCTCAGCCGCCATGTCTGACTGTAGGAATGCAGAAAGTGTTGATGAGAACTATTTGCAGTGGTCTTTACTATAAATAAATATGGCTGGTGACTTCCCATCACTGGTATCATTGCATTGTGCAGTTCAAAATGGAGAGTACACCTTTAAGTGACAATCCAAGTTAGAAAATGCTGTAGGAAACTCAGCCAACTTGTTGGAAGTCATGTTTTTTGTGCTGTATGTGTTGGTTCACTTGACTCTTTAAAGAAAATAAAGTTTATAATATTACTAATAATCAACAATGTATTTTTATGCAGTTGTGCAGACCCTATATGTAGCATGTTACTGTAGACCCTATATACAGCATGTTACTGTAGACCCTATATGGACAGTCACCTGTCAAACTGGACATTGGACTACCTTACCAACCGACCACAGTATGTGAGGGCTCGGGACTGTCTCTCAGACAAGGCGGTCAGCAGCACAGGGGCCCCTCAAGGAACTTCACCCTGTGCACTGCTGACGTCATGTACAACTCACCAACTAATGAGGAGGACAGTGAGTACAGAGAACTGATTCAGGACTTTGTGGACTGATGCCTGCAGAACCACCTCCAGATAAACGTGAGTAAGACCAAAGAACTGATGGTGGTACAGACACTCCCCTTCACCAGTGAAAATTCAGGGAATGGACATTGAGAGAGTGGACTTATAAATACCTGGATGTTCATTGAACTGGTCAGTTAGCACCATTGCACTTTACAAAACAGACTCCACATACAGGGAGCACTCCAGAGGACCTTCTTTGACACAGTTTACCATCGTTCATAGTGTGGTCTGCTGGGGCAGCAGTATTTTGACAGTAAATGGGAAGAGACTGAACAAACTCATTAAGAAGGCCAGTTCTGTCCTGGGAAGCCCCTTACACCCAGTTCAGGTGGTGGGAGACAGAAGGATGGTAGCTAAGCTCACAATCATGCTGCAGAATGACTCCTACCCCATGCATGAGTCTCTGGCAGCACTGGGCAGATCCTTCCTCCCTGATGCTCTTAGACTCTCCAACCAGCACTGCTCATTGCAGACAACGGACACACACACTTAAACTCCACACACTATTAGAGTTTTCTAATACAACATATATATGTATTTTTTTATATGTTGTAGATACTATACTTCATTTATTTCTTGTGCACTTTGTGACTGTTGTCACTCCAAGATGTTTCTAATTCACAAGTTCAGCACTTAGCATTGATGAATTTGCCTATTGGAATAACACCAGTACCACCTTTAAAGCTACTGCTCATTCATTGCTTTTTTTTAAATCATGAATTTATCCTGTTTTTGTTGGACTGTCTCTAGTTTCTACCAGATTCTGAAGCATTTCTGTGAGTATTTAATTGCATTCAGTGAGGTCAGGATGATGCATTATCACCACCACACTTCATCACCAACTCCCCAACTCATCCCCATCACTCCAGAAAACACAGTTCCACTGCTTCACAGCTCAACGCTAGCCCCTCTAGCTCTCGCTTGGCATGAGTATATCAGCCAAAGCTGTGTTGGTGGAGTAACTCAACCAGAAAAAAAAGATTCCACCAACAGTGATCCTGATCAGAAACTGGCCACTATTGAAGAGATAGTGTATGACTATTAAAAAGTTAGAGAGCAAAACATATCCAACTGATTTTTACTTTCCCATCTACCCAATAGGGGGCACTGTTGAACCTATCATTGAATTAAATGTGGCAACTCCCTTTCCTTGCAGTTAAAAACATAATTCCTATTAAAATGTATTGTTAGAATAGATTGTTTCTCCTTTGGGTGAGAAAGGCAGTTATTGTAAGAAAGAAAGCCACTCAAAAGAAACGTGTGATTTTGCATTATGTAAAATATTACTTTAGCTGTTAAATCCTTTTTTCCAATATTGTGATTTGATTGGACACTGTTTTTATGACATGCCGTTTTGATGTGAACATTAAGCACTCATAAGACACTGGATTAAACACAGCAGCTGCTACCATTATCACAAGCAACCAGCTGCACTGCAAAATCCTTTGAACCGCTGATTCAGAAGTGAACTACAGAGCAGGAAAAAGCCTTCTTTGTACTGAACACATTATTTTGTCCAGTCTAGACAAATCAGCTATTTAAATGGAAAAGAAAACGACTGTACTCCTTCAGCAGGCCTTTATTTTCACAGATTAGATCCAGACAAGTTAAAATCAAACATGTAACCTGATCAACCTGTGCCCTTGACTGTGTTGGGGATTTTGGTTTTGTACCAGTTCCCTGTGACAGTGGAAATGATGGGCTTTAATATTTATGCTCCAAGACAGCATGGTTCAATTCTATTTACCAAGAGCTGCTTTGAAAATGGCATTTCTAATATACAAAATCCCACCCAAAGTGAAAGTATTTGTCACTATTACATATTTTGAAGTAGATCACAGATACTATACATTACTTATACATAAATATTAACAAACAAATTGCGTAAACAAGGACAAAGCCCAGCAAGTGTCAACCTAAAATGAGTGCTTGCTCAAGGTCTTTACTTTCAGGGGGTTGGGGGGTGGGGTGGGGTGCTAATCGCTCTCTTTTCTCCTCCCAGGAAGTCCCACTTACCTTGTTGCCAAGCAACATGATGACCACATCCTTCTGTGCATACTCATGAATTTCAGTCAGCCAGGCCTGCATGGTGACACACATGAGAAAAAAAATAATGTGAGAGCACTGTGGGTAGGAGGAAAGAAAAAAAAGAGATTTGCCATTTCAAAATGAATGCTTGTCACAATGGAGGCAAAACATGCTTCTCACTCATTCTACACTCAAGCCACAGTAAAGCAGCTTTCTGACTCTTACCCTGATGTTGTCAAATGAGGACTTCCTTGTGATGTCATACAGAAGTAGGAGAGCTAAAGGGGTGAGAAAGACAAGTTGACCACTGACACATGAAGCGCACACACTGAATTTCAGTGATTTTACTGGAGTAAACATTGGGCACTGCCAAGCTTTCAGCATCAGAATTGCACTAGTGCCTTCAAAAAGTGATCTAGACCATTGTACACCTAATTATGAAGTAAATATCATTGATTTAAATTAATTAAATTATCATTGTGTGTGCATTTGCACATATGTGTCAGCAATAGGTGCGACTTAAAGTAACTGGCAAGTAACCAACATAATAGTGACATGGATGCTCTGGTATGAGTACATCAGGCAAAGATGTTTCGCTGGCGTAACTTATTCAGCCAACAGTGGCTGAATAATGACCAATAATGAAGAGCTTAAGCATGAACATTTTAACTGAACTCCATTTTTTTGAATGTTGGAGAAAAACGGATCCCCAAATGGAGGAGAACTGGGAAACTCCAACCAAATAGGGACTTAAACCCAAGACCCCAGTTCTGGGAGGCAAATGTACTAATCACAAAGCCACCATGCTGCCCATGTTGCCCACAGTGAATTGGAATTTATGAATTGGAAGGTTTCTACAGTTAATTTTGCCATGTAATGACACTCCTGACCTCCTCATGTTTAGAATATGACTGAATTCCACTTTCAATGTAAGCAATTACAAACTGTAAACCTATTTCTAATGACTGAAGGGTGGTGAGTCATTTCTCTAAATTCGGAAAAACACCAGGTTTTACTAGAGATCCCAACCCTTTCCTTAGTAGCACGTTCCCAATTTTGAAGTATTGTACTGAAAATTTTAGTAGGTAATTTTGACAACACAGATATGCTACACAGCAGTGACGGTCCCATGGTAGTTCGTTTGCAATGATGGACAAGTTAGGTGAAGGTGGCTCACAAACTGAAGCAAGAGATGAGCTACAGTTCTTGAAAATCTACAGTGTAGAAGTGTGTATGCTGGTGGTGTAGATTACAAAAATGCATTACCCTGTGCATCTCGGTAGTATGCATGAGTGACACTACGGAACCTCTCTTGACCAGCCGTGTCCCAAATCTGCAAAAGAGGTCCATAATGTGATCAACTGATGACAAAAATAAAGGAAAAACACAGTTTGATCTTTCAGGCCACACGAGTGTCAAGGTGAATGTCTTTGGAAAGAAAACACTTGAAAGACAAATACACTTGGCGTGTAGCATGGGGCTCTAACGAGATTTGATAAAGCCCATCTCTGAACAAGGAGACAGCTATGGTTGAGTGTGAAACCCACCATACAATCTATGCCAAAGATAGCAAATGTTATGTAACAGCCAATTCACACTAATATCCTGAAGGTAGTCTTCCGGGAAGCAGACTGTATTTTTTGCAACTCAACTGTGCTCAGCGAGGCAGAACCCAATATGTAGAGCTCGGATGCTGCGTGGGCTGCCATGAAAGGGCATCCAAAGAATGAAAAAGATCAGACAAATGACAATGATAAATATGATAGATGTTTCTGCCAAGCTGTCTGATAATTGCAGATGTAAAAATAGTGACAAACTAAACCACGGATTTCTCACTGTGTTGCATGTAGAACTGCACAAAACCCATGATTATGGCTGTGGTACAGGTTATGTGGAGGCTGTCTGATGGGTTTAATTGTCCGATAGTGCCTTAATTAACCAGATAATTAAAGGCTCTTTAGTACCCAAAAGCATCTCTACTGTTTTAGCTCTTTTATTTGAAGAGTGTAGGCAGTACAAAACAAATGGTGGGCAACATTCATCACTGACCTGCAGTTTAACCTTCATGTTATCCACAGAGACCACCTTGTTCTGAAAGAAAGAAAAACAAAACGAAAGAATAAAAGTTTTCACTGGATTCATTAACATACACCCAACAAAGCTTAGGTGGAGTGCAATATATACAGAACTGTGAAAATGTCAGAGAACCTTTTTAATAATAAAAAAAAAACAGAACACACACCTTTACACATCCATTATTAAAAGCCTGTGATTAAAAGTGTGATTACCCTTTTTTGTATAATTGACAGCCGTAGTTAAGTGTGTCCATCTTGTACCATTTATTTTCTCAAAGAAATCTACAGAAATCTGCACTTACAATGTCCACTCGTAGAAGCTGAAGCTCACTCCATGTAATCTTAACCCTTTCATTCATGAATTATGACAAAATGAATCAGGATTGTTTCCATTATGATTGTATTCTCCTTTCTGTTTCATAAAATTACTGAATTGTGTGTTGTGGGTTCCTTATGTAATTGTTTAAGACTCAAGTTTTTATAGCACATTTAAAAGGCAGATATGTCAGCCAAAGTGTCAGTCCATCATCATCTTATCCTGAATAGGGTTACAGTGGTTCCAGAGCCCACCACCCACCATGGTAGAACACACAAATCTCCTCACAGACCAGAACGGCGATCAAACCCACAACCCCAGGCCCCTGGAGTTGTGGGACACATGCACTACTTGTGGCACTACCGTGTCTTCCGTCAGCCAAAGTAGAATAAAATCAATTAACAATTTTGCACATTGAATTACAGAAAAATAACATTCAAATAGAGCAACAATAAAACTAAATGAAAAATCAGTTATTTCTGTGTCCACTTGTGTTCACCTACAAGTGATAATTCATTAATGACCCAACCAATGGAACAAATCAAGGGTTATTTTTAAAGATCAATGAAATAAAATGGAACATTAATCGCTTTAGAACAAAGATTATGCTGAATATTATGCTTTAACATAATATTGTCACCACAAACCTCTCTCTGTAAAGAAAACTTCCTGAATGAATGGGTACTTCTTCACTCAGCTCCATGAGCTATCAGACCCACAGCAGTGAGTCATCTTCTCACAGTAGATAGAAAAACATGTAGATGTTTTCAGCGCTGAAGTGAGAGAATCCACTTTCCTCTCAACTTTTAATCATTCTCTTGCAAGTGTTTTGTTCCATTTATTTCCTTTGGTTATGTTGTATCCAATCTCTTCAGACATTTTTCCTAGAAAACAAAGGACTTGTTCCTGATGCCTGGTTTGGCTGCAAATGAAATAAATGAAGAGAGGCCACCGGCTTTTGATTCGTTATTTTACACAACCGTAAAGAACATGTAATCCTTATACAAGGGACACACACACACACACACACACACACACACACACACACACACACACACGTCTCACTCTAATTTAATTCTTGGCAAAGCTAAAGCCTTGTGAAGTGCAGTTCTCCGATTGGACTTAATTACACAGAAGAAAAGAAGATGGCGATCAGAAATAATAGACCGGCTCCCCGTTCATTTCCTGACGCCATGGCCGGTCAGCATGTGGCATCTTTTGAGGGGTGGAAAAACATGTCTCGAAATCACACTTACTGCCCTGAAAACATGACGCTTATCAAATCTTTTCACACATCACTGCCAAATCGCTCATTCAATTTGATGAAAAACACTGAGATGTTTCGCAATGACGGCAGTGAGATGTTACAGCCCTGAGCAGAGACACTGTTAGCGACAATGATCAGACAGCAGAACCATCAGCCTGCTTGTTACCATGCAGACTTACTGAGATGGTGGAAACAAAAACGTGTTCACCTAAAGCTCAAAATATCTACTGAGCTCCTTGGTTTGTCTCACTGTTCTGCAGTCTCTCAATGGGGGCACGTTGATATAGGAAGCGGTATGTGTGGTTAAAGCAGTGCATAATTAGGACTTAGGCTCATATCGTAGAAGATACATTTGCTCTCTTTGGACATGTGCTGGGAATGCAACTAACTGTGAGAATGGCTGTGGAGTGTTCATGCATACTTTGAGAAATTTAACAGCATATGATGTACTGAAGCAGTCTTTATTCTATTACTTTAAATATGATTTAAATGGAAAGCTTTGAGGAAAGCGCCAGGTCCCCAGCTCTAACAGATGCCTGTGCCAACCAGCATAGCACTGGGTGCTTTGTGATGACAGCCGTGAGATTTTACAGCCCTGAGCAGAGACACACTGTTAGTGATGACAAATCAAGAAGGTCAGTAGATACACACCCCTCTATACCAATAAGAGTCCTACATCTGTCACTTATGGTCACTTATCTCAGACTCATTTTCTTGTATTTAGAAAAAAGAAATCAGACAGCCCAGACCCTGCCCACTGGCATGGATTAGTGTTCTTGCTCTTAAGTACTTAAGTAATTAAGTACTGGAAAAAAAACATACACCAGTTGTTGTTTGCGTTAAATAGCTGTATGCTACCGTTCAAAAAAATAATTGCCACATTCCTTTAACAGAAGAGAGCTATGACAGCGTTAAAAAAGGAAGTTAGAGCAAAGCTTTATCACTTCCTAATCTAAACTGTCAGCAGGCCGGTTGCGTATGATGACTTGCTGAAATGATCGGATCATTATATGAAAACAAAACATGTTCTCCAATGTGCTTGCTGTAAAAATTTGTATAATGCAACTTCGAAATATGGCTCATTCTTGAGTTGCCAAACACTTTCCGAGCTGAAAAACAATGAATCTCATATGAAAATATATCCACATATTAAAGATTAGACATGTATTTTTAAACAGTGCATCTCAAAAAATGAATATTGTGAAAAAATGTTCTGTTCCTAATTTAAGTGTCATGTGTGTCATGTTCCTTAAATTTGAAGTCATATGTTTCAAGCTAACTTTTGTTTTAATTTTGATTAGTCATTTAGTTTAATTTAACTAGAAATTAAATATTCTTATAATTTAAGATTCTGGATTTCTGATTTTCATGAGCTATAAGCCACACAGATCAACAAAAAGGTATGAAATATGTAACTTTACATATAATAAAAATAAAACCCGACACTAACTTGAATGTAATTATGAACACAGTAGTTTTTGAGATGCATTAGTTATATGTACTTTCACTTACATATGTAATATAATGAAAATATATTAATTAATATATTCACATATATGATTTTCTGTATGCCAAAGTTCACTGGAAGAAATCAAATGTTAGGTGGCAAAGACTTCTACAGCATTAGCCTTGTAGCTCCAGTGCAAAACTAATGAAGCAAATGTCAGTCACCAAACATGTCTTGGCTCAGGAACTTCATTTTGGCTCAGAATAAAACTGTGTAAATTAGATTTATCCAGGACCAATCATAGTGCAACTCGGTCTGTTAAACACGTGCACTTTTCCATTAAAATGTTTATATATTTCTCTCATTTGTTTGTGAGACTTCCTGCTCTGCTCTATCTGATAGAACCTGCTTTGTTCTATCCTTTTGCAATGCAAAGGCTGTGTTCACAGCGTGCTGCACACTGACTTACATACATATTCATTAGACAATTCTCTGATTGGCTAACAGAACATGACAATGCCCCCAAGCATAGTTTGATACACAGCTTGCAAACGTGCCCCTCTTATTGGAAAATGTCTCACACAAGAAAAGATTATGAGGCTTTAGTAAACCAGATGTAATTTGGGGAGTTTAGAGAAGGTGACTCGAATAATTCACAATATATTGTTTTTTCCTGTATTTTTTTTATGGATAACAGCTCCTGCGATGTATGCCTTTACCAACAACAAGGGTGCCTCTTTTTATTGAAGGGTGGGATTTTTCATAATACAAATTTCTTTTAAATATTGTAAATTTCAGGTCCACTCTTGCTTGGAATCTCACTATTAAGCATGCTACACATCTAAACACTAGCACATGCTTCCTCTGAGTCATGTAAAGCCAGCATTTTTAATTTTTCCCCCCAGTGTGAAAGTAATGGGGCAGCTGTGGCCTGGTGGTTAGGTATCCAGCCTTATGAATGGAAGGTTGTCAGTGCACCCGGGTTCCGGGGATAGGGCCGCCAAACTCTCTGGGCAAGTGTGTTCACTGCCCCCTAGGGTGGGTGTGTGTGTGTGTGTGTGTGTGTGTGTGTGTGTGTGTGTGTGTGTGTGTGTGTGTGTGTGTGTGTAAAATGCAGATTCCTACATGCAAGCACATATAGTCATTAACAAGTGACCTAAAACAACAATTCATTTTGAGGTAAGAGCCAGTTTTGATGTATATGGACAAAATATGGGAAACCAATGCATCATACAAGAGCTTTTATAACACTGCATTCTAAACCAATAGACATTAATAAGTGGAGCTGCAAAATTGGTCCCCCTTGCAGCTACCTGTAATTTTAAATGCCTTCATGGCAGAGTTGCAATGGTTCTTAGGCTTCCACTTCAATAATACCACTCAGAGTTGTTCATGGAATATATAGAAGGGAACAAATTTCACAAACTGACTTGTTACAACAAGGGCTGGGTGATATTTCGATATTTAAATCGATATCAAGGTAAACAGAAGCAAGATATGGGCTGAGGCAATATAGATTATATCAAGTTCAAAGTTTTTAAACATTCTGTTTCAATCTTGTGCAAACCTTTTTTCTGCTTCCTTACTCTTCTCCGCCCCAGCTCCTCCTCTAATCTGCTCCCCTCTGACCCCATGTGCATTCATGTACATACTATGGAGGGTGCATAAGACCTGGTGTGTATGAACAAGAAATGAAGACTAAATTTCAATATTTAAATAAAGTAAAATAAAAAAAGTGTATTTTTCACATCTTATATCGCTATCAGGATATGATTTTGTGTCCATATCGCCCAGCCCTGATTGCAAAGTTGGCTTCCTATTACAGTATCACACTCAAATCAGTGAGCTTTTGCAAGGCCTTTATTCACAACTGGCACATTGTGTGGCAAGGGGCTTGATTTTATACCCAAGTAGTAATTAGACTAAAAGTAACAGCCGATTAAAAGGTATTTCGTGTAAAGTCTGTTCTGAAATAAACTCAAATAGCTTTCTTTTATTTGTTTCTTATTATAGGTGAAATTGTGTAATCACAGGTCTTTTTAAAACAATCCACTGCTTTACTTCAGTACTATGTCAGATGTTGGTTTGTATCATAATGGGTTGAACATAAACACACTGTAAACAAGATTGATAAAATACAAATATGAGTTCTGGTGTAACTCCAGGTTTCTAGCTTTCATGAACCTGTATGAATTAGTTTTGTTAACAGATGACAGTTTATCCAAATATCACTGACTGACAAAGACTGAAACCATTATACCAGTTAACAGCCCCCCTTATGGTGCATCATGCTGGGTAATGAGGGAGCGGGATGGTCATCTTAACCACCCAAACACATTGTAGACAATTGTGCTTTTCACATGTCCTCAAACATGGTCTCTCTCCCCATGCATATTGTTTTAGGATGTTCTACACCATTATCATTTAGTGTTCTATTCCCATGCACATTGTTCTAGAACATTCTCTCCCATTCACACGTTCTCTCCCCATACACAGTGTTCTAGAATGCTCTCTCCCCATGCATTTCTACTACTCTCACTACCATACCATTCATTATAACAAAACCTACAAGGAAACATGTGACTGACAAAGACTGATACCCTCACGTCAGCTAACAGCCCCCTTTGGTGCATCATGCTGTGTAAAGAAGGAGAGGAAAGGTCATCCTAACCATCCAGATACAGTGTAACCAAATGTGCTCTCTTGGACTCTCAGCTGCAGACTGAAACTGTTGAAACTGCATTTTGCTCAGGATGCTCTAATTTCAGTGCAGTTCTAATTAAAATGTCTTGCTGAGAAAACAGCAGTATATAGGCTTACGTTTCAGGACAGAGCATTGTATCTACTATGGTCTTTTGGTAGCTGATGTAAATATCAGCCAGCAGCAGCAAATGTAGCATCTTTCTCACCCATGACCCATCCTTCTTCACAAACAGTGGGAGAAGGTTTTGGCAGTCTTATGCATCTTATAGCTAAGTGCTCTATTTTTAAGAATCCAGGTTGTTAATAGAGCCAATAAACAGAGCATTTGTTTCCTGTGGTTGTTTATGAAAATAATCTATTTCACTGTTTGTTGGACGTATTTCACACTTTAGCAGTATTTGTCTCTATTACTACTGATCATTCTAAAACATTATATCACACTGGCCACAGTAATGCACTGGTCAGCTGTTTTTTTTAACTTGCATCCATGGCCCACAGATCTGGGAGCCAAATCCACCCCCTCCTTAACCCAATTTAAAACACTGTGCATCATGACCTTCCAGTGACAGCTTAATTAGAGATACATCGATATGGAAACAGAGGCCTGGTGCTGAGATCTGATATTTGTCTTGTACAAAGCCACCGTAGACTAACATCTATAAATGCAGGAATATATATATATATATGTATATGCTCCTGAACTAACATCACATATGTATAGCTTTCCTTTCTGAATGGTTGCAAATTCAGAAAATAAAAATTTTCTTTAATACAGCAGTCCAGCAAACATTCCACTTTTCTGGAGATCAGAATGTACATCATGAAGTGACGATGATGATTATGATGATGATTACGATGATGATTATTATTACATCTGTTTTATTTTTACGGCTACAGGTTTGAAGATATCGACACCCTTCCGATGTCCATCCTAATCTGGAATATCATGCTTGTATACAGCTTCTGGGTAAGTGCAAAGGTTTTTTGCAAGTGGCCGAAACTTTCCCATAGGAAAGCACAGAATTTTGTCCAGAAACCTTTGATCACACACCTGTTCTCTCCCTCCTGCATGTTGTTCTAGAATGTTCTCAGGTGTTCACAGGCATTCTGTCCCCATGCCAATTGTCCTAGAATTTTCTCTTCCATAGATGTTCTCTATCCGAGCACAGTTTTCTAGAATGTTCACCACCTACAAACATTCTCTCCTATTTTCTCCTATTTCCACATTCTTTCCCTATGCACAATGTTCTAGTATGTTGTACACCATTTTTCTTCTACAATGTTCTTTCCCATTCACACGGTTTGATCCCCATGCGCACTGTTCTAGAATGTACTCTCCCATTCAAACCCATTATGCCCAGATTCTCCCACCACTGACAGGTGTTCTTGTCCCCATTATCATTGTTCTAAAATATTCTACACCATTCACACATTCTCTCCCCATGCAGGTTGTTCTACACCCTTCCAGTTCCAGCACTTTCTCCCCCATGCACATTATTCTAGAATATTCTCTTCCATTCACTCTGTTCTCTCCCCATAGACATTGTTCTAGAATGTTCTCTCCAATTCATGTGTTTACTCCCCATGCCCAATGTGCTATATACCCTAGCAACACCTCAACAATCACCTAGCAACACCTTAGTAGCCAAGACATCACAGCAACACTGCTGAGCTGCAATCACACAGTCAGTTTCTGCAGGGTCTGCACTCTCTAGCCCAATATGTTTCCTTTGATTATACATGATTTGAGTCTCAATCTATCTGGATGGGAGTGAATGGCTCCCCTCGTCCCCTCTCGCAACGCTAACCTGCATGGGTGTCTTTTGGCTCATACAGGCAGAAATGTTATATTTATTTCTAAGCTGAGATTTGAACCAGCATAAAAGGCTGCAATTTTTCCCAGTTTGCTACTAGTGAGTTATAACTCTTGCTAAGAGCTCCACAGGGCCTGGTTCACTATAACAATAACAGAAACGTGCTTTAGTATGTTACTGGTGTAGCTTAATACCAATTTTATGGCTGGTCACACGAGACCTGGGATATGAACCATATTTTCAGTGTTTACTGCTTTTAAATTTAACATTAGGCAATGTGCCTCATTGGTGTGGTCTGCATCCATGACAGGTCAGACTGAGTTGGCTGAGGTAAAATCTCCACAGGCGGTCAGTATTGCATCAGTGGGGAGCTGATGAGGAAAGACATTTGGGGAAATTGATCCAAACCACAAGCTCCATGTCTGGGGAACAGCTGAACTGAATCTCAGATCTTGAAGAATGGCCATATAAAGAATCATACATACAGACAAGGGGGAACTTCCATCAGGTCCATGAGCATCAGTGTGTTTTTCTGGTCCAGACTTTCAGCTTCTTAGTCAAAATTTGCATTAAACCTTTAGTGATTTTTACGGTCACTTCTTTTGAACAGTTTCAAAAATAACTGGATAACTGACTGATGTGTGGCCTGTTTCTTCAAAGAGTGAAAGAGAGCCCATAACAACATCTAGTCAAGTTAAGAACACTCTTAATCATTGTCATATCACTGACACTGTACAACCAAGCCTCCATGAAGATGTAAATAAGTGTAAATAAAGACAAACTCACAGTTAACAGATAAGATCTGAAAGACTAGATTAAAACATATAAAAACTAAACATTTCTGGAACAAAATTCATTGGACATATAAAAAAGATTAACTTAAGGAAAGGAAGGTTTCTGATCCAAAGCAAACCTCATCATCTGTCAAACATGGTTCCTTACGACAAAAAACTGATATGTTAGGGGGAGTCAGTCACAACCTCAACCCAGCTGAACAGCTTTTCCCTTATTGAAGACAAAACCGAGGGGCAGACAAACAAGCAGCAACTGAAGGCGACTACAGTAATGTCTTGATATTCATGCATTCTCTCTGAAATTGCTTAAAAGGGGTTATTCAATTAGGAGAGCCATAATCTGGACTAAACAGCCTTAATAAATGCAACGAGACATAGATGTAGACTATGTCTCATTGCCAAGTACATTGAAAATAAGAACTGCAGTAAGAAATAAAACTAAAAAATAAAATCTTATTGTGGTCTGTTTTTCACCAAGGACAAGGCCAATGGTGGGCGATCATTTATAAAAAGCAGGGGATGCTGTCTGAAGTGGTAATATAGAGTTTAACCCTCTCCATCTTTCTCTCAGTGTGATCTTAGCAGGCACTGTAATCAATATGATAGACAAATGCAGCAATGAGTCGTGCTTGTGTTATTGCTGGAACTAGGAATCAATCTTCACTGTGCGCATGGCGGTGCTGTTATCAGCTATACTGTCTGGTTGCTTCACACACATTAAATTGCATTACATCAATTTTGCTAATGAGCTTCATGTATTTACTTGTGAGCAGCAGGGACTGTATGACTGCCAGTCCTTAGGAAAAAAAATGCTATATTGGTTTGGTAGTAACATCTGATTTGTTTGCTAAAGAGTTTGGGTTTTGATTCATCTGTTCTGTTGGTTTTACCCTGAAACTGAACATCACACCACAAGAAATGCAGAGAAATAACAATATCTATTGTAATCAAATCAAATAATAGTTCATAGTTACATGAATAATATAAGTGTATAATAATGAGTGACAAGTGTCTGTAAGAGACAAATCTTAAACAGTGAGATACTGTCATATTTTCATGACTATATTGTAAATGTAATGCATTGCCCTGCTCTAGTGTGAACTAGTAGTGCATCTCAAAAGGTTCAAAAGGTTTATGTCTTATAATTTAATTCAAATAAAGAAAAAAGTCAATTATTCAAATAATTTAAGATGGATTTCTGATTTTCATGAGTTATAAAGTCATACTGATCATAAGTCTATATAATGATTTACATTTTTAATCAAATTTTGATCACAAATGAGCTTTTTCACAAATATTAAGTAAAGCCTTTCTGCTATTTTTTGACTGTAGCCTACTCATTTATGACAGTTCTGGAGGAACTTTCTGTTAGTTTTGACAAACGACAATTGACTTTTCTGTAAACAGACATTATATTTGTGTAAAGTCAAACACTTTACACAACCAGCTTTGTTTCTGCCTGCATCATTCTATGGACGGCTAAGTCAACTGAAGACCTGGAGTTTGTCACATTCAACTCAAATACATTTGTTGACTGTTGGTCATAACTCATGAGCTAGCTACCTACAGATGCTGAGGAGCCACTGAAATATCCTGCACTATTCTTATAGCAGAAGTTGTCGAAAACATGATGCAACTCATCGAAATGCATGATGGTTATGCGCAACCCATCATTAAACCACAGAAGTGGAAGGAGCAGAAGACAAGCTGAGAAGACAATTCTGGCAGAGGTGTCGTCCTGTGAGCTGTCAACAATGCTGCACCTTTATTCTTTCCAGAGAGCAGTCACCCATATCTGACCAGTCCAGAGAACACCATATGAGCTTCACTGACACTTACAGTGCCTTACTACCTCAAAACCTAGAATTAAAATGGATTATTTGAAGGTTTTTCATCATTTCATTTACAGAACACACCTACAATTTTGAACCTTTTTTATTGTGACGCAAATAATAAACAGGACAAAACAAATCTGCACTGTAAAGCTTTTTCTCTTAAACTTAAAACAAGCTCGTAATGGTCTTAGTCTCCATCTATGAACCATAAGGACAGTGATATTCAGAAACAATCCTCATATTTAACGTGACAATATTTTGTAATGATTTTTCTCATTGTGATCCTATGATTTATTTGATATTTGTATGGCTGTTTTAGTGCGTTATTGGTTGGAGCTCCTTCACAGCACACTGTAAAGGTTTTTTGTATTTACGTGTGGGCATCAATTGGAGCAGAAATGTACCTGAAAATTATCAGATACTGGCATTGGATCACAATCCTCACACCAGTGCATCCCTATTCCAGTCTGGCGTCTGAATAGATGTCTGGCTGAAAAGCTTGTAATAGCATCGCAAGTCACTTTCAGCTTCGCCTTCATTGTCACAGCTCACAGACCTCCTCCGCATTCACTTCGTCTCACCATGCAATGTTCCATTAAGGAAATGATATTCTTACTATTTTCTGTTTCACAAGACACTAAAAAGAACATTGTGATAACCATACTGTTAAACACCGTCTCACATTTTCTGAGCCTTGCACCTTTTCACCTTGCACCTCGTCCTGCCCATCAATTAGCTATAGCAGGTTTCCATTTTTTCCCCTCCAGCCAATTATGGCGTCAGACAGCCCTGCTCTTGCTGATTCCCACACACCCACATGCTGAGTAACTGCTACAAGAAAGTGCGCCCAAAATAGAACTGCCATGTTCCAATGCGGCAGCGCTGCTTTGCCATTCAGAAACTACCAGTAACAGAAAAAAAAATCAACTCACTGCCATGGCATTAGCAAACAGGATGTTAAAAACCCGTTGTAGACCTAGTTATGAGCTTTGGAAACACTCTACCTGCAATATGATCCCTTACATTTCTCAGATCTCCCACTGTTGTGTTAAATGCAACTGGTTGCACCTGTTCCACTTCATGCCACAAATTATTAAGTGCTGCAAATGAGTTCAAATTGAATACTGCACACTAATAACATGTTTAACGAACAGCCTGTAGCCACTTCTCCTCCCTTCCCAGAAACAATGGCAGAAATTGTCTTAGCCTAGAGACAGAAGCAGAACTCACTAAAACTGATTTGAATATAACAACATGCACCCAATGGAATATGCTAACTACATTGCTTTTTAAAACACTTCATGCATGACTACGAGAATAAAGAAGAACAATATCATCAGGCAAGATGTAATTTCCCAAAGGGCAAAGCTGATCTGATGGTCTGATCTGCTAATACAGCCAAACCATACTGAAGCTCTGTGACATCCACAAAATACTAAAGTGTTCTGAGAGTTTATTTGGTAGGTTACCTTGTATGATGCGTGCATGATGACATCAGAATCATATCAGTATCAATATTTTCACTTAACCTTTACAACTCTACGCCAATTTTCTGGGATGTTTTCATAGTTAGACATACTTTTATTCACCACAAAAGTATAAATATATGTAGAGGAGACTGTATTTATCTAAAAAAATAAATGTATTTATATTTATTGTCTTCATTTGAAATGTAAAAATGAAGAGAATGTTTATATTTGTAGGAATTTCACCATGTTTTGATAAAAACATTATAAATGACAAAATTCTCAGTACAAATCCTGTTGTAAATGTATCTTCCTGAGCATTTATAACCTGAAAATTCAAGAATTTTAATGAGCTGTTTGAAATGATTAGATTTAAGGATATTTATAAGAACAAAATAAGCAAAGTTTAGCTGATTTCCAAGCTGGATTATTCACTGATAATTTATCAATCATGATTATATAATATACATGTAGTTTGTTATGTAATGTAGATTGTTATGAAATGTTTATCATGTCTGAAGGTTACTCTGATCCTGAGTTATGAAGCCTAGAAAACAGCATGTAATTGCCCATAAAGTGCAGATCTTGGATGCTAAGAGTTAAAAATGTATTGGCATCAGACCAACACTTAAATTGAAACTGGTTATTTTTAACTTCACAATAATCATGTATTGTACTGTAGCTGGTTGTGTAAGGTAATCCATGAGTGTTTAAGTGATGCTGGGCTACTGTGATCATTTTTTATATTTACATTTTTCAATTATGTCATTGAGCAGACGCCCTTTTCCAGAGGGACTTGTGCTTTGCTGGTCACTCAGAAAATAACCTTAGCAAGTAGACGAGGCTAGATTCCAGAGATTCCTCATGCTGTCAAAAACAAATGTCAGATTGGGGGCTAACAAGATTCACTATAAATCTTTATGAAGTTAAATACTCTTGAAACAGATGGGTCTTCAGTCTTACATTATAGAACAGTGATCATTTTTGTCATTTTGTACACCACAAAATCAATGGATTTCAAATTAACCAATGAAGATATGACTGAAGTGTTGACGTTGAACAATAAATTTATTGGGTTTAACAAAAATATTGTAATATGTTTTACAAAGTCCATCTATTTTCAGAGGCTCAGAAGCAATAGGATAAACTAACAACTATAAATATAAGGACCATTTTTATACCTAGATGCAAATCCTTTGCAGTGAATGACTGCATGAAATCTGGAACCCAGAGCTGAGTTGCTTCCCTTGAGAAGCTCTGCCAGACATTTACCTCAGTTACCTTCTTTGTGTCTTTAGTTGAGTCTTTGTCTTCGGTGAGTGAAAAACTAATAAACCAGTTTGAGATCAGGTGACAGCCATTCAAGAATATTCTATGTCTTTGTCTTAAGAAGCCCTTGGGTTGCTTTTGGTCATTATCTGTGTGTATTTATTATCTGTCTTGCAGCATCTGAATGAATCGGAAAGTACTTGAAAATTCATGCTGCTACTCACAATCTTCCAGGGTCACCCAGACCTTTTAGTGCTGCTGATCTCACCCTTGCATTTATTTTAGTTATGTACCAAATAGTATGTGGCCACTCGAAGTTTCTACTACCCCTGAAGTGTTCACAGCCTTTGTTTGGCACCTGTTTTTGGGAAATTTCTCCCATTCTTCTTTGCAGAACCTCTCGACCTCCTTCAATTGAACAGGAGCATAGGTGCACACCCTTTCTTTATTTTAGATATCTCCAGAGATAGGGTTCAGGTCTGGGCTCTGGGTTGGCATTCACAGAGTTGTCCCAACACCACTCCTTTGTATCTTGGCTGTGTGCTCAGGATCATTGTCCTGTTGGAAGATAAACATTTGTCTCTGTAGCAGTCTGGCACAGGTTATCATCCCCACAGCATGATGCTGCCACAACTGTGCTTCGCTGCAGGAACAGTATTGACTAGGTGGTGATGAGCAGTGCCTGGGTTCCTCCAGACATGATGCTTGGCATTCAGTACAATTCAGTACAATTTGTTTTTCATGATCTGAGAGTCCTTTAGGTGTCTTTTGGCAAACTCCACATGAGCTGTCATGTGCCTTTTACTGAGGAGTGGCTTCTGTCTGGCCACTCTACCATACAGTCCTGATTGGTGGAGTGCTGTAGAAGTGGATGTCCTTCTGAAAGGTTCTCCTCTCTTCACAGAGCAATGCTGAAGCTCTGTCAGAGTGCCCATTAGCTTTTTGGTCACATCCCTGACTAAGGCCCTTCTACTATGGTCACTCAGTTTGGCCGGGTGGCCAGCTCTAGGAAGAGTCCTGGTGGTTTCAAATTTCTTCCAATTATGGATGATGGAGGCCACTGTGCTCAATTCAGCAGACATTTTTCTGTACTCTTCCCCAGATCTGTCTCTCAATACAATCTTGTCTCTGAGGTCTACAGACAGTTCCTTAAACTGCATGGCTTGGTTTGTGCTCTGACATGCACTGTCTACTATAGGACCTTATATAAACAGGTGCCTTTCCAAATCATGTCCAATGAACTGGATCTACCACAAGTGTACATTAATCAAGCTCTAGAAACATCTGAAGGATGATCAGTGGAAACAAGATGCACCCAATACTTATAAGTGAATGCTTATGTATGTTATATTTTTGTGTTTTTATTTCTAATAAAATAAATTATAAAATAAATTATTTTTAATAAACTTTTCTCACTATCATCATGTGCAATGTGTGTAGAAAATTAAATTGATACATTTTGGAATAAGATAAAATGTAAAGCGCTATGAATACTTTCCAGATGCACTGTATAATCTGAGCCTGTGAATATGGGGGCTGTGAACATGAATAAGTAAAAATGTAAATACCTACGGACCATACATCTATATACAAACATTTAGTAAATTTACAGTTACAGCAACGCTGACCAGATTTTACTGAGATAGGGACTATTCTCAACATGGTACAGCCATTTCAGTGTGTGCTGCACTGACACAAACAGTGTTGAATACACATTATATCAAATCAAAATCAAATTTATTTGTATAGCGCTCTTCACAACTGATGTCACAGAGCAGCTTTACAGAAATCAAAAAGTAATCAAAAAGGTTATTAACACAGATACAGAGTATAAGAAATAAACCCCCCAGTGTGCAAACCAATGGGCAACAGTGGCAAAGAAAAACTCCCTCACAGATGGAGGAAGAAACCATGGGAGGAGGCAGCTTGACAAGAGGGGGGCGTCCTCCTCTAGTCAACGTACTTATACATTGTTATTTAGGGGACACTGGACCCCCACACGTCTGTTCTAATACTCTGTAATGTTAGTTCGCTGGTGGACACAGACCCAAATTAGTTGCTGCTGTTACTATGTTAATGTTTGCATAGTTGCTGATGGCAGGTGGGCAACTAGTCCAGGTCAAGTAGCCGGAAGGTGGGAAGCCAATGTGAAGTTGTGGCAGTGGAGCTTGGGATCTTTCATAGATGGGGCAGAGGAGATCTAAGTTAGCGTTTCACCAAGGTCATCATTAACTCAGAAAAGGTAAGAGAGGTACTTAGAGATGTACTTAGATTGATGTTTAGATTTATAGAGAATAGAGAATGTAAACATTACCAGAGCATGGTGAGTGACTCCGGCAGATCTGACTATAACAGCCTAAATAAAACTAGAAAATTTGACCATATCAGTCCAATTTTATCAGCACTGAACTGGCTGCCAGTCAAATGAATTGATTATAAAATTCTTTTACTTGCATATAAAGCCCTAAATGGACCCAAATACATGCAAGAGCTAATCCACCTTTATGAGCCATGGTGCTGGCTTCCTACTTCAAATTCCCAGAATTCAGAAGGCCTCAGCAAGGGGAAGAGCCTTTACTTACAAAACCCCCCAACCTTCCAGATAATGTTCGGGACTCAGACATAGTCTCAATATTCAAGTCTAGGCTGAAAACGTACTTGTTCGGTGTAGCATTTGGTAATTAATGTGGTAGCTTAGTTACAGGCTGCAGATCCAGGGGTTCATGGACATACGGATTTATGGTAAACTGGGATGTTGGTGCTGCTGCCTGACTCCTTCTCGCGAATACTCAGGTTTGTGACAATGGAATGGTTGGACTCCAATGTTTCCAGAGGCTCCCATGTTTGCTCCTTCTGGTTTGCTCCTTAGTTAGGACCCTGGCTGCAGCATTTTGAACTAACTGAGGTCTATTTAGGTTCCTGCTTGAACAACCTGACAACAGTGCATTACAATAATCTAGCCTTGAGATGATCAAAGCATGCACTAGTTTTTCAGCATCATGCAAGGATCAAGTGCACTATATGGTACTGGGACACCTACCCATTCAATGTTTCTTCTGAAATCAATGGTATTATCAATAGTTTATCCTGCTTTTGTTGGAATGACTGGACAATTGTTGTAAAGATTTGATTGCATTAGTGACAAGAGCGTTAGTGAGATCACAATATTGGATGATCACTACCCCACCCTATCTCAATGCAGCTCCATTATTCCAGAGAACAATCCGACTGGTCCACAGCTCAATGCTTTATACACTTCCAGCCCATGCCTGGCATTAGACATGGTGCCAACAGGTTCATATTTAGCTAGCGCTGGGCAATATATCAATATTTATATTGATATCAGTATTTAAACAGAGCAGGACATGGGCTAAGGCGATATCGATAATATTGAGTTTTACATATTTTAAGTAATGTTCTGTTTCAGTCTTGCATTTTCACACACACCATAGAAGCGGCACAAGACTGAGCTCTGGCATGAAGAAGATTTGGTGTAAATAACGAACAAAGGACAATCAGATGTTTCAAAACAGTAACAAAGTGAAAGGATTTCATGGGATGTCCTCATTTTTTCACATTGTATTTTTCACATCATATACCATATAGCGCCATTCAGCTAAAACATATTGGGATATGATTTTTTTTTGTCCATACATTATATTTATCTGCTTCATTATTCAGTCCTATTCTATTGGCAGTATTTCTCTACAGGGCCTACACAAGTTATGTGTACATTTGCACATCTGTCTCAGCAATGGGAGCAACTTAAAGCTGCTGAACGCATTTATTAGAAGAACATTTGGACATGCAGTGTACTAATATGTTGCAAAAACATCACAGGCTTGGTAAAACGGAAAATTGCTTGGTGCGACACCATGTGTAGTCATTTTTATACTCCACTTGTCCTAAGGGTCAAAAATGACCCAAAGACAGTTTATTTACCTTGGTGGTGTACAGCTTTCACTGAAACATTAACAAAGGCAAGGTTTTGCTTTCTCTAATGTTGGAGTTGCTCTAGGTAAAGATGTCAGGATGCTCTCAGAGAATAACATTCTGATTTTACAATATCAGTTGCATAAAGGAAAATGTTGTAACTCTAGAGCAGAAACATGTTGTGAATTCCTATCTTGTGTAGCAGCAAAGTCAATGACCTGCTTTCACTAAATTATTCTTATATGATAATGTATAACCTCACACCCAGAGAGCATTCACTCAGGTCAGTGTAGCATGAGTGCGTCAGTGCCCTCGGGCACACTGGTAATCATTTGGCCCGACTGAAACGTGCACGGGCATCAGTCTAGCTTTTTATGCCCCCCATACTCAGAGAAGCTTGAAGTGGCCCATCTATTTGACACATTTGCCAGACAGTCTGGGATCTCTGTACCAGCTGATCCCACTTGCGCAAGCTACAAAGACTGGCAGTCTAAATGAAATTGAAAGCAACTGCGATTGCAGACCCATGAGTGCAGTCACACACCTAGTATTAGATGAATGTTCCAAGTTGCTTTGTACCTACATACTAAAGGGCCACACCTACACTCTTAAAAGATCCTACAGAAGATTGTTTGTGCAATGCCAGAGAAAAACACATTTTTGGTCCCTGAAAAAATGTGGTAGAACCTTGTTAGCCTAAGTCCAGAGACTGAAAAATTGCTGGGTGAAAATCTCTTCCCACATCACACCCAATGCGATGCTGGCCAGCACAGGCATCCGTTAGCCATTGTATTGGAACTGGGGACCAGCACTGTCTTCCGAGTACACTGGTTGCCCCGCAACTGCTCAGCAGTTTGAAAAGAGGCATATTGCTTCAAATTTTTCAGAGGAGACATGTGCTTGCCTTCCCCCTCCTAGAGTCAGGAGAATCATATGTGATGGGGAAGAGTCTTAATGGGGTAAAATTGAGCTATAATTATATAAAAAATAACAATAAATAATAAATAAGTGGTTGCTCAATGGTATCAATTAAACTCTTTGTAGCACCTTTATTTTAGCAATGTTAGTGCACTTTGTAAGTGTACCTGTACTAGTGTCCTACTGTACAACTGGCCAGTTGCCCTTTATCCTGTTCCTCAGTGGAAAGACCACCATACTGTGTGCATTGAGTGGTATGCTGGTGTGAGTGTATCAGGCACAGCAGCAATGCAGGGATTTTTAAACCCCTCACTGTCACTGCTGGGTTTGAGAACAGTCCACCATCCAAAAATATCCATAACACAGTGTTGCTGTGTTCAGAAACTTATCACTGCAGTGCAAAAGTATGACTTATACATATTAGTAGATTGGGACTAATGCAAATTATGCAGGCAAAGAGCTTGAGGTTACCTTTAGCTTTTTCTGATTTTAGTGCTCAGATTTCATGTTACAAGTGACAAATCCAATTTCTATGGTCAGACTACAGATTTGCATATTCACATAGGTTGTCATAGTAACGACATACATGTACATATTCTAATTAGGAAGGTGCTGGCAGAATTTAGCTAAAAATTTGCATGTATGAGATTAGATGTTGGCATGTAACAAACTAGCTAACAGAATGATCACACTGTATTTCACTACAGTGCTACAGTTCTTCATTCCACTACAACATGAACTGAACAGGGCACCGTCAGGGCACAACCGTTTGGGGCCCCATTTACTCAAAATATCTCCTAATAAATTAATAATTTGTTGTGCGATCAAATCAAGAATTCTGCTTGTCAAATGACAACAAAATGTCCAAGAAATCTGACCTGACCAGATATGAACTTACATAAAATGAGGCTCAGTTATGATTGTTGGACTGCGGTCATTCCTTCCACTGAAAATCAGCTCAAATTAGATATGCCAAAAAATCAGATCTGATCAGCTGGACTGTGCAAAGCCTACCCGTACACCTAATTCAAACACAGTAAAGATTGACATGCCAATGCTTGCTGAGACTGGTCCATTTCCCAAATAATATCTTGCCAGCACAGGTCCTTATGGTGGTGCCTTTCCACTGATGGACAGAGTAAAGAGGGGTTAATAAACTGTGCAGCAACAGTCAGTAACTGGAAAAAAAAACAATGTGCACAACCCACCGATACTGGGTTTGTCCTTCTTGTGCCAACGGATCAGACCATTTGACACACCACAAAACCTCTGAAGACATCATGCGGCATCAAGACTTTATCAAGAAATCCTTCACGTCCTTTAAATTGTGAGGTAGGGGTTCCATGGAATACATCAATTAGCCTTAGATGCCCACAACACGTCGCCAGTTCTCCAGTTGTGCTTTCTTGGACCATATGTGGTAGTTACTAACCACTGCATATCAGGATCACACCCATAACAAGATGCCTGATGCAGTCATCTAGACATGTTTGGCTTATGCTTGCCCATTCGCCTTCAAGAACATAGCCAGCCCTTTACAGATGCCAATAATGAAGATAATTAATGATTTTCACTTCACTTGTCAGTGGAGCTAATGTCAATGCTGATTAGTATATATGGTTGCTCCTTATATGGCAACTGTGGCCTGGTGGTTAGGGAACCTGCTTTGTGACTGGAAGACTGCCGGTTTGATTCCCTCAACTGGCAGGACATGACGAATGTGCCGTTGAGCACCGTGTGTCATTGTGGTGTGTGTATGTGCGTGTGCACAGATGGGTTAAGTACGGAGGACAAATTCCCCTATGTGCAAGCACTGTGGGTCTATGTGCATGTTTACAATGTTTTTTTGTTTTCGATTAGTGAAGTTTTTGTTTTGTGTGTGTGTGTGTGTGTGTGTATGTGCTTTGGGTCGAACACCAGCTCTGACCACTTCTCGCTCACCCTAAAGTCTATTCCCACGGTGGCAATGAAGTTGCCTCCCAGAAAGGCACCGTCTTTAAAGCGCACCAGGACGCAAGTCTTCCCTACTGCCGAGTCGCCCAGCAGCATCACCTACAGGTGTCAGGGTCAGAGAGAGCCATTAGGTCTACATCCATTACACTCACTCATACAGAGAGCTGCAGCTCACTAGGCAACAGTTTCAAGATGAGTTCAATTATAAATTGTAGATTTGTCAGCACTGCAGTCGTGATATGCCACACGTTTGTCATCTATTGGTGGAGGTCATGAAAGAACAATCATTTAATCTGCCAGTGGTGAAATGCAGTGCATTTCTCATCTCTTCCAGTCTGGTAACTGTTGGAAGGTAAAGTGTATTGTACCTGGTTTGGTATTAAAACTGAAACTCAGTATCTTAGAGTGGATCTGAAGGAATCCCTCCCTAAGCAAATATTTGCAGAAAGAGCTTCGATTCAAGACCAAACATGCTGAGCTGCTGCAGGTATCAGACAGGAAATACTGAAACTTTGTGGGCTGATTATATAGTGAACTGTCAGCAGCAGATATTTAAAGTAGCAAAGATCATAGAATATCCATATAATGGCCATATATGCTTATTTAATGTCCTTACATGTAAAGAATACCCATATAGTATGCATATACTTCTATAACATGGCATTATATTATTTTACCACTGCACTATAAATACACAACCAATATATCTTCATTATATATATATATATAGTTAAATATATAAGTATTAAATAAAAGAGTTGGAAATCAGAGTTTGACAGTGTATGAGAAGTGTGGGATGTTCTCTCTTGCTCTACAGGTGAATTACATTCAAATTAAAAACATGCAAGGCTTGATAATAATATGATGTGGAACAATCATAAGAACCATCATGATGATGATAATAATACTACTACTACTAATAATAATGCTAATAATAATAATAATAATGATAGTAATAATCATGACAAAATTAGTATTATAATGATAATAAAAATAAGGCTAATAATAATAGTGATAAATTAATAAATAATGATAGTAATATAATAACGGTATCATAAATAATGATAGTAATAATAATATTTATCATAATAATGGTGATGTTTATCATAATCATCATCATATTAATAATAATAATATTAATACACACCTTGAATGAAATGTCAAAATACTCATTAACTGAGGCACACCGTTCCAGCACATTTCTTGACGTTCCGTTTTTAACCTCCTGCTCCAGAGACGCCTGTCTGGAAGACATAGTGCTGAGCAGCCCTGACCCGCGGTGTTACACACTCGGCTGCGGCTGCCGCGCTCGCATACCGCCGCGGAAGCTGCTCAGTACGCGTGTGTCTGAAGTCTCCGCAGCGGGGAGTGAAGTAGCACAACTTAAGCAGCGTCCTCTCCGCCCGAGCCTGAAGGCGTTACTGCTTCAGCGACTCCTGTCCCCGCCTCGCCCCCATCCTTCACTGCTCACGAGCGGCGTCCGTCCCTGGTGGACCCGCTGTTTCACACACACTCCTCACACTCGCAAACACTCACACCCGCTGGACCCTGATGAGGTGAGGGGAGCCGCACACACTCACAGGCAACAGGCGCTCGCCCGGCGCTCCGGACCGCAAGGGGGCGCTCCGAGCCGCGGCGGGAAAGGGGGAGGAGTCAGTCCACACACCGATGGAGTTTTACCGTAAACAAACGAACATCGGTTATATGTTTACTACGAATAAACTGTGTTTCTGTGAAGCTGCAAAATCACCTCGATAACTTTACCTCATCCCCTCCAAAAGTACCCAGATAACTTTAACTCATTCCCCTCCAAACGTACCCTGATAAACTCATCCCCTCCAAAATCTCCCCGATAACTAACTCAATCCACTCCAAAATCACCCCAATAACTTTAACTCACCCCCTCCAAAATCACCCCGATAATTAATTCAATCACCTCCAAAATCACCCTGATAATTTTAACTCACCCCTCCAAAACTACCCTGATAAATTAAACTGGTCCCCTCCAAAACACCCCGATAAATTAAACTCGTACCTTCCAAAAGTACCCCAATAAATTAAACTTCTTCCCTCCAAAAGTACCCCGATAAATTAAACTCATCCCCTCCAAAACCACCCCAGTAAATTTAACTCATAACCACTGAAAGCACCTTGATAAATTTAACCCATCCCCTCTAAAACTACCCTGATAAATTTGACTAAATCTTCCCATCCCCTCCTAATCCACCAATAAGTCTGTCTCAACCCTGCCATCCCCTCCGAAATCACTCAGATTAATCTGACTCAATCCCGCCATCCCCTCCAAAACTATCCCCAATTAATGTAATTCAATCCCTCCATCCCCTCCAAATCAGTCTCAATTAATTTGACCCAACCCCACCATCTCCTCCAAAACTACCTCCAATAAATTTGACTGAATATACCCCAATAAATTTGACTCAACCCCAACATCCCCTCCAAAACCACCCATATTAATTTGATTCGATCCTGCCACCCCCTTCCCCCCAAATCCACCCTGATAAATGTGACTGAACCCCTCCATCCCCCCCAAATCCACCCTGATAAATGTGACTGAACCCCTCCGTCCCCTCCCTCAAATCCACCCAGATAAATGTGACTGAACCCCTCCACCCCCCCCCAAATCCAGCCTGATAAATGTGAATGAACTCCTCCGTCACCCCCAAAACTACCCTGATAAATTTGACTCAACTCCATTATCCTCTCCAAAACCACTCCCATAAATCTCACTACAATTGCTGCTCCAGATTTCACCTATAAAATGGACTCTGGACTTGCAAACCTCTGGACTTAACAAAAGTGACTGCATGATAGACAGCTGCTATCCCCAGAATCCCTAATGCCTAATAAAATTGAAAATTATAAATACTGTTAATAACAAAACTAGTATCCCTCTAACTAGTCACAGTTTTCTTTATTATTTTAAAATCTGACAGTAGCAAATATGTTATACTGGTGCCTTCATGTATAACATACATGTGTAGAAATTGAAGATGATTTAATGAATTCATTGTTTAAAAAGGTATTCATATTCATAACCAGACTGGGGTAATGTTGTTTAAAAATACACAGCTATTGCACAATTTAGGGATTTCCTGTAGTTACAGTATTTGAGTTATGTTATTAATCTACCATTTCTGGTGAATGATAAATCAAGTATCCTTAATTTTGTTAGGAATTCCAATTTGTTTGACAAAGTTAAAAATAACAATCCATATAACACCATTTTAACACCAGTACATGATTACTGCACATATGATTATATCATTTATTTCAAAAACCTTCACTTTTAAAGTATCTCTTATCTGATTTGAGGTCCCCCCCCCCTTTAGATAGCCATTGATGTTTCACTAATTCACTGAGAAAAGAAACTTATTATTGGTTATTGAGACAACCATAATTCTGTCCATTCCAATGATGCATTTATTGCCAATAGAATATGACACTCTAGTGCAAATACACTTGAACCTGTAGGCACCATGCCTAATGCTAGAGGGGTATAAAGTTTGTCAGCATTGAGCTGTGGAGAATGAGGTGGGGTGATGACCATCCAAAATCTTGACCTCACTAATGCTCTTGTCACTGAATGCAATCAAATCTTCACAGCAGTTCTTTAAAATGTAGTAGAAAGTCTTCAATGGACAGTATTATAATATAATGTAGATACATTTGCATAGTTGCAGAAACATTAGCAGAGATCACATTGTTGTCTTTCTATGTAGGAAGGAAATTAGGCGGGGCCTTTAATTACTGCTATCTTGAATACACTGATAAAATGCTTAAAATATTTGTCCTGTTTAATCTACAAATATATACACTAGCCGCTGAGAACCTCTTCCAAAGAAAACAAGTCCATGTTATGTCTAGTTTGCAAAGACTTTGTCTCCCCCATCTGACCAAGGTGTTAAACAATGCCCATAGACTCATTATTGGAAATCACAGTCCCTCAAAACGTATCACCACTCTCAATTTTATTCAGTCTGATTCTACTGTTGCGAACGTGTCTTCATGCAAAAAGACCATCTGAGTTATTTTGCCAGAAATGGATCATATGATCTGTTCCTTTAAAAAAAGGCATGACAATCTCATCATATTTGGCTACAGGCATGTTCCAGTATATACAGCTTGGCTGCTTTTGTCCCCTTTGCTTCCTATAGCTTGTGATCTGAGTGGGCAGATGTTTCTACAGCTCCCCTTCTTGAGGATTTCTCCTATTTTTATACATGGCTGATCATTCTAGCAGTAATTCCAAGTGTCCATAACTGATTTGAATATGAATCTAGTTGTCTGTGCCTGAAAGTGTGCCACTTCTCTGTGCAACAGAGATTTAAGTGCAAGGAAGTGATATTTCCTCATTTATATATTGTTTAAGAATTCTATAAGAATGAACAGCATTTGGGGCAGCAAATACACTCTATGCACAAAAGTATTGGGATGCCTGTTCATTCATTGTCTCTTCTGAAATCAAGGGTATTAAAAAGAGTTTATGCTGCTTTTGTTGGAGTAACTATCCACAGGAGCATTGCTCTGAGGATTTGATTGCACAGTTCCACTGCTCCACAGCATGGCATGCATAGACATCTTAGAGACCCGGGGCATTGCCCAAGCGGATTCTTTCGGGTCCCTGTTTGTTTGTTTTGTTTGACAGAGGGTGGACTTCCCCTTCCGTCATTTTGTTTGACCAGAGGGAGGGACTGGTTTTGGGGTTGAAGTTTTTGGTGCATTGCTGTGAGGATCTGATTGCATTCAGATACAAGGATGTTAGTAAGATCAGGATGGCAAATGTTCTCCACCCGTCCTCATCCCCAACTCATTCCAAAAGTACTGGATGGAGCACCATCAATCCAGAGAACACAGTTCCACTGCTCCACAGCTCAGTATTCAGGGCTTTAAACCCCTTTAACCCACATCTGGCATTAAGCAAGTCTACAGGTTACATGAGTATCTTCTCTAGAGTGTTCCAGTGCTTCTCCCTGGACCTATAGGCACCCTTTCCCTGCTCATTATTTATTTATTTATTTATTTATTTATTTATTTATTTTATTTTATTTTATTTTTTTGCATTAACACACCCTCTGCAACTCTGAAGGCTTTGTTAATGAGCTGATGACTTGAATCAGGCATGTGAGGAGCAGGGAAATATCTAAAATATACAGGGTTGTGGTGTCTCCAGGACAAGGTTGAGAAACACTGTTCTGCTGCTTCTCACCTCAATACCCCTATAGTTTTTTACTTAAAAAAACTGCTCATTTATTATAAACAGTTGACACAGTGGATGGTATATAAAAGTTAATTAACCAATCGACCATTTTAAATTTAAACACTACTGATAGCAAAAGGAAAATGGACCTTTGTTGGTCCACTGCTGGCAAAGCTGGTGGGCCACTACTGTTTGCTTAGCATTTTCTGTGGTTAAGCAGAGTATCAAACAAAATTCTACTTTTCATTTACATCATGTAAATGTACATTTACATTTTCAACTCCCATTCATTCATTTATCTTTATTTCATTTCTGTAGTAAATTAGTTTATTCAATAATTTTCATCCAGCACAGCAACAAATATAACAAATATTAGTCAAGTATATGATCAGAACTTCTTTCCTCACAGCTGTTCATAATACTTGTTTTAGTTTATTTTTGAAAATAAAAGTCTTTGGGCATTTATAATATAGTGATTAAAAACTAGATTGTGTACACAGGTGAATATTATTTGGTGGTCTGACAGTGGACCAGCAGTGGCAAACAGTCAGCAGCCAGTAGATTGATATATGCAATATATATTTATACATACAAAATTTTTAACCCAGGTCAACTTTGTTACTTCACTAGATAGATAAGATTTAGTCTATGCTAGGAGTCAGCACAGCATAGGTAGAAGCTCCCACAGTCTGCTTCAACAGTGGCAAAGACTTTTTATAAAAAGCAACACTACTATACACACTTAAAAATTAGTTTTTTAAAGGGTTCTTCTGTAAAGGAAAGGGTTCTATACAGAAGCATGAACAATACTTTTCATGATAAAAGGGTTCTTTGCCTGCAGTAAGGGTTTTTCAGACTGTTGGAGTATGTGCTGTAAAGGTTTCTATGCACAATGCATCCAGAAAGTATTCAATTCATTTTGTCCCTCAAATTTCTACACAGAATAACCCACAATAACAAAGTGAGAAATGTTTATTTGAAATCTTTGCAAATTTATTAAAAAATACAAAAATATTACATTCCTACATACAGCCTTTGCTCAATACTTTGGTGAAGCACCTTTGGCTTCAAGTCTTTTTGAGTTGCTACAAGCTTGGCATATCTGTTTTTGGGAAGTTTCTCTTCTTTGCAGAACCTCTCAAGCTTCATCATATTGGATGAGGAGCATCAGTGCACAACCATTTTTAGATATCTAAGATTGGGTTCAAGTCCGGGCTCTGGCTGGGCCACTGAAGGACATTCACCAACCCACTCTTTTGTTATCTTGGCTGTGTGCTTAGGGTCATTGTCCTGTTAGAACTTCATCCCAGCTCTCTGAAGCAGGATGTCTCTGTACATTGCTGCAGTGATCGTTCCCTCAACTGTCCCGGAACAGGAACTCTCCCAGTTCCTGCTGCAAAAAATACATCTGCACAGCATGATGTTGCCACCACCATGCTTCACTGTAGGAATGGTATTAGCTAGGTGATGAGCAGTACTTGGTTTCCTCCAGACATGACACTTGGCATTGAGGCCAAAGATTTACATTTTCTGTTTCATCAGACTGTGGTCTGAGAGTCCTTTAGGTGCCTTTTTGCAAACTCCAGATGGAGTGCCATGTGCCTTTTACTCAGGAGTGGCTTCCGTCTGGCCCCTCTACCACACAGACCTGATTGGTAGAGAGCTGCAGAAATAGTTGACTTTTTGGAAGGTTCTCCTCTCCACAGAGCAACATTGGTGTCAGAGTGAGCATTGGGTTCTCAATCATTTAGTTTGGCCGGGCAGCCAGCTGGTGGTTCCAAACTTCTTCCATTTTCAGATGATCGAGGCCACTGTGCTCATTGGAACCTTCAATGCAGCAGAAACCTTTCTGTACCCTTCCCAACATCCGTGTCTATGTGTACAATCCTGTCTCTGAGGTCTACAGACAATTCCTTAGACTTCATGGCTTGGTTTGTGCTCTTACGTGCACCTTACATAATTGTAACTGTGCAGTCTTTTATCTCACAGCAAATATAAGACTGCTTTATAGATCTTTACTGCTTCCATTTTAACACGTACATTAAATTAAATTAAGACATTATTCTTTGGACAACAAATTCATTAATTGCATTTTCAACACTGTAAAACTTTTTTTTAAATATATGAGCTAAATAAACTAGTCTTCACCAAATATATGTAATGTTAGTTTAGCACACGCACTCACACACACACACACACGCGCGCACACACATGCACATACACACACACACACACACACACACACACACACACACACACACACACACACACAACTGAAAATGCCATTATAAATAGTTAATTTTGATCAATGTTATGAACACAGTGTTTGTCCATAATGTCGCCCTCTCTCCCAGTACAGTGTAGCATTAGCATGTATCTGTTAGATTACAGAACGATATGTAAACAAAGAAAGAAAGACAAGCTTCAATTCATTATTACAGTCTTACTCTATAAATAAAAGAAATTAAGCTTTCAGTGACACTGATCACACTCTGTAATAGTTCACTACCTCTTCAGACAGTTTGTTTGTTTACTATCTGAGAGATAAAGACCTGATTAGTGACATTATCTAAACTAACAGACCGTTTATCCTTTCGTTGATCTAAAAGACTGGGTTTTGAAAAAGCAGCTCATAAGCTCCTCACTGTAACGGTTATGAATTTATAGGATATAAACACGTCCTTCTGTCTGTGTGATAAAAACTAGTATCTTTAATCATGTAAAATGTACCGTTAGTAAAGATGGATTATGGTTTAATTGAGCTGATTGTGATTCAAAGTAGAAAAATGTTTCCTGAAAAAAAACCCTGAATGTTCACCATGATGCTTTACTGACATACAGGTTCTACAGTAACATGCTGTATACAGGTTCTACAATAACATGATGTATATTAGTTCTACAGTAACATGCTGTATATAGATTCTACAATAACATGATGTATATAGGTTCTACAGTAACATGCTGTATACATGTTCTACAGTAACATGCTGTATATAGATTCTACAGTAACATGATGTATATTAGTTATACAGTAACATGCTGTATACATGTTCTACAGTAACATGGTGTATATAGATTCTACAGTAACATGATGTATATTAGTTATACAGTAACATGCTGTATACATGTTCTACAGTAACATGGTGTATATAGGATCTATAGTAACATGTTGTATATGCGGTCTACAATAGCATGCTGTATATACGTTCTAAAATAACATGCTGTATGTAGGTTCTACAGTAAGATGTTGTATATAGGTTCTACAATAACATGCTGTATATAGGTTCTAAAATAACAAGCTGTATATAGGTTCTACAATAACAAGCTGTATATAGGTTCTACAGTAACATGCTGTATACAGGTTCTACAGTAAAGGTTTGTTTATAATACAGTTGTAATGCTGTGAAAACTACAGAAATTTGTTACAGCACATGGTCAGCAAACATTCTCAGGCTGTGGCATTCCCGTGATGTTTGGTGATAACATGTTCAAAATGGGCCAAGATAACAAACCCCACACCAATACACCATCTCCACTGGTCTAGACTCAAGGCCCAAGGTTGGGTTCATGGATTCATGCTTCTGGTACCAAATCCTGACCTAAATATTGGTGTGTCTCAGAAGACATGGATTTTGACCAGGGTTTGTTTCTATTCTTCAGCTGTCAAGATTTTGGTAAGTGTCTGCTTATGGTAGCCTCACCTTTCTGTTCCTGCCTCACCAAAGTAGAAGCTATATGGTCTTTTGCTGTTGTAGCCCATCTGCCCCAAGGTTCAACAATCTGCCATGCTTTTCTGCTCCTACAGTTGTACATAGTGATTATCTGAGCCATCTGTCAGCTTGAACTAGTCTGTAAATTTTCTGTTTCATCAACCTCACAACAAGGCATTTCTGTCTGCAGAAGTGCCACTAGATGTTTTGTTTCTTATTGCACTATTCAGTTTAAACCCAAGCAGTCAAATAAAATAATGAAACCAGACAATCTGGCACCATCAGTTACCCCATGCTCAAAATCACTTAGATCACATTTGTTCCTCATTGTGGTGGTTTATTAACTGATGCTGCTGGTCCATATCTGCATGATTTTATGCACTGCACTGCTGCCATGGGATTGGATGATCAGACAACTGTTTGAATGAGAAGGTGTACATGTTGTCTTAATAAATTGCTCAGGACGCATATGTTGCCATGGTGATGGCAGCTGCAAAAATTTGTGAAGATCAAATAAGAGCTTTGTCAGTCTTTTTTCTTTCAAGGTTAGGAGCTCAGGCTTTTTAGGTTCATCCTGTAGCATTTGTTTCATTAAATTAGATGATTTTTTGAGCAATTACAGAAGCCTGGCTTCTAAGAGATCTGAGAAGTCATTATTTCATAGGACAGGGTTTCTCAATCCTGGTTGTAGATGCAAGGAGTATGCCTAATCTGCACACAGACCTAAGGACCTGGTTTCATTTGATGGGTACTTAAACTTTTCACTAAAATATGGTGAGAATGTAGGGTTGGCCAGAATGTAGGGTACTTAAACGTTTGACCTTTAGAACTTCCCTTAGTTTGTCTATTTCCTTATTATATGTGTGTATGTTATCACTCTGCACATCAACCACAATTACTAGAAATTTGTAATAACCTTAATAAAGTTTCATTGGTCCTCCAAAGAGGGCTGGTGGTGGGCCCAAAATACAAAACTTGACCAAAATGTGGGATGCCAATACTTTTTTAGCTTATTTACACAGCACTGCACAAAAGCAACAATAAAAGATACAAACTTTTACTTTTATAAAATAATAAATGCATTTCAACATGAATTTTCACAATATGAGAATAAAAACATTTTGCTTTTTACCTTTTTAGCAGGTTAGGTATATGTTAGCTAAAAATATTATCTAAATTTTTTTAATTAACGTCAAAATATTCAGAAACAGTGTAGTTATTTGCAGGTAAGGGAACTTAATGGTAGGTATATTGAGATGAGAGATTAGTTTGAGGTAAGGGTTTTTTTAGCTACTTAGATTAGTAACTAGTTAAGTAAGGGCAGTTGAACGCCCAGTGCTTTGCTTTGAGTTCTGTCCCATGGCTCTGCAGTTTAGATTATATTAGATAGAATTTTATTGATCCCTTACAATCCCAAAGGAAAAGGGAAATTCATTGAGAAAAACAATAGCAGTATACATGAGGTAAGAAAGGAAGAAAAAAACACACCCAGACTATGTTCCAAGAGGAACATGATTTAAGTTGTGGTGAGTATAACTGTATTTGCTTTAAGAATGTACCTCTGACTTTGGCTTCAAATCACCAAATGATCATTTCATTCAGCATAAGTTGATTTTTGTTCATTAGTAAATTCAAAAAGGTAAACTCACATTATATTCATTACATATAAAATGACATTTTGACACCTTTTTTTAAAGTTTTGATCATGAAAAATGCAGCTTCTCCAATTTTGTGGAGGATCATCTTCTGGACAGCTGTCAGGTCTGCAGTCTTCCCCATGGTTGTGTTTGCATGTGCTGAACTGGACACTGTATTTATACTGTTTGAATAGTAATTTTCTCAAACTCAAAATCAAATATTCCAGTAATGTGAAAAGCTGGATTTCTGATTTTTATGAGCCGTATGTCACACTGATCCAAAGGAAAACAAAAAAGCTAGAAATATTTCACATTACATGTAATAAATATAATAAATGTCATTTAACCCTTTTGAATTAAGTTACTCTTCCATGGTAGTCGAATTAGTGTATTCCAGTTGGCTTTGGTTGACGTTACTATTGCTGAGTGCTGATTGGTTGGCATCACTGTTGCTGAATACCATAATACTTCAGTTACCACTTGGCAGCACCTTAGCAACCAACCCCTATACCATAGCAACACCTTAGCAACCAACAACTATACCATAGCAGCACCTTAGCAACCAACTCCAATACCAAAACAATACCTTCGCACCCACGTCATCACAGCAATACTGCTGATCTGCAATCACACTCACAGTTTCTGCTAGAACTGCACTATCTTTTTATCTGAATTCTCATTCTCACTTTCATTCTCTTCACAGAGAAAGATGTGGAAGGACATCAGGGGATCAGGGGACTGTGAGAGCCATGGTAAAACCTTCTACTTGTGCCTTTGAGGTAGTCTATTGTGGATTTTGAGGTGTGTTTTAAGATCATTATTCATTTGTAGAAGCCATCATCTTTTCAACTTCAGCTTTTTTACAGATGGTGTTAATTTTGTTTCCAGAATTTCCTGGAATTTCACAGAATCCATTCTTCCCTCTACCTGTGAAATGTTCCCCATGCCATTGGCTGCAACACAACCCCAAAACATGATCGATCCACCCTCATGTTTAACAGTTGGTGAGGTGTTCTTTTCATGAAATCCTTCTCCTGCTTTGTGGGCCTCAACCATTTTCATTTTCAGGGTGCCAGAGAGCTAGGCAGCTACATAGAAGGATGCATGATGGCTGTTTTCTTTTTTTTTTTTTAATTATAAAGCTTTGAAATTGCAACACCACCTTTCCTAATGATGATTGTGAACATGTCATTACCTTAACAGGCTAATTAAAGTCTGAGACCTAGGTCAAAATTTTTTTTACCACTCAAATCTCCTAGAGTTCCCATACTTTTGCAAGTATTTTTCACTCTAAATTTGTTTACACCACCTGGTTCTACTTTAGGCCTACTTGCACCCCCAGCCACAACACGCTAGCCACAGCAGATGCCCGTGTGTCCTTAATTTTGAAAAACAATTTTTGGTTATCCTGATGAAACTTGGTTTCCTATGATACAATGCAATCAGCACACTGCACGATTGCTGGTTTCCACTTAAAAAATGTTGATTTAATTGTGATGCTTTGGTGATGTGGACATTCATATGTCAGGTCAGTACACAGGACTGACAGCTGCACTGCTCTGAATTCAGAGGTTTGAAAGTTTTTGCTTCCTATGGCTGTACTTTTATTTTTGTGCCACTCTTGTACCTATGATCCAAAACAACAAGCTAAGTGATCCAGCCGAGCTCATATGGATGCCTCTACAATTACAATCAGAGTTAGTAGTGGCCATATCATTATCCTATTACCATAATCAGACACCAGCTTTACCTCAACCTTGAGCCCCCCTGGAGAAGCATAGTCCGTGTTATGAATATAAATGGAGGATGATTGGCATTTAAAGCAGCAGTTAAAGCCCCCACAGGGGCCTTCACTGGATTGTACCAGTTGCTCAGTATTATCATCATAAAGTTATAAGTCGCGTGTGTGTGTGTGTGTGTGTGTGTGTGTGTGTGTGAGTGTGTGTGTGTGTGTGTGTGTGTGTGAGAGAGAGAGAGAGAGAGAGAGAGAGAGAGAGAGAGAGAGAGAGAGAAAGAGAGGGACAGGGGTGTGTGGATTTGACAGAAATGCCAACAAAAGGCAATCACTGTATGCATCATTATTCTCATACGTGCTTGATTGCAGTTTTCTGCTCAGTGATTATACACAATAGATCTCAGCTCTGGTGGCAGGTCTTTTGGCATTCTTCATCCTGTTATGCTCTTCCTTTTCAGAGAGAACATGGAGAGCCATGTAGTGTCTTGCTGTTATCTCTGATGGAGCTGAGTTCTGCCTCATGGAGTGAAGGTGTGACATCTAGTGGTGCTTGACTTTGTGGGCAACCCACTCAATTCTGCACAACCAGGTTGAATACTCACTGTGAAGCCGATACCAACAGTAGCAGAGAAGGAACCAGGGATGAATTTGCCCTGGTCAAACTGCACCAACAGCGAGGTCTTCCCAACTCCACTGTCTCCTACCAGTATGGTCTGTGATGGACAAAGAGATAAACCAGTCAAATGAATAAAACCTTGGATGCGTCCCCCACATATCTTCTGCAATTTCCATGGAATTTGCCCCACTCCCACCACTCTAACCCTAGAGTACCCATTATCTTTTTCCACCTGCTGTAGAACACCCACTTCACCTCTGGAAGAGCTTGTTATTGAGATATTTAGTTGGAGCAGGCATTTCGGGGAAGAGAAGGAAATAAGCAGAGAGGCAGGGGGGCTGTATTAAGAAATGCACAACCCTGAACTGCATCCCTATAACCCCACCGAGAGACATTCTATTTAAAAGAGAATTCCACCAGTTTTCAAGCCTTCCGCATAATTTAGTTTTTGTGTGAAGTTACAACGCAGTGAAGCAATGAAAGCATACCCTTCTGTCATGACTGGGTTTGAATTAAATATATTTAGGACAAAGCCTTTTTCAAAAACTATATTAAACAATAATTCATCTGCAGCCAGAGCCGGAGAGAGCACAATTTGCTGTGCTCCCTCTGGAAGGGTAGATGGTGCTCTCTGCCCTTCATTCACACAGGCAGCACAGACAGAGAGAGTCAGCATTCAAATCCTGCAGAAACAATGTTAGTAGTGCATTTGAGGGAATTAGAATATTGTGGAGAAAGTACATTTGTCATCATAATATCATTTCTAACCTTTTTTATTTTTAAACTTTTTTTTTTTTTTTTTAACTTTTGATCAGCTTGGCTTGTAGCTTGTGAAAAACAAATAATCACAAATTTATTAAAATATGTAATTTGTTGGACTAATTTATTATTCAAACAGTATCAATCAGAGGTGACTATTTTGGGAACAGCAAGTCAAAATCTGCCTCAGGATTTGGTCTGCCTTCCTGGGCGATTCTGTTGTGGCTCAGCCAGGCTGATGTTAAATACAGTATTAAACAAAAACTCCGTAAGAGACTACAGTTAATCTAAAATGACAAACCTTAAGCATGTTTTCTATTTGGGTTTACAATTCCATTCTCCGTCATCACCTTCTGATGACTCAGAGTTCTGGCCTGCAGCTCCTAAAGCCTATTAGGTAAATATGACCTTATGCATGGGTGAGACCTCCAGGAGGCCACAGTCAGACTTGGCAACCACAGTCTTCTAGAAGTGAAATGAAAATTCACTTGCAAATGCCTCTCAGCATCATAAGTTATTGTTTTCCAGTGAACAAACATGTATCTCCAAATGGAACTCCAAAAGGTAAAATTATTCTTAACTTTGTATGGCTTTTAGCAGTAATCTAGAGCATATCTAATGGTCTACAGTGTGTACAGATTAGCTGAATGGTTTGAACAATGGAGAAAACTATAAACAGGATGGATATAACAAAAATGGAGTTATATATTTCATTGGACAGCAGTGAAATATAGGCTATTCACACCTTAAAGAGAAATTGATTTTTTTCTACATAACTTGGCCATAACATTAACCCCCCCCCCTTCCCCTTTAAACAGCAGGTCCTTTAAGTCCTGTAAGTTGTGAGGTGGGGGATTTGGTGAGGCTTGAGTGAGCCTTGGCTGCCCATCACACTTTCATTTCACCTGTTCACTGGTTGTCCTTCCTTAGAGCACCTTTAGGCAGGTGCTGACCACTGCATACTGGAAAAAAACACAAAACCAGCCTAATGTATTGGAGATGTTCTGACCCAGTTGTCAGGCCATCACAGTTTGTCACTTGTCAAAATGGTTCAGATTTGTATGCGTACCCTTTTTTCCTGCCTTTAACACATTACCTTCAACTTCTGACTGTTTACTTGCTGTCTAATTTGTGGATCCCACACCTGACAGATGCAATGGTAACCAGATAATCAATGTTATTTACTTCACCTGCAAGTGGTATTGACATTATGAGTTTTGTAGTTATATTTACCATCCAAAATAGGGCTGTAATCCAGTGAAATGTATTCATGATTATTTCATTCAATAATGTTTACATTGTTTTTTCATAATATTCATTGTTGGATTCATAATATGATATGTTTCTCTAGACCAATGTTTCTCCACCCTGATTGTGGAGGTTCCCCTGTCTTGCAAGTTTAGTGCATTCCCTGCTCCCAATACACCTGATTCAACTGATCAGATTGTTCACTAGCAATTTTAGAGTTGCAGAAGGTGTGTTAAAGCAGGGTGTCCACTAAAATGTGTAGGGCAGGGGTGCCTTTAGGACCAGGGTGGAGATATCCTGCTATAGACCACCATAAAATGCATTCCCTGATTAAACCTAGTCCTAGACTACAGGTATATTTACATGAAAGACTGAAAATCAGATTCATTTAAAAAAATGTATATATATTTCCAGCTAAATAGTCAGCATTTATCAGATTTCTCTTTCTAACTGTCTCTGTTCCACCTTCCTGCTCTAGTTCTCCCCATCTTGATCTGCCCCTCTCCATCTCCCACGCTGGAGGCTCCCCAGATAAGCATCTCTCTCTCTCCCCATCACACCGGGTCACGCCTCAGCACCGCAGGGAGCAGAAGCCTTATGTGGGCGTGATTCGCCTCCCGTTGCCATGGTTATCCCATCTACAGTTGGCCCCGGTGGCAGGCCGTGGGGCTGCAGATGCGTGCGCCGCTCTTTTGTTGACATTTATCACCTCCAGCCAGTCGCAGCTTTATCTGCCACATCCAAAACGCATTCTTCTCTCCACACAACTCAACATGCTCTCAGTGCTCATAACTGGAAAACTCTAATCCTCACACAGAGGAGGCGTTTCATTGTATCTCTCTCTCTCTCTCTCTCTCGCTCTCTCTCGCTCTCTCTCGCTCTCTCTCGCTCTCTCTCTCTCACACACACACACACACACACATCTCTGATGTCAATGAGAGAGTTATTTCTGGCAACTCTCCTGTTTTATAGAATGTCACTATAGCTGCAGTTTATGGATATTTGATGTGGCAGGGACGGGTGTTAGAAATAGGAATGGTGTCATAAAAGTACCTTCAAGGGTGGATGGAGTATCACAAAGCAGTACAAATTGGTGGAAGCCAGGGCAATGCCTCTTAAGCTCCTCAGAAGCACCTTCATGATCTGAGTCATGCTCCTTGTGGTCAAAAGAGCCCACCATGAGACCCCAGACATCCAAACTCAATTACTTTTTCATAACAGCCTCATCCAACATTAATACCATTTAAAGGCCATCATCACTCACTTAGCAGGTGAAGGAGGATGCAGGCTGAAACCAGTGGCTGGATGAAGAGGAGAAGGAGGAAGAGAAGAAAAAGTGGATGGTTACCATAGCAGCACATCAGTTTCCAGGCAAGACCTCCAGTACAGGGATTTCTTAATTTCAGCTCTCCATCATGTCAAATGTGACAAAACAGCTCAATGAACAGCAAATTATGCCCTTGTCTGCTATCTCCCGCAAGAGTTCCATGTTTGGGACTAGCAGACCTAATGTAACCACATCACTGAGTGCTAGTTTAACAGGTTACATGGAAGTAAATGGGAGTGAATTCCAGTAGTTGCATGCATGGGATTCAAAACAAAAATGGGCCAGCACCTCCCTACCTCAGGCAATGGACAAATTCTGAACTCATACATTCAATTTTTGAAACTTCAAGAATAGTAGAGCCATTTTACCATTCATAATAAAATGTTCTGTGCTTCTTAAACAATCCATCATTTTCCTCAGTGGTACATAGGTCTCCCAGATCCTACATGTTGCTGGTGCATGCCTTTTTCTATCTGCTGCCAGCAACAGCATGCCATGGAAATATCTGTATGACCAATATGGCACAGAGTGAACCAACAGCCAAGATTGCAGATGTACAATGAGTAGTAATGCCCTCCATCAGTCATCCTGTTGGCACCAACACCACTGTCAGGTCGGAGGTCTAACTGCCCTTAATTCCACTTCATCAATGCCAAAGAATGCTGTTTGACATGATATTAACAGTCAATTCCTGCTTCAAAATCAGCACAACTGTGGGATGGATTATCATAGGACAGATTTAGGAACCTATAACTCAGTCTCAAAATGTCACATGGTGGCTCGAAGCCATACTCAGAGACCCTACTTCAGAATGTGTAGCCCAATATACTTTTATAATATTACCAATATCAGTCTAAAATTTTCCTTCTGGTATAACTATTTGAGTGTATTAAGTGGGTAAAATAGTAAAAATAAAATCTGTGTGTTACAATGTGCCTTCGTCTCCCCTGTTTCATTTTTTAAGACATATAGAAAACGTGTGTCTGGGTGTCCAAACAGCAAACAGGAGTTCCTCACAGTCCTCAAACAGTGCCTGAAGAGCACTGAAATGATGAATAACACTGCTCTTGTCTTGTCTTGCATTGCAAACTAATGTGTATCTTTGTATCCAGGATAATAGACTTCTGTCAAAAGCCTGATAAAAGCCAGAAACATAATGCAGAGAAAGCCAACGTCACATTTGCCTTGACCACACTCTTAAAAATTAAAGTGGTTGTTGACTTGGTTCTAGAAAACGAAAACATACAAAAAGCTTGTGAGCTGTGTGCTGGTCTCTGTATTTTCATTACGCTCATATTAAACTCATACTACACACATGGTAGGATTTTGTTCCATCATAAATTGCCCCAATAGGTGGGAATAACTGGGTGTGTGTAGTATCCTGCAAAGGACTGGTTCCCTGTTCAGGGGCTTTTACTGCCTTCAGCCCAACGATTCTATGTAGGCCTCTTCACTTGATCCAGACCAGGGCAAGCCAAGACAAATGGATGTGCAGATGATACACATCCTTCACATTATGTGTAGGTTCTTTAAACATTTAAAAGGGGGTTCTTTATTAAACCATTTGTTTAGGGATACAAAAGGGGGTGTATAAGGGGGTGTATAAGGGGGTGTCTACTTTCACCTCTTTCTTGAGCTCACAAAGCTGGAATAGCTCTGAAATGTTAAAAGCGAAATCTGTCTCTGAAGGGAGAAATGAATAAAAGTGGTTGATGAAATGATAACTGTGTTTGACTTGAAATTGCTTTTGGATGGCCGTGCCCTGGAGCAGACTCTGTGCATCCTACGCCCTGTTTGATAAACGCTGAAGACCTTGACTTGGTCTCGGAGCACTATTCATAGATTTATCTGAAGAATGTTCACAGGCAGCATTAATGGCTGGGCAGAGTACTTTTGAAAAAAGTATTGATAGTTGATCAAAAGGACACAGAATACACTGTTTTGTATGTTCTCAGCAACATTCATTACAGTATAAGAGTCAGTTACAGTTTAAAAGTTTTGTAAAATAAGCTCAAAATGCATTGTGATTAGAAACATGGAGGGAGATAAAAATGACAAAAATTTGTCAACATTCCTTTTTGTTTGTTCTTGTTACCCATTTAAGCTGACTGCTGCTCCCAATGTTTCTCAAGCAGGGCTGTAATCATTCTCATTAACTCGGCAAACAATTCACCATATCCCATCTACAAAATCTACAAAACAAATTGAGGCAAAGACATACTGTGTGTAACATCACGGGGCATTTGTGGCCTGCAGGTAAAAGAAGCAGCCTTGTGACTGGTTTGTCACTGGTTCAAGTCTATTAACCAAAAGGCTGCAACTGAAGTGCCCTTGAGCAAGGCACTTAACCCCTCAAACTGCTCCCCAGACGTCACTGCCCACCGCTCCAGGCACGTGTGCACACTGATGTGTTAAATGCGTAAGTAAAACTCTATCTGTGTCAAATACAAATTGCACTTTACAATTAAAAAACAGGGTCCAATCCAAAACCTCATTGTCCGATTTAGAGGTTTGCAGTCTGGTGTTCAATTTTGACATTCTAGGCTTTATGCCAGGTTATGTTCTGGCAGGGATCAGAAGTAAAACAGTTCTGTATTTAGAGTGTTATTGATCAGGTGATTGTGGGTTAAATATATGTATTAATAGCTCTGTGCTGTAAAGCACTGCTGGGTCCCTTCGCACGGCCCTTAAGCCTCTCTGCTCCATGGACACAACAACATGTCTGACACTGAGCTCTGGGAAGAGAATTATTTCACTGTACTTAAGAATAAGACACACTATTAAAAGGTCAGCGAACCTATATTTCTTCATCACAACACAGAATTAGTCCTGGTAAACAGAATTTCCTAAGGTTTGCACTCATCATTTTTATTGAATGAACCAGTACTGGTTCTGTATTGAATACTGCAGCTTGTTAGGAGTGCAAGGCTGGGCCAAGTAAGGAGCGAGCAGAGTAGAAGGCATCCGGTCAGAGGCTCCTCTACTTTTTACAAACATTTTGTAATAGAGGGAAGATTCTGCCCATTTGTGTCATTATTTGAGATGCAGTTTCTTGCTAGAAGAAAAGAAGTGTAATTCATTAGGATCAAATATTTCTACTGGATATTTGTTTTTCTTTATGCTTTGTCTTGGTCTAAAGAGCAATGTCAGTAGTGTTTAATCCCCATCCTACCTGGTAATTGGCTTGAATATTCTAGTCTAGATCCATCTACCATCAGGAGTGGAGGTCTTCCTTGGCCTACCAGTCTCTTTGTAATAAATGAACTCTCTAATGCTTTCCTCTTGTTTTTCACCCTCATAATGTTCAGCCTAATGTGGACTTTCATTGGCATAATCCTTGTCCTCATGTTGTCCTCATTTAAGCTTTAACACTGTGAATGTGAAATCCCAACCCACATACCATTTTATGTGCATATCAAAGGTTGAAGGCCAGGATGCACACTGTTAGCCTGGAACCTCTACAGAAGACAAGGACTCTGCAGTGAGGGAATAAAGAGTTTTGTGTCTCATCTTTCTTTAATAATCTCATTTCCTCTCCCCCATCATCCCCGTGCCTCGGCATGCATCCGGAAGTGAGGAGGAGAAACACAGCCATTAAAAATGGAAATGACAAGAGGAAGACGTGAACATGTGCCACAAAACTAATGCAGCATCTCCTCAGAGGAGACCTTTGATTGGTTTACAATGAGGAGACAACAGGAAGGAAATGAGCGCTCGAGTTACTGCAGCAAAAGACGACAAAGCAGTTGGAGTCCAAAATTATTCAGACATCTTTTCTATTTGGTGCATTGAACTAATTTAAGGCCCACATGCACGGGTGTTCAATTTTGCATAACACTAAACATGAACATTGATTATGTTTATCTACAGTGGCATCTGTCAGGGGGTGGGATATATTTGGCAGCAAGTAAACAAACTTTAATATGTTAAAATCAGAGTTGTTTTGAAAAACAGTGATGGCTAGATGGGTCAGAACATGTCCAAAAAACACCAAAAGAGGTCCAAGAAAGGGCCACCAGTGACCAGCAACAGGGTCATGGGCACCTAAAGCTTAGTAATGCTCATGAGGGGTCCCACCTCACAGTGCAGAAGACTTAAACAAACTACTTCTAATGTATTGGTACCAGATACCACAGGGTACCTTCAGACATTTTATTAACACATGGGGGTCCTGATCAATATTAGGCAGATGAAACAGATCTGTGTTATGTCCATAAAAATACACCATGTTCCAAACATCAGCTAGGGGCATAAAGAGGAGGGGCTATGTGGGGCTGTGGAACTGTGCTCTCTGAAGTGATGAAGCTCCATCCATCACAGAGTTGGAATAGTGTTAGTGTTCTGAAACTAAACTTCCATCATCAGTGTCTGATGGTCATGTGTCTGATCAAGATCATGACGTTACCTGGTGTTACCTCAGGGAATGGCTTGTGAACTCCCAAACCTAACTATGCTGTGGGAGAGGATGAACACTGGCCTACATGCTCATGGCAAGGAGACGTGAATTATTTGAGTTCAGGGATTATTCGAGGCACGATTAGGGCTGCCAAGTAGATGGAACATTCCATTTCCAAAGTTGTGCAGGCATTTAACATTCCTTGATCCAGAGTACCACATATGTACCGGGAAGACAACATAAAAGGCAACACCACCTGTTCTAATTCCTGCCCCATGACTTTGGGGTTTGGTTTACATGTAATTATTTCATTGAGTACCCTCTTAAAAGTAAAGGTTTCTGGATGTTTCTTAGTTTGGATGTATGGCTCTAAGGAAATCCCTTTAATTAGTAGAGAACCTACATTATGAAGAAGTTACTGTATTTACTTAAATGTTCTTCGTGGTCACACATCATGCTTACAATTTATGTCAGTCAGTCATTATCTTAGCCACTTTTTCCTCTGGTTAATCCAGAGCCCACCTGGAGTCATTGGGCGCAAGGCAGGAATACCTCCTGGACAGGGCACCAGTCTATGGCAGGGTTCCATAAACACTCACACTCAGACCTAGGGGGCAATTTTGCATGGTCAATTTACCTACCGTGTGCATTTTTGGCAGGTGGGAGGAAACCAGAGTAAATGGAGGAAGAAAGTCCACATTGTGTTGGAAGTGGAGTTGGAGAAAATTCCAGCTGCCTGGGGGTCCCTGAGGACTTCAACTTAAAAACAACAGCTTTAAGGAACCCATTGCATTACTCCAAAGCAAGTTATTGCACCTTACTGCAAGACCATAGTGCTGAGTGATCGCTTCAGGTATTAGTGTGGGTGCCAGAGTGGATTTGCTGACGCTACTCATTTTATTTTGGTTCTGTTGGTAATAAAGTGTCGTCTTTCTTTACCATTACCTCAGGTCTGCAGCAGCGCCTGCCAAATCATTCTTTAAATAAAAACCCTGCTGACTGTCCCGCTTCCTAATCTGGTATTTCAACTTTTCACCCATCTACATGAAATCTTTTTTCCTCCCAGCTCATCTCATAACAGCAAACTAATTATGCTGCTCCTGTAGACAAGAAGGTGCAAATTATAGTGAGTGAAAACAGCTTGCAAACTGTCAGAGCCAACCTAAATAAAGAATAGCACACCAAGGAGCACTTGGTCCCAAACACAGATTAAGACAAGGTAGATTAAGCCTGGCAAATGACTTTGTTAATGGTGATTTATGCACTCACAACCCTGCATGTGCTCTCAAAAACTAAAAGTACCAATAAAGGTCCTTTTCAGCAATGGCATGGACAGGTGGTTTGCAGTGCTGGTCCTGAAATGGCCCTTCCTTGAACATTTCAGAGCGACCCCTCCTTCAGACACACCTGCTGCCGCTAACAAACCAATTTTCATGCCCATCCTCAGACCAACTGGGTGCATGACAGCTGGGAAACCTCTACAACATGCAGTGCAGGACCACGCATAAGGATCACTGCCACAAAAGAACATGCTAAAGCATTGTTCCTCAACCCAGTTCTTTGGGACCATCTGCACTCAGTTCCTTGGACTTTCTGACTCAAACAAAGCCTTTTTATGTTGGCACAAAGTAACTGCCAGCAGTATTTAATCATGATCAGTAACAGGAAGTTAAGAGGCATTTGACTTGTCACATTGATGGTTAGGGAACCAGCTTTGAGACTGGAAGGTTGCCAGTTCAATTTCACTGAACTGGTAGGACATGACTCAAATGCCTTTGAACATGGCACTTAACTACCCAACTGCTTTGTGGGTGCTATGGATAGGGCTGCCCACCCCTCCGGGCATGTGTGCTCATTCACTAGTGTGTATGTGTGTGTTTCACCGTGTGGATGGATTAAATGTGTGGATCTTTGCATGACATAAAAACACACTTGGACTTTCCGCAAAACTGATTCTAATGATGTCCTGTGATAATCTGTCCCATGCAGATTGAATATTGTCAGTTTGTGCAGATTTTGCAGTATTGATGGCTCGTTCCATAGTGTCCCACATATTTTCAATTGGGAATAGGTCTGGCAGGACACTGTCCATGGCATAGTTTGGGTCTATAAAAACAAGCTCTTCGTATGGCAGCAGTATGCGGACAATCGTCCTGTTGCTATAGCGCAGCAGAGTGTATGCTGAGGAAAGTGGAGGCCATTGGTTTCCAAACTTTGATAGTGAAATAACGGGTTGTCAAATTGCCTGAAATGAACTCCAGTATAGCCTGATAGCCTGGCCATTCTGCCAGAATAGACTAGCATGACAATTTTATTCTTGCATTGCAATCAGTTGATTCTTGCTGGGTGCAATTATTTTTTTTTTTGACTGAGTGCGTTAATGCTGTTCAAAACAATTGCATTGGATTATGCCCCCACGTCCCTATACAAAATCAGTCAATTTAATGAGAATTTATGCAAATCACTTCCTGGGTTTTGCGGAGCACATATTAGTCAGTCACTCAGAAGCTGCTTAACACAGTTTGCTTTGATCCACTTGACAACATCTGTATGCAAGTTCAACAACTCATTTGTTCTGAGTGAACAGAATGGCCCCAAGTACAATTCACCCCAAATCTCAGTTTACAGCTTACAGTGAAGAATTATAAAGACACGAAAGCAAGCGCACAGATGTCACTTAAGTGTGCTGCTAATCAGTTTAGTGTCTCGATATGAGAGTGTAACCAATAGGTGCAATTGGTGCCACGTGGATTTGAACAGAGGCTGTTTGTTCAACTTCACCTCAGTGTGAACATGGATTAAATGCAAATGAGTCATAGTGCTGGTGTGGCAAATACAACACTGAAGCCTGAATGACAACACCCTTAGTCACCAGCACTTATCGCTGTTGTTCCCTCGCTGGGTCTGTCATTGAGGTTTATTTTTCTGTGCTTTCTTTCACAAAAAACAAATGGAAAAGGTGAGTGATCCATCATGCTTCGTGGAGTTCTACCTTTTGTCCTCTCTGGCAGAAGGTCACCTCGCAGTAGGTCTCCAGTGTTTGCTGTGAGGTGTGAGTAATGCTTCCTGTCCATTTGCCTCAGCCTGCCAGGTAACCACTGTGACAGTGGCATTCATTCAGATCTTCCAGTGTGGAAACTGGCACACGGAAGTGAAAGGAATGCCTAAAGGATGGGGCTTCATGCTGCTGTTCATTAGAATTCCTTTCCAGTGAGGTGGGAAAGGGCACAAGTTGCATCTCAACTCAGGGTTCGAGAGTCTGGAGGAAGAGTGGAGAGGCACAGAATCCGATCTATCTAAGGTTCAGTGTGAGGTTGCCATGGTCTGAGATGGTTTACAGTGCCAAGGCATCTGCTGATCTAATCTTGGTCCAGTCTTTCATGCTTCCTGCTTCCTTGTGCTGACAAACTTTATGGAGATGCTGATTACCTTTTCCAGCAGGACTTAGCACCTGCCCACAGTGCCAAGACTACTACCAAGTGGTTTACTGACCCTGATATTACTAGATCTCTAGACTCTCTGGCCCTGAACCGTTCACCTTTTTGAATTCAATTATGAAGCACTATTGCACTATTATTGGGGTGCACAAAGCTAAACGTATTGTAGTTGACCTATTCAGACACACCCAGTTTGCCTGAAAGTTGACTGTTGAGCTGAATCAGGTGGGTTTGACCAAACTTTACTGGAGACCAGCCATCCAGGACTGAAGTCATGTGCGTTTGCACTAGTAAATTAGGTGATAACCCTTAAAATTATGCTTCAAGCTCACATCTCTTTTTCTAACATGGTCCCTTAACAGAACCAAATATGGTCCTACTGGTCTTTGGTGTAACATTACTAGGGCAATTAGGAACATTAGCTGTTCTCTAAACATCCAGAAAGAATAAAATCCAGAACTGGAAACTGGATTCAAGGTTCAGATTTCAAGACACGGCCCAGAGAAGAAGAAGGATGTGTGAATGGTGTGCCATGGGTGGTGCTAGTTTGAGAATCACTGCATTATGTACAGGTTCTTTAGACATTTAATATATTCTTCAGACTCACAAAGCTCTTTTTCTCATATGGTTCCTTTGAAAACTCAGGTGATATTTCTATAGCATTATTTAAATTAGATCAATACCACAGAAGAACCACATTATGTTCCCTAAAGGATATTTTAGTGTGGGGTGAAAGAGATTTCTGAAGATGATTTAAGTTTAAACGGGTCAAGGTTCTACACTAATTAAATGATTTTACTAGAAACCAAGAACCATTTAGGGCCCTTTTATTTTTAAGATGTATTGACAGGGCAAGCATTACACTGAATTAAATCAGTCTCTGTATGAATTTTAAAAGAACATGCTAATATTTTTCAATCTCATCATCTGCAAATTAGCTTCTATTATTAGTGCGTACTGAGTCAACAGGTCTTCAGCGGATTAGCTCAAAAAACACAGGAGTATTCCATTAATTAAAGGCCCAATCTTGAACTTTAGGAACAGCAATGAAAGCTAGATAATGTTGCTAACAAAACAAGACATAAAATAGTTTCCTCAAGGGCATTTCCACTGGAAATGTTGGAGAAGAAAGTACTGTTTACACAAAAACAAGATCTGCAAAAATACATACTGTGCATATATTGTATCCCAAGAACTTTTTATGACTTTAAGACAATTTGCACACACTCATTTTGTCCATACATTGCCATTCATAATGAGCTCCCTTCTGCACTGGTGGTGCAGTTTTGCCAAGCCTCAAATGTACACAAACATCAGTGTCAGAACGGTATGCTAGTTTTCCTCTGTTATGGAGCTTCTATAGAAATGAATGGATGGAAGCTCCTGGTGAAATGGTAAGAACTTCCCATCCTACTGTGGTTATGGTTAGTTTCGGGGTTAGGTTGGGTTTATTTTCAGTTATGAGTAAGGTATGGTTAAGAGTAAGGGTTAGGTTAAACTAGGTTTAGTTTACATTATGCTTAGGATTAAGTTTAGTGTTTGAGTAAGGGTTAAGTTTAGGTTTAGGTGTAGGTTCAAGAAATAAAATTACAACGCTTGCTTTGTAACATTCTCTGTTTGATTTCTGGGTGTCTGGGTTGCGAATGTCAGTGATCGGAGAGGAACAAACTATTAGTGGGGACAATTTGTTGGAAATTGGTGGGGACACGTCACCTCCATCCATGCACCCTTGCCTTAGAAAATGTGCCTTTTCAGTACTGTGTAAATGGCAGTGTTACTGCACCACATAACCAAGAGGGACAACTCCAGGGATTTTACCTCTTTGTAAAGATTAATAACCTACTTTGGTTCATTCGATATATTTTAATAGTACTGAAGATCTACACCTCCCTGGACAGTATATAGAGCTACCAGGCAGGATGAACTCAATACCCTTGATTTCAGAAGAAACTAAAATGAGGAGGTGAATGAGCAGGTGTCCCAATACTTTTGTCATAGGTCATAATTAGCCAATAGCTGACTTTAATCAATATAAAAAACTAACATCATGTCATCTCTAATATATTCTTTCAAAGAACCATTTGAATCACATTGTATAGCAAAAAGTGTTTCACTAACAAGAACAGTGAAACCCTATTTGGTACTAGACTGAACAGTCAGGTTCATGAACCTTCATATCTCGGGATCAGAGTAACCTACAGACATGAATCATCAGTGAGTAATCCAGCTCAGAAACCTGTTTCAATTCCAACTGAATTAAATCCCAGTTTAAATACCAAAGCCGTCTTCCAGTGCATGTTTACTGCTCTGTCCACGTGTACATGCTCAACCTGCATACAGACTTTGACTGATCAGTGAAAGGGGTGGGGCTAATGATGTCACTCATACAGATATTGGGTAATAAAAGAAAATGAGCAGGGAGGGGCTGTTTGCTGTTGTTTTTTTTTTTAGCTCAAACAATGATCATTTCAAAATAAAAGTCCTGAGATATTGATACATACATGAACAAATATTTAAGGATATTCATTTTTAGTTTATGTGGAGCACTATCAAGCATTTGAAGAAGGCATTATAAATATCTTTCTGATGTGAGCTGATGAATATGAACGTTAATCTGATCTTTACATATAGTTCATCAGAATTTTTGTATTTCCAGCTAAACACACACACACACACACATACACACACACACACACACACACACACACAAACACACACACACAGGACAATCAATTTGCAATAGGATTTGTTTTTAGTCTTTATAAGCCACACTTTACATCATTTTTTTAATCAAAACATGGTCAAACTCATAGATATAGCCTTAGATATCCTGACAATAACACTCTCTGGGATGTGTGACTGTCTGCTAACATTACTTTTCTAATATTTTGGTGAATAAAAGTACATCAAACTCAGACAACATCCCATAAAACAGTGTGAGGTTCTAAAGCTTAGAGAACCATGCTGAGATTTTCATCATATAGAACAACCAACTAAGGAGTCCTGAAGACACACACACACACACACACACACACACACACACGGAGCATGACTGGCCACAGAGTGAGAGCCCCCCCCCCTCCTGACCTTATGCACGAGCTCTTCATCATAGGTCAGAGTGGTGGTGGACTGTGTCCGGCTCTCCTCTGTGTCTGTGTCCACTGCAGATGACCCATACGCGCTGTCGGCCCACAGGCTCTCTGCGTGGTCCGAGTCCGTCGCGCGCTCCATGGTGGACTGGAAGTGCAGGAGATCCTCCTCAGTAAGTCGTCGTGGCAACTTTGTTCCTCCTCCGCGCTCCCGTGCACGCCTGCCCCCCTTCCCCCCTCCTCCCTCCCCATGCACGCCTGCACCCCCCCCCCTTCAGCACCAGGGACAGTGCCCGAGCCTCTCCACACACAGTCCCTGTGATCTCAGGGTAATAAAAGCTACTTCTTAAATGAATCAACATATAGGATTCAATATTTATATTTGTCAAACACTTTCAAGACATAATCTCACAAATAAGAAACACTTTCTCATGAAATCACAAGAAATTCTGAGAGGAGGAGAAGAATATGCACCACATCATCTGCAGCACCCATTTTAGCAATCACATCTCAGGATTCTGCTTAAGATCTCAACCTCTAAACCAGGGTGGGGAACCAAGTGCTGGACTCCAGCAGTTTGCTGAACATATGAGTGCTCCTGGTCATTAACAGAAGCTGGATCAGATGTTCTCCAGGACTGGAGTTCCCCACCATGGGAACCAGGGACCAAGCACAAACGCACCTAATGCGCTTCCCATTAGCACACCTGCAGTGACACTAAACAAGTTGAGATCTCAAGATTAATGATATCTGGAAGATAGAGTTGTTATACTGACAGATGAACGTATCCAAAAATCAATTAAAGTCACAAGATCAGCTGGGACAGCATACACAGTATGTACAATGCAGGTTATGAGTGTACAACACATGACATTTCTGGAGATCCAAGAGCAAAATATTTCTCATCATTTTTTACGTTAAATTAAATTCGCTAGAGTTCATCTCACCACAAGATCTCATAACTCAAATATCTTCAGGCTTTTTTTGTATTTGTTGCGTTATTCTTTATCCTCATGGTCCATATAGGTTTATAGATCACGTTTGGTTCCCTAAAGAATATTTCCCATGAATGTGAAGAACCTTTATGTTTAAAGAGCCCATATAATGGGAAAGTTCCAGGAATACCTTTAAACTGATAGAGCAACCTCACACGAAGTGCAGGTTCTCCACTTACAAATCTTTTCTTGCATGATTTGTAAAAATTTTTTGAAGTTGAAGGTTCTAGAATCTTCACATTAAGTGCCTTATAAAGGTCTTTTACAAATCTCTTCTTAAAGTTTCTCAGGAAACAAAAACATGTTTTTTTCGATAGAATAATATCAAGCATATTATGTATGAATCCAGCCATAATTCATTTTTTAAATGGCAATTTCTCAACTTCTACACTCTCCCCACTAAAACAATCCAGCCTTTTCAGCCCAATACTGATACCCATCAACACAGACATGCTGTCTACACACCACCATTTTAAACCCTACAGCAGATGCCATTCTGTCGCCTGCCATTATCTATGAGGTCACTTTAGCACCATGTGGTTTTACTGTTTGCTTTGAATAACAATATTAAATGCAATTATGATTGGTTCATGTTTCCTATAGACACAGATCTGTATCCTTTTCAATAAATGTCCTGGTGCCCTGGCAATGGCCTGGTTTATAAATCTGAATTAGCTGGGCTTGATTATATTAGGATGAAGGATCCGGGTGCTCATACATGTGGCATCTAAGAACAAGACTATTTGTCTAAGATCAGTTGCCCCATTCATAAAGCTGTATTTCTGAAGGTTACACCCATAAATCACTTCTCTCTGCATTCAAATCTAAAACACAAAACAGACCATTATATGAATCACACTGTGCTTCTGAAAATAACATTGTGAAGTTGTTAAATGCACACACCATGTCGCAAAACTGGAAACCTCACCAACATGAGTCATGCGAACCTGAAGGCAGTTTGTAAAAATGCTGCCCGAAACTGAAAATGGCCCATTTTCTCAAAAATTTGACTTTGCAAAAAAGAGACCTTTAAAGAAAATACCTTCCAATCTCCAAATAAAGATTTGCCTTTTCAAGATTTTGATTTTCCATCTCAATAATACTAAATACTTAATACTCAATTTTGATTTAGCATCTCAAAAATAATTAACCTTGATTTACTTTTTTTACAAATTCACTTTTTACAACTCCTTCACAACAAAAATGTATCTATTTACTTTGTGGATTTGTTTTACTATCCTATGATATCCACTTTTTTATTCATTACCCATTATTAACTTTTTATTTTCTATATTGTTTTGATATCAATACTTAATTACCATTTCAAAAAGCTCATCAAAACTTATTTACCATCTCAAACCACTTTCTAGTTATTTTAACAGGATCTCAAATGATTTTTTAATGACATTTAAATGTTCATTTCTATTTACTAAGCAAAACGTTTTCTGAATTCTGACAAACATACAAACATAGTATCTCAAATAAATATTTGGTTGATAATATAAAAGTATAACTTTGAATTTAACATCTGAAAATAATTAATGTTTTGCTATATTAGGACTTTGGGAAAGAATAACATTGTACAGTTAAACAGGAATTATTAAAGTTAAAAAAAAATAAACAAAATTATTTCATTTTAATTTTTATTCAACTTTTGAACATTTTTTTATTCAAAATTAAATAAATAACTGAAGTGTTTAGAACTTTATTTGTTCCCCAGAGAGAGAAACAGCTTAGACTCCGTCAAAATTTACACAACTGGACCTGCTCGTTCATAAATTTCAAACAGACCAGGTTGTTTTCTGCAGTATGGAGTGAGAGCAAAAACAGCAATCAATCAGAACAGTCATCAACTGATACCATCAATTTCACATGTTTATTGTGCCTCCAGCAGAAGTCTCTGCTATTTAACCTCACCCCAAGTCCTGGGCCACTGTCCCTCAGTACAGCATCTTTATAAGACTCGTTCAGCAACAAAACCTCTGCTCCAGGTACCATTTCATGATGTATAGGGAGACGATGCAGGAGGAGGGTCATAAAACAGACTACAGGCTGAAGCAGCATTCCTCACATGACTAACAGGTGAAAATATGACTTTCCTCATTGAGAGAAATATAAATAGAAAAATAGTCCATTCATTCCAATCATATACACATACACACTTTTGTTCCATAACAAAAAAAATTCTTCTCTGAAGCAAGAGTATGAAGACAAAAGGTCACTTAAATTCATTGTAAGAATAGCTGTGTAAAAAAAGGGGGAGGGGATGGAACATTTCATGATAGCTGTAATATTGAGTAATTCCTTTAGAAAAAAAAAAACCAGACTAACCATGAAAAAGATCATTCATTAGCTGTGACTACAGCTCATTTTTCTTGACCAACGTTTTGTTACACCAGTCATCTGTGACATGTGCCCAAAGCTACAGGGACAAGCTTGTGCAAATTACTGTGAATAATTGAGTAAAAGACCAACTAATCTCCAGAAGGCATAAATTTTACATCTTTTCAATATTTCAAGGAAGATTAGAGTTGTTTTGTGCACTTACACAGTGACAAAAGATCCATGCAAAAATGGATCAGGCCTTGAAGAGCTTGTTAGGAATATGGCTTGTTTACAATAATCATTAGGGAAAAGCCAACTGATGCAAATGCAAAAGCTTTAAAAATATTGACTCCTAATTCTGTCCCAAAAATCAGCAGCCCTGGGCTTCTCTAAGCAGCACCTATCACTCTGAAGATTATAATATTTGATGCTCACAAATCAGCAAAGAGTTTTCAGATAGCCTTAGTTTGTGATGAAATAGCAATTAACAGGAACAGTGGAGGGCAAACAAAGAAGATCAAGAAACTTTTCAGAGAGAACAGCTCAGATGACTGTTTCACTCCAAAGAAACTGAGGAAGATTGATCAGACTCTGAGTGGTGGTGCACTATTCTACTGTGCAGCCACACCCACAAAAGCATGAGCTGCACAGAAGAGTCACAAAACAGAAATCTCTTCCTAAGTTCTCATAAAGCTCAGGGTCAGACATTTTCATGAACACAAACAAGCGATGAGGTTATGAATGAACTTAACCTCTTAAGAAAAAAGGGGAAGGGGTTGCAACTAGTGGAACAAGGCCACTGGTAGAAGCAAAAATGGATAAAATTAAATACCAATACAAATTCTCAAACGAGAATAGCTGGACACAAAAGGAATTAAAAATCATTTATAAAAACTTGTCAAATCAAGCGACCATGTTTTGTGCCCGTTTACTTTCATGTTATTTTGAAAAAGCAACAGAAATTCAAAAGTAGTCTTGTTTAATGCATCTCTGACTTTATGCCTTTTGGAAATCAGGTCATCAGTTATTGACCAGGATTGCCCAGGAGTGTCATACCACTGTATCAGCAGAGAAAAAGGGACAAAGATGGAGGTAAAACTCATCATAAACACAATATGACGAGTGGATTATGGTGTACTTCATTGGTGATGTGTAGCTAGTGGTCATAAGCCTGTGAGTTTCTGCAGAAGTGGTTTACAATTGAATCTTGGAAACTTGTATGCAATAGTAAACACCTTAAACAACTAAGACCTAAGATTTCAACTACAACCTGGGATTGTAGTACTGCATGATAAAGCATACTTTAAGTGGTTAAAGAATTACGAATATCTTAACTACTCCAGCTGATGTCCGGCTGACGTTAGGGCAAGAGGCTGACCCCTCCGGCTGAGGTTAGGGCTAGAGGCTGACCCCTCCGGCTGACGTTAGGCTAGAGGTTGACCCCTCCGGCTGACGTTAGGCTAGAGGTTAACCACTCGGGCTGAAATACTTCCATCAATGCAGTAACTACTGTACTCTGGCCTGTTACCCACCTATGAGAACATTAGACAATAAGAATATCATCCTGAACAAAACATTGCGCTGAAATCTGTTGCTCGTGATGGGTGTAAACCTGATATTAATGAAAGTGCATTGCTTGATGATAGGACAAGGTGTTAAGACCACAACAAACATATTATCAAAGAGCTAATAACAATCCAGCAGTAAACTAGGCTAGTATCAAGTGGCTTGTGCATCACCTATACTACAGGACAGTTTGATCTTGTAGATGACCAACGATGACAACGAGAAGTGTTTATTAATGCTCTGCCCACAAAATTCTGGAAAATTCCCATGTATGTTCCCAAGAATGGTTAGACCTACAAGTAAGAAAAAACTATAGCAGGTACAATTCAGTGCAGACTGAAACACTGAACAGATTGGATGCATATTTGTTCGGTCAGGTTTTTGTGGGTTATTTTACAAATAAGCACACTTGGATGTTAATTCGGAAAATTCTGGGTGGGCTACGTTACAAATTCTGTTTATTTTAGTTCAGAGTGACCAGTTATGCCAATCCATAGTCTTTTCCATTTGCATGGTTTTCAATTAGGAACAACATTGGCCAATAGTGGTTTGAAGTGGTAACATCCTAAACTCAGCTGTCTGACTGCTTATGTGTAGAACTTGTCCAGCTTGGCAACAACTGCTACAAAAAGTGGATTTGTGGGCAGAGTCCAAAAAAAAAAAAAAAAAAAAAAAAAAAAAAATATTTGTGGGAAATTCTGCATTCACTGCATTTACACTGGAAGGTCATACAACCACATGACAGACGAGACTGTGCCTCATAATGATATGGTATTAGACAATCTATGTGCTCTCTGGTACATTTCTGCAGTAATGGACATTTTTTTGTTTGGATATAAAATAAAATAAAATAAAAAAAAAACACAGAAAAATCAGCCTGCAGCAATGCAAACAAATTTACAACAGTCTTGATCTTATCTTCTAATGGACGGATGTCATAAGTGATGTCCATTTAGATGGCTGAACTTTACACAATGAATCCATGCGATGGTACTGCTGCGCCTCCATAAGCAGCATTCGAAATATGATTGGATGGAGCCGGCAGTCAACTGACCCCACCCTCAACAGTGACTTCATAATCTTCATGACTTGCAAGTCCACCAAACGGTACAGAGAAGACCTTTGTCTTACAGTAAAGTGCACTTCATCGATCTGCTTCTGAAGTTCGGATATTAATGCTTCAAAATAAGCATAGAAATACAGGCCAGAGGACTCAAACCACTCGCCTTCAACAGGTAGTAGAGCTTCAAATAAGGATTTTGGCCACGCTTTACACAGAAGAAGAAAAATGTGCACTTCCTTTCATTCATCCTGTAAATAAAAAGAGTAAATCTGTTGAGGTGAAGGTTTTTCCTATCATTAAAAACCTGCTCGGACCAAGACTGTATGTGGACACACCGAGACTGTAACGCTTACTGTAACGTTTATGTGATATCTGAACGAAGATACATAAAAGTCAGAAAATGTCCGGTGGTCCTCATGTGCAAACATTAACATACGCTCTCGTAGATTCTCCCTGACATTTACTAAACCCACAAAACAGAAGGTGCCTGGAATACATCTCTGTGGGACCTCAAGCAGTGGGATGGCCTAAGAGACCATGCCCCGTAAACTTCACTCACAGGCCCCCACCAGCCCTCTTCTGTAGTTCACTTTAGTGTTCGGCTACTTCTGTTAGCTCTAACACTTGGGGCTACCTGATGCGGCCATTTTTTTTAACCGGCCCCAGTTCTGATTTGGGATCTGGTGACAAGGAGCTCCAGGTGGTTTTGGCACAGCGTGCCACAGTGGGACAGAGGGACATCTGGCTGGAGCAGATATCTCCGGTCACCCAAAAGGCCCCCACCAAACTGTCCACCCAGGCCTCCAGATCCTTGCCTACCAGAGAGGCCTTCTTCTGGGCTTCCACCAGGGCTGGCTCCATGGGGGGCAACTTCAGTACGTGGGCCAGTTGCTGGAAGCCCTGCTCCATGTACAGGTTACCAGAAGGGCCCGAATGCAGCCAGCCATGTTCCTCTGAAAAGATCAACAAATGAAACATGAGACCAGAGAAAATGTTGGTTTGAAAGGTTCACTGAACTGAATTAATTGAAGTAAATTAAACTACTGATCAAAAGTTTTAGAACACACTCAATTTATCCAGTTCATTGACATTTAAGCATTTTATTGACATTTATGTCCAATAAATCTGAACATCCTTAAAAATGTATATGTTTTTAAGGAACAAGTCATTGGTTAACAGCTTACAGTTTGTCTGTAACAATGGAAGTTCTCAAGTAAAGATTTGAAAATTGATCATTTACAATATGTTCCTTCACTCTGTACCGCAGTATATAAACATCTGGACAGCTATCAAAGGCGCTTTGGTTTAGGGAGATTACAGATAAAGCAAAGATTACGATTTCCTACACCATCAAAAAAAATCTGGAAAACTGAGGTTACAGGAAGAGATCTGACTCCACAACAGCTTCAGATATAATACCCCCTCCATTTTGTGGGGGTAGACACACTGAGAGCAAGGTGTAGATACAAATATGGATATATTGGCCAGCCCTACTTTTACCGAAGCTTAACACTGGAACAAATCTCAGTTTCTATTATAAACAGAAGACGAAGATGCAGCTTTGACAGATTGAGTTGTAGTAAAAATGTTATTACTAAAATAGCAAACTAAGAAGAGTAGGCTTTACTGGGCTGTGCAACACTGACACTGTACTGCTGAAAAATGTGGGGGCCTTCTCAAATATTTCACCAGTAGCGTAGGTGTATGTTGACTTGCATGAAACTGTCCTTGTAGCTTGACAATGAGGTTTTGCAAAATGAATTGAACATGTTTTTACGTGTACGTCCGTGTACCTTTTCTCTGTATAATCTTCTGCAATAATGTTCATTATGAAGGAGAAGAAATTAGTATCTAGCTTGCAGACTGTAATAAAAGCAGGTTAACAAGACATGCTGGCATTCACCACATGAGGCCTGCCTGAAATCCTCAAAACAACAATTTATTAGCAGCAGGTCATAACATTTTACATTCTCAATGCCCTTCATATTTCCACAGTGGTCCTCAAACTGTTCCTTTTGCTCCAACCCAAACCACGACAAACCCAACCACAGAACAAGTAAAAAGTTAACAGCTCCAACATTTTAAACTGACCACCCTCACCTCTGCGGAGCGGTTCCCTTCCTTTAAATGCCAGAGGCATGACCAGAAAGCGTGCTTCCGCCACACGCTCCCATAACCTCAACACGCGGACTGTCCATATTCCGGGCCGGAGAGGATGCTGAAGTGGTGGCTTGTATTGGGTGAACTCAGCCTCTACGTCAACACTAATATCATAGGAAGCTGCCACCACCTGTGCTGGGTCAATCCACACTATGGTGGCTGTGAGGTTTGGACCACGAGCCCACTTCTGTACTGCCACAGGCTCGTCCAGAGGGCCCATCACACCACCAAAGTTCCGGAAGATTCTTTCCTTGGGGTCCCATTCTGTTCCGACCTGGAGGATGACAAGGTGCACAGCATGGTTAACATCTCACTTATTACACTAAAGTAATACAGTATCTGATACTCAAAAACCTTGTATCTTGGCAACTTTACAGGATAAGAAAACAACTTCAAATGGAAGTCAGTGTAAAAGGAATTTGGAGAATATTTTGACACTGACTGTCAGATTCACATTTTGTAGATTGCAAAATTTCAAAAATTTGTATTGTAATAGGTTGCATTGCAATATGCATCTTTAACAACAATACAACAGTACATACAATGCTCTTATCCACGGTAACCTGCAATGGCAGGGAAAGGTAGCATTAAGAATGATGTTCATTGACTTTTATTTAAAAAGGCAGAACACATTCCTCTGCCTGAAAGGAGAAATGAACCTGTGATCCTTTTACTTGCGGGGTGACTGTGTTACCCACCGTGCCACATAACTGGTTCTCATGCAAATGAACGAGAGTTATGCCTTTTGGCTACTGTTCACATTTGTTGCCATACCAATTATGCCACTTCTATTCAAAACATGATTCGTAATGAAGAATAAGCTTGAACCAGCAAACCTGCAAAACCAGGTCTTTAGTAGGGCAGCAGCCAGCAACTACTTTTTAATCAGTTACTCTTCTGATTTCCAGCTAATATTTAACCTTTTTTGTGGATGGCACAAGAGGTAGGTGGGTAGGGGTAGTAATCCTGGTCATGGAGTGGCAGCTTCCTGCTCAATTAGCCGATTACCCTGCTCTAACCGGCCTTTACATTGCGAGGTTTAGTGGGTAACTTGAGTCAGGTGTGCTTGAGTAGGAGCAGTGTGGCATTCCAGGACCAGGGTTGCCTACTCCTGTAACATACTGAGGTTTTTGGTTGTGTATTAACATGACAGTTAACATGATGGTCTCCATGACCACTGCTTTGTTCGCTCTTCACCTCCAGGTTCTTCAGCCTCTCGAACTCATGCAGATTGCTCTCTAGCTGTAGAGTTGCTTGGGGAACGGCCCATACTTCTAGCATCTCTCTGCCTCCAGACACAACACTCTGCACCTCCTGTCGAACCAGGTATCCCTGGAAACGGTCGTCATAGAAATAGACATGCACCGACACAGGGTAGCCGACGGCCTCAAACCTGCAGGAGAAAAGGCACAGTTAAAGTAGACAACGGCTTCTGTTCACTGAAAATACCTCAAGCTATTATGTGAAGCCTCACAGCATCAATCACATGACAATAATATTTTAAAGATTTGTTAAAAATGAAATTAAATGAACAATGACAGACTAAGCAATTATCTAAAAACAAAAATTCTAACACTGAAAAAGACAAACCAATTCAATAAATAAATAAATAAATAAATAAATAAATAAATAAAACCAGAATCAGTGGAAGATTGGCATTAGACATTAGATTTTTAGATTTCACTGTTATTTCAAACATATTTTTGATTTATTTGGAAAAGCTGATCACAAAACAAAGGTAGTTTGAGTATTGGGCATAGTTTTGATGGCAGACCACAGCAGTGCCAGCACGATCCAGCGACCTGCAGAGAATCTGACCAGATTCTGCAAGTTGGCTCATTTTGTTAAGCTGAAACACTGATAATAGCATCCTTCTTGAAGAAATGAAGATAAGGTAAGCTTGTTGCGTTCTTGTGCAGTATCATATGGTGACATTCATTTTGTTTTGTCAACAACAAAATGTTGCTTTATTTAGATTAACCAACTAATCAACAAAATAGTATACCAATAAATCGATGTAATATATAATGTAATAATGTAATCCCAGTTTTATTTTTATCAGATTTATCTATTCATATTGGAAGCTCTGTACATTGTGCAAGTGCACTGAATATATACAAGTATACTAACATATTAGAATGGTTCCTTTTACATGGTGAGAAGTTAGTATGCAAGGCTCCATGCATCTGTTTACATCTCATGGCAGCATAGCAAACACATACAGGTACATTAATCGTCCTAAAACATGAACTCAGAAAGAATCAACTGACAGGACTGAAATTTGGTGGGTAGATTTGACATTTCACGCTCGTCTGTGCATGTACTGTAAGCAAGGAGGGCACTTCAAGAGGCTGCAATATGGATGTTTAACATCTATAAAACATTGCATATTTAACAGATGCTGTGATCCAGTACCCGACTGACTGGTCTTATCACTGTACCTCACTGACTATATAAGGTCGCCCTTTTCGCATGCTTTAAATTCTGTTTCATGCTGTTCTGATTGTAGCATCCTTTGCAAGTGAAGAATGCCTCAGTGAAGAGTTTGAAAGCAATGCGGGCAGTTGGGAGAGCCTGAGAGGGGTCGCATCATAGGGCTCCTGGAAGTGGGTTGGTCTCATCAATGCATAGCATGCCATACTGATCTTTGGGCAGTGGATGCATTAAAAACTGCAGTATTACAATAATGCAGACTAGTGGTCACAGTTTAAACACAACATGACATGAACCACTGCCAAGAGTAACTGTGACAAACCCTCACTACAGTAAATCCTTTTCCTGAAACATGACCAGAAAGACATCACACTGCTGCTGGATGCTCCAACCATGGCACCAAACAAAACCCATAAACAAATGCTCAATATGTCACATGTTTTATTAGTCATGGATGACTGCTAGTGACTCAATGGTGACAACATGTGGCGTGAAAATCACATTATGTATTTGTTCATTAGCGATTCACACATACTACTCTGTACGACTCAAAGCAGAAAAGACCATCAGGGCCGTGATTCACTGTGAAACTTTAAGAAGACAATCCAATAACACCCACATGCAATGTTCTAGAAGTTTCTCTCTCGCACAAAAACAAACAAGAACATCAATCAGAAGTGCAGAGAGGCTTCCATAAAGATGTTCACGTGCTATAGAGTGGCTGAGGGGGCTCACCTGCACGACTCACTGCTGGCATGTGCTGACTCCTGACTGCGCAGTCCTAGTCTGAAGAAGGAGGAGTAAGCCGTGAGAGCTACATCGCTGAGCATGCCCACACCATCTTCCCGCTCAAAAAGGCTCTCCCAGTAGGCCTTAAGGGCTAATGTGCCTGGGGGGTAGTGACCATACAGGTGGGTGTCTAGGATGTCTATGGCCTCCTGGTTCACGGTGGACTCAAATTTGCGGGCGAAGAAAGTAGGCCTGGTCAGCTGCTGTTGAGGAGAAGGGTGCAGGACTGTGAAATCACTATCAAGCCTTAAAAAGGTGAACTAGAGAAGCTGCATTTTCCTTGGCATAGTTGAACAATGAACAGTTGGTACACAAAACCAACAGAGACAGAGCTGTAAAAGTTTAACTGTTATGCAACAGTCTTAAAAAGAGATGATATGTGACTCCTGTGAGCTGTTGCAGGGACATAAACCAGCCAATAAAAACAGCTCAAATTTTTTGCCACAAGGCCATCCCATCATAAAAGTACAATGTGCTTCATTCCAAGGCAAATTAACAGGATTTTAATGAGTGCCTAAACCACATCCCATGGGCTGGGTATTTTCCCAACCAAAAACCCATGCTAGCTATTACTTAACTATATAAAATGTCTGAAAAATTCATTCTATGGCATCTTTCAAAGCATAATCTAATCTAAAGTCTGCTGACACACCAAACCGACACCGTTGTCCGGTGGGGACCAGTGGCAGACCATCACCTGCAGTTCCTCCCACGCTGATGGTTCTAGTTGGTCCATGTCAGAGCAGTTTTGGTGGATTCAGCATATTAATTATGAATTTTGAAAAAAAAAAAAAAATGTATTCCAATTCCAATTTTATTTCCAAGTGTGAAGACAAAACACCATGCCATCTGATTATCTAAATAAAGCTGTAGATACTCATACATGTCATTTCTAAAAAATTTTTTACAATTATGAATGCATTACATTTCACTGTCCCATGTGTATACACTTTGATACTCTTCATATTCACTGCTTAGTTTTACTTTAATACACTAGGTTTAGCTGAAACACACAAAATCTAATCTTTACTGGTATACAACATTTTCTGGGTTTTACAAGCTACGGTAGCTCCGGTCATGGATCACTGCCTCAAACTTGATTGTGTCAGCCATCAGCAGTCTGTATGGTGCAGTGGAGCACAAATTAACTGTTGTATTTGGGGTGGCCATCAAAGTTCGCCCTGTGACCAACATACTGGAGAGTGTTATTTGTGCTTCTCTTAATCTAAAAATACATTTAATTTCATAATATTATATATATATATATATATATATATATATATATATATATATATATATATATAAAAAGAGAAATTTGTTTTTTGAGGCCAACAAGTGCAGCAATTCCAGATGGTTCAAGATCGCTCTCGTCTTTATATGAACAATATTTATTCCAATTGAAGTCGATTTGTATTTATTAGTTAAATCCAGCCCTACTTCTTTATTTAACATCTTAACACAATGTTCTTCAAATCCACTGGAGTTTCATAAATCCCCTGGTCAAAAACAACTGTTTGAGCACGGAAAGCCCTGCAGGCTCCAGGACCAAATGAATAACCCAGTCCTAAAGAATTATAAAAAGTCTGGCTCTGCTCTCCATTGGTTTACGATAACTGAAAAAGTGGAGATCACACAAACATCTAACTTGAGAAGAGTGGGCACTCTCTCAATCATCAGAAACAAATGAAGCTAATTCATCCATTCTTAGAAATGCATTTCAGTGTGCTGTATGAATCAGTAGAAGTCCCAGGACTCTACACTGACCTGAATTCGGATGAGGTCAGTGGGTTTGAAGTCGTTGGGGGAGCAGCCACACCAGTCCACTATATGTTTGTACTGGCACTTGCAGCCTAACTTGCGGTTCCAGTTGGTGACACGCAGGTTGTTGTCCACTAATGTGTCGCACATGTGACTATTGCCCAACACGGTGTGAAAGAAAGACTGCAAGACAAACACAAAGGGTTACATGAGAGAGTTTTCCTACCTCCAACAGAATTTATTTAAGACTAGACCTGAAAAATCAAGCTGAAACGTGAGGATGGGAATAGTAGAGTATTATTTTCTCTGTTCTATAAATGTGTTTTTTTAAATACATTTTTTATACAAAGAAATGACATCTTCCCGTTCTTTTTTTTAAATGTGTTTTTTGTGCTTCACCTGCTGTATCAGAAATAAGCCCATTTTTCTGCAATTGAAAAATGTTATGCACCATGTATTTTCTCAGCAGAAAAAAATATTTATTTCATGGCTTTTCTGAATAGAACTGCAATAAGATAATGCATTGTATTGTTTCATTCAATATGAGTCACTCAATTCCACATATACACGGGCACTGAACAATACATTCAGACTGGAGCAAATAAATGACTCATTTCAATACAAACCATAAAAGTATTAAGTCTAATAAAAAATTAATCAAGCAAGCAGACAGTGAGAACAGAGTGCCCTTCCCCTGAGAAAATCACTTGCTTTTTGCCAAAGAATAAATGCCAGGGGGAAAAAATCTAGCTCAGATTTACCTTATTGCTTGTGACTTAAGATACTACTTTTAGAAATGCTGAATATACTTATACATTTTTTAAACGAAACAATATGTATTGGAAGTCACTACACCCCTTAGAGCAGGACAGATGATATGATTATGGATTCAGCTCCTAATAATAGGACAAAAACTCAAATATTGGTTGCAACCGAAATGGATTATGTTTGTTTAAGGGCATTCATGAGTATGACGGCTATTTTCCTCTGATTGTGCAAATCGTAAAGTTAAATTCAAAACTCCCTCAATTCACTGGTCATTTATAGTAAAAATCATAGCTCACTACATGAGCTGAATATGAACCAGAATGCAACCATGAGTCTCATTATTAAGCAACACTGTGGAACGAATGGAGCTCACAACATTTGCTCATATAGCTGCTAAACCAGTCATAGTTACGAGACACTGTACGATGTGAAGTTCAGATATTTTCCATGTAACTTTAGTTAATTAATGTTTGTAATCAACATAATCAAGGATTATTCCATGAACAGCACAAAGCTTTACTCACTTTAAATCAGAATTCAGTCTGTGTGTATGGAGCATCAACACAGCTCAGACACTCAGGTGTTTATGTCACCAGTGCTAACGTGCGTTGCTGACGAGGAAGTGTCTGAAGTCATCAGTGTTTCTAACACTAATTAGTAAACTAAAGAGTTTATCCCTAGATAGTGCAATACTAATGAGGGAATAGGGATCTATTTTAGTCACAAGTCTCCTTATCAGTGAAATGGAATGGCTTGTTCCTCCTGCATTTCCCTGAAGCTCATTCAAACTGGACCTTAAAACCATTAAACAACAGCCAGGATCTTTAATGGCAACAGCACTAAAGAGTGAGTTGGCACCTCAGCAGGGAGCAGGGCGTAGGTGTAGAATTGCTTCAGTCCGTTCACCAGCTCATCCTGAGAGGTGACCACATACTCCACAAAGCGCCGAGTGAGTGAGAACCAGTCGGAGCCTCCCGACACCTCAAGACCCTCAGGGATTGTACGCTCGCCCAGGCGCCACATGTGGTTATCACACTCATGGAAGAGGCGGTCCAAACCCTGCTTCTTAATGAACCTGCACATAACATGAAAAGGAAGAGTGTGTTCAAAAAGATTCACATATTATCAAATCAGTTACCCTAGAGACATGTGTTTGCATGAATTTCTACAATGGAACTAAATGCTAATGTAGCTAATCAGCCAAATTATGTAACCCATGGTCATCAGACAGCACTAAATTCTTCAAAACATCACAGAGTAGAGCAATAAGTATTGACACTAGTATTTATTTTTGTAACTAAGCTGATATTAGTTTTGTGTCATTATTGATTAAAGTATTTGTCTTAAATGCATTGCTACTTCCTTAATCAATGTCCTGCCTTTAGTGTACATTGCACTACATTTCACTGATTCCCTCAAAATAAACGCTCCAGTCTGTATCTTTTTACATAAACTGAAGCGACCCAGTATCAAGCGCTCTGATAGTATTCTAAATGCTTTCCCAGCAGGTGAGTAAATAGTCAGCATTAAATGCATTTTTGGATTTGCATGTCAATGAGTCTTGGGGGAAAAGAAAATCAAAAGACGGTGACCAAGCTACCTGGCGTTCTCTCTGCCGTGAGACTTCAGAAAGTTTTTGTCACGGTTCTGCGACAGAAAAACCACCAGCTCATCGTTGGTCCTGTTTGAGGACGATAGGAGACAAAGGAGAGTGAATGTGAGATGATACAAAAAAAAAAAAGACAAGTGCAAGTGGTACATAAAATAGCTGACTGGAGGGGAGCGGGGATGAATGTGATGACTTCCTCTAGATGGAATTATTCGCTCCTGACAGGATTTGGTGGTCATCAACGTCTCTGTGTGCGTTGGGCCGTAAATGTCGATTTAGCTTTTTTTTCGCCTTTTGGAACTGCATGTTTGTCTGTGAGGATTATAAACCATCAGGAAAGGCTCTGATATGTCTGGAGGAGGAAAAAAAGCTCCCGAACTGATAGAAGAGAAAGAGAGAGATGTGCCAGCCTCACCAAACACCAGCACAAAGGGAGCTTTCACATGGATGCAGCTCATGGCCAAGATCTGCACCCTGCTTTTACTGTTTAGGACCACATTTTCCTGGGACTAGACATGCAAATCAGACTTCTGAGTATCAGCAGAGTCTGTGGTTTTCCTAATTTAGTCTGACCAAGAACCATACATTGAGTAGGGGTGCAAGAAAATATCCATAAACCTGTGTAATAATATTGTGTATTGGCATTATTGCTCAGTATTGATTCTCCAAAATACAGTATAGATTTATTATATTTGTTTTCAATCCCACAGAAACACATTGGCCTGAAAAGCCAATCACTGTCACCTTGAACAATATGCTGCTGGTGCAACACAACATTTAGATCTGCAACCCATCAGTAGGATAAAACCTGAGGCACTCTATAATATTCACACAAATAGCCAATCTAAAATGTTGTGTTGCACCAGTTTGGTAGGTCTAGCATGTTCCTCCTCACAGTCAAGTGAATTCAGGAATCAATATTTTTGAACTACAAACTTGTCAATGCAAACTGCCAATTCTGTTGTCAGCCAACAGACCTATACATTGGCTAGCCTAGCACTAAGACTGGGGCAAGAGCATGGGTCATTCCACTCACCCAGAGACAGTAAGACCAGTTATGATTTGTTAAACTCCTGGCCATGGATGGTTTTTGGTGGCATCAATGAGGATCAAACTCATTATGATTAGGGCACTTGGACAACAAATAATTGTCCTCGAATGGCACATATATAGCATTGACACACATTTGTAAAATATATGTACAAATCATAATGTAACAAGATATCTGACAAGAAAGTACAGAACAAACATTATTTGCTACAATGACTAACCTGGTGGGGAAGTCAGTGGCGCTGAGGTTGATGAAGAAGTCCCACTTCCAGTCGAGCATGGAGAGCAGATCCTGCATGCTGCGCAGGTACGCTTTCAACAGGCTGGCTCCACCCCAAATGGTGACCATGCGCCAGGGTGTGGCCCTCACATTTGGATACAGCTCAGCCATCTGCAGAACTTCACGATGGAGGTAGTTGGAGCGCTGCAGGGGAAACACAAGAAGGTCAGACAGCTTTTACAGAAGTCTATCAGCAAAGCCAGTGTCAGCATCAATGTTTCCACTCAGCATTCAATCAAAAGGACTGAATAGAAACTGAAAATGCAGCTACTGTATGCATTACTTAAAATGTTCCCAAACGCCAACTTCCAAAAGCTACCAGTTTCCAGTGTTGGGGTGGAGAGATTTAATTCTTGTAACCACATTCAATCTTCTTAAATAGCAACACTGAGAGTAACAGTGTGTTAATGTGATATTATATGAACTTATAGAAGAATAATGTCTGCCTGACAGTGGATGAGAAATTCTCAGGACAGTATTATGTGATTTTATGTGATGTGGAACCAGTGGGGGCAGAGGACATGACTTAAAAACAGTGCTAACAAGGCCAGAAACCAACATGTCAACACCACTCCAGCGATTGTGTACGAGGGCTGCAGCTGGTGCATTGGTTAGTGATATTAGTGGAGGCCAGCAGCCAACATGCTAATTTCACAGTAGTGATTCTGAGCAAGGGCCATAACTGATGACCCAACACCACTAACTAGTAATGTTATGCTGTTTGGGTAGCATCTTTTCATGAAATGACCTGCTTGTGGTTATGTCATGATGTCCACCAGAACCCTGAAGAACTCAGAGAAAGGAGGCCGTGTTAAAAGGCGGCTGGTGTTGCACTTTATAAAGAATTTCATTACTTGTTATTCATTCAGAAAACAGAAAAGAGGAAAAAATGCAGACTGTTTCCCCATTAGCAGGTAGTTGCAAGGATGTTGCCACAGTTGCACTAGGATTAAACTGTCAAATACTGCTGAAGAGCTGCACCTAAACATGTACAATGTAATTATCACTCAGGAAACGCTGTATAACCTTTTCATTCATTCACAACCTTTTCACGGTTTTCAGATTCACTGTTCGGAGTATAAAATCAAGCATGACTGAGTCAATGCCTATTCCAACCCACTAGATAGCTAAGACTCTGCCCCTTCAGCTTCCTCTGGGTCACAAGAAGCCAGCCACCTTCACTAATGCAATGTCTTCGTCTTTCATTAATGCAACGACAGCTGAATGTGCTTGGAGGAGAACGTCATGAGAAATGTTACAATTACAGCACAGTTACAATTGAAAAACACATTACACCACGAGTGTCAAACTGGGCTTTCCGCCCATGTTCAAGTCACAAAGGCGTCACTAATTAGCTGAGGAGTTGAATCCGGTGTGTTAAATGAGGAGGAACGCTGAACTCTGCAGTGTTTCAGCCTCCAGGATTGGCATCTGACAAGTGCACTAAACGCAGAGGGCGAGGGTAGCCAGTTCATACTGAGCAGGTAAAACTGCTCTAAGTCTACAAACTAGGAACCCACGCATCAAAATACATGTATATTTTTAGGGGGTATATATTATAAATATATAAAAATAAATGACATGCAGTGTTCATTTTCAGACCCCCCAAACCTCTAGAATTTCTACAAACGTACTATTCAAAATTCATTCTAACCTTACAAATGAAAAAAAAAAAAAAATCAAACAGAACAGTGATTTAAGCCAAGCTGCCACCCAGCAACTGAGCACTGAACCATGAAAAGGTCAAAGCGCTGAAGCATTTGAAGGGACAGGGGCAGTAACCAATAGAGGACAGGAAGTAGACATGATTAACGGGATTAAACAAAGACTGGCTCACAGCAGTGTGTTATTACTGCATGCTTCCTTTTTTGCAGTGTCTCTTCAAGCCAGGTAAAGGGTGTGGGTAGATTCATTTACACTCATTTGCAACAAGATGGGAACCCTAAAAAAATAACACACTAAAGAAGGCAGGAACAAAGAACAGATGGTACAGCACCACACATCACAAAGTGAGAAATACACTCCCAGGAACACCATTCCAACTAACCCTGGTCCTCTGCACACATCTGTTTTTCCGGGTGAGAAGCCATTGATTTTCTCCAAGCTTTCACTGTAACCTTTCAGCCAAACCTTAAAGTGCTTGGAAAGCCCACTATAGTCATTCAGGGATGTATGAGTGGTGTCACTGACCCCATTCACCATTCTACATCCCCCTACAGAGGTATCTAAGAGTGCTTTCATTGCAGAGCTTTTAAAACATTCAAGTCATGCTGGGTATCTACTGGTGTTGGGATCTATTGATAAAGTTCAATAGAAAATACTTTCTATATAATCACATCATCACACCACAGTAAACTACTGAACCCGTGCTCCTGACTACTGGTACTAGATACTAAATATTAACTGTGATGGGAACAATAAAAGTGGAACAGTATTTCAAGCTTCAAGCCATTTTTACTCAAAGTACAATGTTAATTTGTTCATGTGGTTTAATACATTTAAACCAACAATACAGAACAAGCTGCACCACATTTGCTGCACATAAACATTTACTATAAATATCTAAAAAATGAATGCAATGATTCCATGCAGCACTAAATTCATTCAACCATGAGAAATCATGCAGTTTGTAACAAACAAAGGTGATTATATCCATTACATCATCAGAAATGCAATATGTATCCAGCCCTACTGTGAAATGTACAAAATAAAAAAGATAATCTTACATTTGTTGAATCTGTTGGATTGTGAAAACATCTCGATTAAACTGCTGAATGACAGTATGAGCCTTCTGGCCTGTTGGCCAGGGACGGTCAGTGATCAACTGTGTTCAAACTACAGTATAATCATTATATAAACATGAAGAAAAATGCAAAAGGTTCTCAACCCCTGCTTCAGTGGATATGTTTTGCAGAACCACTGTCCACTTTTCGTACATTTGCAGTGTTAAAAATACCAGTGGAACTCCACAACGTGTGAACGTACCTTGTCGACATGGATGTAGTAGAAGTGGTCTTTGTGATAGATGGCTTTAAGGAGCCGTTTGAGCTGTCTGACCGCTCGGCCGTGGACCATCAGCACAAAGGCCACCCTGACTGGATTCTCCACCTTAGACAGATCGTTGTCCATGATGTCAGCCTGCTGAGCAGCACTGGACAGAACTGAAAAAGAGAGAATATTAAAGAAGATTCAGTTCAGTTCTTCATTTCAAAGACAAATCAGCATTTCTATCGCTGAAGGAAACCTTCAGTAATTAGTTAATTCCACAGCATTCAGTCACAGTCAAAGCTTTATTATTTATTAGTTTAAGGTGCCAGTATTTAAGAAATGTGGCATTCAAACAAACCTATTACATTAAATTCTACAAGTTTCATATTTTGACAAAATTATATTTATTTGAATATCTTGCACCAAATGTAGTCTGTTGGTTGATTGACAGGCAAAGTTGGCACCTTTAGTTCTTCCACTGGAGTGTAATGTAGTAGAATGATGACATAAGACTAGTATTGTAATAAGGGTTGTGAAATGCTAAATGGGAATTTGTTTATCCAGGTTCCATCCCCTCAGTGGTAATTTGCTAGACAATCTCATTTAGATAACTTAAAATAGACTGCTTACATAATTAGGAACTAACATGTCAATCAATAATACTCCAATTTCTATTGAGTGTAAACTGTCTGAAAATAAGGTCACTCACTCTATGCCTTCTGACCGTCCTATAAGCAGTAGTAACTAGGATTCAGTTCCTTCTGTGTCAGAACTCTTTATAGTCCAACTGTTACACTAAATACAGGTAATGCACATAAAAAACATCTGTTACAAACTGAATGTTTATCTTGAATCTACAGCAGCTCATAAAAGTAATTAGTCAAATCCAAACAGGGTAGGCAATGAAAAATTAGCATTAAAATACAGATGGATTTTTCCTATTTTTGGAGCAGGTTGGAACAGGTTTTCGCAGTGCTCCAAAAAGAAGCCCCAATGGCCTTGATGGTTGAGGGAATGAAATGCCCAAGTCTAAAATTTAGACTTTAGTAAATGTAGATTTACTTTTGTTCAATCTGCAGAATGTTAACTGTTAGGCTAAAAGTTTACATTACTTCTTAGCCGCCTTTGCCTCGTAGCTCTTATGGAAAAATTAAAGAAGCCAGTTTTAGGAAACAACCATGTCCAGTCAGATTGGAAACATACTTCACTATAAAAATGCTCCTACCATGCTGCGGACAGAACTGAGGCAGAGACTGCGGCATCAGCTCTCCAGCCTGGTGCTGGCACACAATGTTAGCGAGTTCCTGCCGGCACTGTCTTGAGGTTGCGCGGTGAAGAGCAGACATGGCGTCCTTCCCCGAGATCTCACATTTGGGAACAAAGTCACTGTTTGGGACCTGAGGGGCACCTTCCACACTCCCGGGTTCTCCTGGAACCACCAGTGGGATCTTACCCCCTTCCCCTGCCCGCATATCTGTAAAGTTTCGGCTGCTAGACGGGTCATAGGGGGCGATGCCATCAGCAGCCGCTCCAGCACCCTGTGCCATTAGGCTCTTGTCCACTAGGGAGGTCTTTGATCGCCGCCTGGCACCGTTCCTGAGGACTCGAGTGACAGCAGCCCGCTCCAAGCCATGTTTCCACCGGCCATTATAGCCCCCGGATAGAGCATTCTGCCGCTCCCAGGCCTCAGGGTCTCTCTTGAGGTCCTGATTGTTGTGATCAGGCAGCTTGGAGCGCCGGTGCTTCCGCTGGAGGAAAAGGAAAATGACAAGCAGATGAACTAAACCAGTAAGTAGTGTCCAGAAATCAGAACCTTTTTAATGTTAGACACGAGTAAGGACATTTGTTTAAGTTTACACTCAAAGCATCCATAAGTCTTAAGCAGACTACCAAAATCATGGTGTCAAAGAAGTTTGTGGCAGGGTAACTATAGAAGAGTGAACACAAACAGGGACTCAATGTCAACAGTTCAACAATGCTGTCTTCGTCACATCCACCATGATTTCACGAGTTGAAATAAAATAGAGAAAAGTCAGAATGCCATTCAAATATAGCATATATGATGCCATTATCTCTATGTTCAAGTGAGCAAGAGAGGAAAACAAGACCATAGCAGTACTCTTTAAATCCACTACAATTCCCACAATACTATCTTCAGATTTTATAGCTAACCATTTACAGCTTAAAGCTTCCAGCTTATAGGCTTACAGCCTCATCTTAATAATCAGAAGATGGTGAATGAGACCACCCCAACTAATTCAGTCACATGGTGTTAATGAGTTGGTTACCAATTTAACATTTAAAGTAGCATTATGTGAAAATTAGCATTTCTTGTTCCTGGGCTCCCCCTTCAGTTGAGAATTGCAATTTGAGCTACCCCTAAAGTAGAGCTGGGCAATATATTGATATTTATTCTCACACACACACACACACACACACACACACACACACACACACACACACACACACACACACACACACACACACACACACACTATGTGTGTACATATATATACATATATATATAAAAAGATTGTGATATGGGCTGAAGTGCTATTTATATATATAGTTTAGAGTATAGTAAGAGATAAAAGATACCAGAGGGTATCAATTTTTCATATCATATATACACAACTATTTTGGGATAAAAATATATCCATATTGTCCAGCTCTATCCAGAAGGACAAACTTTACACATACATTACTGGATACATTTAGATACAGAACCACAATCACAAGTAAAAAAAGGAAATGGACATAAGCAGCTCAGTGATATTACAGGATTCTACACAAATAGTGCTCAACGTTATGCAGTATTAACCCTGCACGCTTCACGAAAGTTACATAGTGCAGTTTATGCCACACTGAGCCCACAGTACCAAAGACATTCTCAGCATTACAGTTCTGTGGCGCATCAACATGATTTGGATTTAAAATGCTATATAAAATGTTGCTTTTATGTACAGGAAACAGAATATCAACCTTGAAAGGAGTTTCACAAAGTGATGATGATTCACACCCAAAGAACAATAAAACCCATTGAAGTGACATGGTGTGGGCCCAGAGGCACAACATGTTTACTTTTCATTTGTTTTCTTTTTTTTTTTAACAGCTCCAATGTGAGCTATTTTTAAACAGAGCCACCTCATTTGGGATGATTCTGGTAAGAATGCAAAGTTACAGGATACTGAGATTTCTAATGAGGACACTGAGTCACAATGAGGGGGCTGAATATGGCGCAATTCTTGCCAGGAAAACAAACACCACAAAACATTTACAACTAAACTTGTGTGTCTGCTAAGGTTTGGCTAATGTAATCAAAAAGACTGATCTCAAAACATATTGATCCTAAAAAATTCAAACAATGTCAAATGTTATTTTTTACACAGTACTGATGCTACATGTACTCTGGAAATTTGAGCCATGCTGCTCTCATAGACAGGTGTGCTTTGCATTAGTGGTGGACCAATCAGAGTCTCGTAACGCTGAGCATGCTGACATTAATGCTGTGTTTATATTAATGTACAGCACATAAACAGAGACGTAAAATTAAGAAACTTCCCAAAGGACGAGCATAAATAGGCATTAGTCCAGAGTACAGGATGGTTTTTCTTACATTTACTTCCTCCTGTCCAGAAAAACTTGACCAATAAAGAGAGGAGGTTTTTACATGGTTTGTGGTGTGCTCTGGTTCACTTCCTTTTTCCTATGTGCAAACAAACCAAACCTCAGGGAAAATGCTTCAAATTTACAAACCTGTTCACTGATTCAGACCAGAGTTAAAGGATTATAGATGTGAAAACATCCGCACATTACATTCTTGCAAAAATAATAAGCTATGCAAAGTGAAACAAGGGGACAGCAGGGGAAGATACAGCACAGTGAACAGTGAATGTTTCCGTTTACATGCTCTGTGTAAATGGTCTAATATTTCAGCTTAATTACAGTTGGTCAGGGTTCTGAAATGCATTTCATGATACTATCTATCAGAATCACATATTGTAATGTTTACACTACAGCATTCCCTACAAACGTGAACATCCTTACAAGGAAACCACTGAAAAAGAAAGAGAGAGAGAAAGTGTTCAAAGAAGTACGTTGCTACAGACTGTAAACCGAAGAAGGCAATTGGGGTTGGAGCACTGCCATGCTCCAAGCTCCCAATAAGATCACCGTCGGAGAGGGACCAATCGGCCTTATCAGCATCCTCTCCAGCACCAGTTACACAGCCACATTAATTAAGCATGTGACTCCCAGGCCCAGCCCCCTTCCGTCCTGCCTGGTGCTCCAAGTCTGCTTCCATGCCCCCCAAAACAACCAGAGATGGGCAACTCCCATTTTCATTGACTTCACTGCACTGATTCACCGTGTAGCAATCATCTCGAGCCGAAGTTGTGGCTTAATGCACTGCTGCATGTGTCTCAAATACACCTGAGCAACCTTTCCTGAAAGGGTACATTCAGTGCAGGATGAATGACAAAGAGAAAGATAAGACCTGAACAGGCAGGGGTGGCATTTCCAGTAGCGATGGAGCCCGTGTGCTCGCAATCAACTTCCATTTCAACTTCAACTTGGACCTGGTGACATCATTTGTCATTGAGCAACATATGGTACGCACACATTCACCCGTGTCGGGATGATACCAGGAAAGTGTGTGGAACGGAAAACATCTGAAGTTCATCTTCAGTTCTGGACGTCAGGTTGGCACAGCCAAAGATGATATTTGAGATGGAGGAGCTACATTACAACAACATAAAGGGTATGATCTGGCCAGCCATTTAAACATCTTATAATCCTTAGAATCCTTAGAAGCATGCTCAACACCAACCTTGTTAGCACTGTTTTTAAGCCAGGCAACAAGTGACTTTCAAACAAACACACAAGCAGCTACTAGACGCTTTCAGTTATTTCAGTTGTGTTTCCCTTTAAAAGTTACTGACCAGTAGGCATTAAAGGAAGACCAATCAGAGTGTCTGTTATAGCTGGAGGTGGAACAGAGTGTCAGAAGCTTTATGCATCAATATCTTTATTTCAGGGGTGTGGCAGGAGAACTGACAGTCACACTGCCAAATTTCCAAAGAAGCAAAAATTCCATTACTCACAAAGGTTTTCTTCTTTACTCGAACACTACAACTAAAAGGCTAATGTAGCTAACGCTAGCCAATTACTGTCAGTCTGGTAGGTGGTTGACAACTGAGATGCAGAAGCAATACAGATTTTCATTTTGTGGACCTAACTAACCATTTGGCTACTTTACATAGTGATTTGTGTTTTCTTCAGGTGTAAAAAAACCCAGTGAATTCAGATTTCTCAAACCCTTGGGTACATTAGATGGCTCTCGTTTTTAAATAGTAGTTTAAAAACAAAAGACACCTGCACTCTTCTTATTAACTGTGACTCAAATGCATTCACAACATTAAACATAGAAATCCATCTTTGTATGTTTGGCATGATGTTTATTAGCAACCTTAGCCCAGCACTCCTGGTCAATCAACTGCATCTGGAGTGAGTGACATTCATGTTCATTTGAGTATTACTTTAATCCACTGGATTGGTCCACAGTCCAATCATGAAACTAATGCTGCTTTAACCATCAAGCAGTCATGTTTTAGCTGGAATTCACAGGCCAAAGAGTTTATGGCACATCCTGCCACCTCATCTGTGGGGATAGAACAACAGAAGAGTTCTCTCAGCTCGCCAGACAGACTGCATGGAATGTAAACCCAAACTCTGAAGGCATGCAAAGCATAACACAAAAATGACATTTGAAAACACCTCATCCTGTGGTGGGACGAAGAACGCTTCCCACAACATCGCAGACAGACATGCTGATGTGGGCCTGCAAGTATGCGCACGCACGCAAATGGAGAGAGAGAATAATAACATAAGTATGGCCCTCCAGTTCCCTTTGCAGCAAGACGGTGCAGCCAAGTGTCGGCCTTTGCCACATGCCACTGGCCCATACACAGCAGAGGACTGTGGGAACAGGGGGCGAGCCAGAGACCACACTCCCCAGACCAACTGTCAGAAGGCACGATCCACGAACTGCTTCAGCACAAACTTCTACATTATGCAGCCTTCTATAAACTGTGCCTTTCGCCCACAAGACAATACTAAATTTACCCAGCAAAGGCAGAGCAAAGGGGTATAGAGAGCTCGTTATTGATGCATCAAGAAACGCACTGAACACCCACTTGAAAACACCAACAATGCCTGAAATAGGCCACAAGCTGGCAAGTCAGGGCACTTTTTCCTGACAGAAAACAAATACAGGGACCCACATAAGTGAATTGTGGCCTGATGCCAATATTGATTCCAAAAAAGTAGAAATTAGTATCAAATTATGTAAATAAGAGCTATATTTCTCAATAAATCCATTTAATTACACCTGTACCAGGTTGCTACACTTTAGAAATGTTTAGGCACTGACTGATATCCATTCATCCATCCATCCATCCTCTTATCTGCATCTTCCAGGTCATGGAAGATCGTGGGCCAGGAAACATGGGATGCAAGGCAGGAATACCCCCTGGACAGGGCAATAATCCATCACAGGCATCACTGTATAGACAGATATATACATGAAAAATACCAGAGATCAGCATCAGCCCAGAATTCCCATGCTGGTGCTTTTGTAATAAGTGCCTCATCAAACAGGGACACCAATATGAATCCAAAATCATCAAACATCCTTGAACAAACATTAAAAGGTGTGCTGTAATAAAAAAACGGTATTTGTCTTGGCATAGTTGAATAATTAAGAGTTTGGTATGTGGAAGTGACACACTGTGAACCTCAAACTCTGTTCGTTAAGTGGATACAGGTTACTGTGGCCTCTTTCGCACAGAAGGGCTGAATGGTTCTGATTACGGAAGGTAATCAGGCACCAGTTGCTTTTCCACACATATATTGTTTGACATGCAATGAAATCAAACAGTGGTGAAAAAACCGTGCTGGGAAAACCGGCATCCACTGCCAAACCATTTTGCAACAGCCACCTTAACTCAGAGCCACAAAAACACTCGGTGGGAAGATTTAAGAGATTTGCTGATTGGCTCCACATTTGCATCACCTTTGTGCTGACAGAGTTTTAATATTTCCAATGTTTGAACAGACATGCTTAAGTGGATTTCAGCATTATTTTGCATATTACATCTATAAAATGCCCTCCAGACATGGTTTCGAAAGAGTGTGCTTTATGCAGGCAGATTACAGAATACTAACAGATTACGGCTTCAGTAACAAGCTAGTATAATCTACATTAACCTTGTAGTTGAAATGCAAGAGTAAAAAGGAAACCGTTGGGAATAATGAGGAACATGCTTCTTTGGCAACCAAGATTTGTGTTGAAACATGTTAGACTATTAACCTCAATTAAGTTAAGCCTTACTTATGTGACTCCAAGACACATCCAATGACAGCAACTATTGCATTATTACAAGATATCCTGCACTTAGCAACACAGCAAATGGAAAAAGAAACTGTAACTGGTCCAATGGGTCCACAGAAGCACAGAACAGTACATATTGGTCTTATAATCATTTGGCCTTGCAGTGGAAAAGTGCCTGACAAAACCAGGCCTTGGGAGCACAGGACCAGAGATTTAGCATGGATTCCATCTTCTAAAAACAACACAAACAGTGCTGCCCCCGGAAACTTCCTGTAACATGCTGCAATCTGTCAGAACCACCAGGTCTATCAAATGAACATCATACAGCACTGTAGAGTACTTCTGGTTTCCAGTAAGTGCAACCACATTGGTCTGTGACTGACATCTAATTGAGCAATCTTTGTCTTACTTTGAAAGCTACCATTTTATCATTACGTTCAACAAGACGTTTCCATCCGAAAACAAGCAGAGCAGGAAGAAGGAATTCCTCCAGATAAACCAGGCTTATGTTCTCGTTCATCAAACACACCTTCAAGCACACAGGTAACAAGGGTCACAATGACACCAGAGCATTGTGCAGTAATTCATCCCCTCGGTCTTCTCCAGGAGCAAGAACCTCCAAATCAATGGCCTCTTTCACCACCTTCCCATCATGCTTGCATATTTGCCCAGAGAGAGGTCACACTCTCCCGTAAACTACACTGCGGCGAGGAACACTTCGCGTATGCCTCTTGCGCAAACAAGTGAAAAAAGATAGCATATGATAAAAAGGCTCTCTCCCTCCAAGGCCAATGGTCTTAAGCCTTGTCAGGACCATTACATTCAGCAGTGTCCTCCCGGCCTGGCAGAGGACAACAGTTGTCATGCCGAAGCCCCCGCAGCTACTCCTCATCATAGATGACACGTCACGTTTGCGGACCACGTTTGCACTCGAGCTTACACCCAGGGGCTGTTTTCACTGCTTCTCGGCACCCGACAAGTTGCTGGATGCAGCAGAATTCCTCCCATTAGGAAGAAGCATCTGCTTCTTCTACTCGCCACGGCTTGTCCCTTACCCTTAGATGCCACTCTGAGGCTTCTATTTAGAGACTGAGAGAAAAAGAGAGAAAGACAGAGAGAGGTGAGATGGGGGTGCATACCCATGAGGTCTAATTATGAGTGGGGTTACTGGAAAACTTTTCTAGCAAGGATGCAGGCTGCTCCAGTTGAGAAGGGACAAAACAAACCTCGGCTGCCTCGCAATCAGCTTAAAGCAATACTTCACCCCCAAAATAACAACGGGTGTTGTTAATGATGAATGAAAGCCACAGGGACTGATTAGCACAGCCTCATCTGTTTAAACTCGGGGCCCATCTAGTTTTATCCATTTTTAGCATTTTTGGGTTACATGTTCCTTTAACGTCTCGGAAAGGATTCTGTCATTATTCCATACACAGCACCTACGCAAACCTGCCGCTCTAATAGGAGAGTCCTGTATCATATATCAGGCCTGACTGACAGACATGAGCTTCTGGCATCTCACTTCAAGCTGCACATTCCATCACCTATCTCAGTAGACCTATTTGCTTGGGGGTGAAAAAAGAGTGTTTCAAGGGGTCTTCAGCAAAGGCAAAAGCTATGTATAGTCAAATCCAAAGACCAATACAATGCTAAAACTGGCTCTTTCCCTTTTTATTCTGCTACTCTTACAAGTCAAAGAACCTCTACATCAGAGGCGTCCAATCTTACCCGTAAAGGGCTGGTGTGGCTGCAGGTTTTCGATCCAACAAAGCAGGAGTTTAACTCAAGACTGAGACGACTGATTAAACAAGTAGAATCGGGTGTGCTTCAGCTTGTTTGGAATGAAAATCTGCAGCCATTCAAGCGCTTCGATGAGAAGACTGGACACCCCTGCTCTATACGGTTCTATAAGTCAAACAATTCTAAATGGAAGCCTGGCTTGTTTAAAGTGTAAAGAATTAGGACAGCCTGAGTCTGTCCACAGGTTCAGAGGTACGACAGGGAGCTTAACAGACATCATCTTGTCTGTGAATGTTCTTAGTCATTCAGGTCACTGAACTGCCCAGCAGTAGTAGGCCAATGCTAGTGGACCTGTAGTATAATCCTGAACATGTTACCATTCTTCTGAGATCATTACCTAAGCCCTCAGTCCAATCTCTGTAAACAAACAAACAAACAAACAAACAAAAACACAGCTTATCAGGAAAGTGTGTGGGTGAGTGTGTGGGTGAGTGGGGTCTTATGCTGTATCTACAAACACACTCAAATGACTGGACCACTTTCTCTGAAGTTGCTTATTCTGGTCCTGGAGGGCCAGTGTCTGCACTGCCCGGTTGCATCCCTTTATCCATCTAAAGCCCCTAAACCTGTTAACTAACTAACAAACCGAATCCGCTCTTCACCGGTCACCTGGAGACCAGCCCTCCAGGACAAGAGCTGATGACTCCAGTTCAACACATGCAGGAGATGTCCAGCTGCCTTCACTTGCTATTACTAAGTTCTCTCTCAGCCATTATACATCCCTGCCTCTGCAAGACCACCCCGCTGTCCCAGTGGTGTGGAACAATCCTAGAGGCACCCCTACCCTGCACGCTTTATCTTCCACAAACAGCTCTGAAAGGGGGCGCGTTCATGAGCTGAATCAGGTGTGCGGGGAGCAGAGAAAGCTGGGTGGGGGTGCCTCTAGGACCTGGGTAGTAGTCTAGTACCAGACACGACAGCACATTCCTCAGCCGCGGCTCTTGGTCTGTGTTTTGGTCACTGTTGCCTAGTTTTCAGTTAAAGAGCCAGAAAACACAAGTTTCACAACCGCGTCGCACCCTTACTAGTGAATGTCCACAAAACACAGTAAAGCCGCGGACAGTCCCTTAAAGACCCTTACAACCCCGGTTACAGCTAACGCCAGGGTTTACACAGCCGTTGATCTTATTCTGATCGGACCAGCGTTTAGAACACTAACGCTCAACGGTTGTGTACATACAGATACCCTTACCTAACAAACAAGTGTCAGCCATCCTCCAAACTGACCTTTTATAACTTACGCTACAGCAACATTCATTTAAGTGTCGCCCCGCTCCCCTAACTGGCCGTAGAGGAGAGTCCGGATCCAGAAGTTAAGAACTCCGCTCCGAGATTTCGCTCCAGCCGCCAGGTGGCGGTGTGTTTGACTGAGCCGCAGCACAGACGCTCAGCCGGTCGGAGTGGAACGCTGGAGTGGACTTCTGACCTTCTGGATCCGGATCCTCCTCTGTAACTTGGCTAACAGTAGCCAGCTAGCAGACTGTATGAACGTTAACCAAACTGAACCCTCGCCAGCAACGGACAGCACCCAGCCGACGCCGAGCCGCCTCCAAACATCCTCACCTCCGCCTCTCCTTCCTCCAGGCTCCGGAGACTCCATACTACCAGCCCCTGAATCAGCAGGATTGTTAAAGCGGCGGCGATGGCGAGTTTGTAGCGGCGGAGGAGCTTCTGAACACGGGTACTCGCCACCATCTTTCCTTCCCCCGTGGTTTACATCCAGCAATGATTCATGTTGGACGAGTGACTCGGTTGGGAAGAGTCGACTCGCGGCGGCGAAATCCAAAAGATTCAGTGAATCACAGACCGGCCTGAATGAATGATGGACGAGTGACTCGGTTGGAAGAGTCGGCCCGTGGTGGTGAAATCCAAAAGATTCAGTGAATCACAGATCGGCCTGAATGAATGATTGGCGAGTGACTCGGTTAAAAGAGTCGGCTCGTGATCGAATCCAAAAGATTCAGTGAATCACAGACTGGCCTGAATGAATGATGGACAAGCTCGCCATCCAGGTCACGTAGGTTATTCTCAGGTGAACTGGTTATACCTATTTATACCCATTCCTATTGATACTGTAGGAGATTTATGTAAATTGCAGCAAAACCATAACCAAACATTACTGTTTAATGATTGCATTAAACACATTACAACCCCAACCACTCTCCACTCGTTATTGCCTGCTTTTGATTTTATCTTATATTTATTCTTTAGGGATTTTTGTTTTTAGCAGTTTCCCACTCTTACACTTTCCAAGCAGTTTGTACAAAGGAAACCTGTGGTAAGCGTTCTGTGATGTGAATGGGTTCCTAGTTCTTTGGATGTAAGTGCTTTGCATCCAGTATATGTGTGTGTTTATGATACATGTTTGGGTTGGTGGGGTGGCATGGTGGTGCTGCAGGTAATGTATGTGTCACACAGCTCCAGGGACCTGGGCTTCAGGTACTCTGGCTTCCCCTCACCTCCCAAAAATGCACACAGTGGGTAAATTGGCCATGCTAAATTACCTGTCCAGGGGCTGTCCAATGACTCCAGGTAGGTCCAGGATCCACTATGGCCCAATTCAGAATGAAGCAGAAAAGATCCTGACTGACTGACTGAGGTTGGTAGTGTAGTCTAGTCCATTGGTACTCAATCCTGCTCCTGGAATACCACTGCCATGTTAGTTGATTCAACTAATGAACTTACTGATGAGCCCTTGCTGTGATGATCTGGGTGTATTTTGGCAGGTAAACTCAAAAGCAAGCAGGGCAGTGGTACTCCAGGCCCAAGATTGAGATCCACAAGTGGACAACTACATTGCTCGTCCTACGGATGGGAAAGATGGCCTTTCAGGCCAACTTTGATATACAGGTCTCACTTTTGGGGATCATGGAATTTAAGTGTGCAACACTGAGGAAACTTGTGCTTTGTGAGATGGTACATGATCAATCTGGAAGTAGTCATTAGAATTACAATTAGAGATGGGGTGATTGCGGCCATGAAGGAATGTGCATGATCAGCAACAAGTCTCATATCGTCTGCAGCAATGACTGATTTGTGTTGTATATAGATAGTGACAGACTGCTTTATCTGAAAGTCGGAAAAGACTGCTTTCTTTGGAAATACTCAAAGCAGCTCATCTGGCCCTCACAATGATGTCACTAAAAATCCCTGAGATCACATTTTGTAGGATTGTAAATTTCCCATGAACTTGTCTGTCACAATTTTTACATAATCACCTCATTGATATGTATTAAATTACAGTTATTATTACAGTCTGTTATTGGCTCTGTAGTCTAATGTGCTATCACTATGATCCAAGGTCATGCTGCTTGCCATCAGCAGACAGAGTCTGAGAGAGCTAAATTGGCCAGGCTCCCTCTGGGTAGATAGATGGCGTTCTCTCCCTACATCAGAGCTAGAGCAATGCTAGTTGACACAGGCTTCTGTTAGCTGTTGTATCTGTGCTTTTCTCCAAGCGTGTTGGCTGCCCATCTAAGATGCAACGGCAGCAGTTTAAAAAGAGGTCGTGGCTGACTTCACATGTATTGGAGGAAGCACATGCTTGTCTTCACCCTCCAAGCATTGGGAGCATTGTATGGGATGGGGGGTGAGTCGGTACAGGGTTGGGTAATTGGTGTTTCCACATTGGATGGGAAAATTGGGATAAAATAAATTAAAAAAAAGATTGCAATTTTTTATGCAGACTGCAATGATTTTGCAGTTAGCCTTGTTATTATATTCTTACAGGACGTGAAGTGGGTATGTACTAAAGCTGTATTTACAGGGCAGCAGTGAGTAATGTAACCATTGGCTAGCACAAATCAGATTTCATCATCTACTCAAAAACGATAGATTACAGTAGGTCACCTTTTAAAAAGAACTGAAAGAAAGTGTGAACAGTCTTCTCACATGGGTGGTGCTCTTTTGTAAAACATGTGGCATTCCAAAGACTTCTTTGATTAGCCTCGAACAAGCAAAGTACAGACAACCAACCAATCAATCAATCAATCAATCAATCAACCAAAACACATTGTAAATGACAGTAGATGGTGCTACAACACAGGAGGGGACATCCAAACTCTTTATAGATGAAGAACCTGCGCACACACACACACACACACACACACAGAGAGAGAGAGAGAGAGAGAGAGAGAGAGAGAGAGAGAGAGAGAGAGAGAGAGTGGCCCACATTTGGCCCAAAAGTGTCTGGACGTTTCCTCAGGTGAAGCAGTTCCTCCCTCAGTAAACTGAGTCAGAGAGTCTTTATCTGTGGACGAGGACAGACAGCACTTTTAGTTCACTACCAACAGGCGGCCCACTTCAGGAGCCTCAAGCCCCTCATCTCCAGGCCAACCAGTGAACGCCGCGGAGTGCTCCGAGATCAGCTCCAGGCTGCTGTGCTCTCACTCTCACTCACTCACTCTCACTGCTCGGGCTGAGAGGATGGAGGCTGCGAGTCGGGACTGACCCGCACTGCTCACGCCGCTCAGTCCGACATGGAGTTCAGCTCCACCGTCCAGCTGCTCTGACCCGACCCGAGCCTCTCCTCAGAGATGTCCACCGCTGCTCCCACGACCGCCTCCTCTGCTGTCCTCCCCGCAGACCAGCTCACCATCATTGTGGCTTCATGTAAGTGCAGCTCTGAGTTCAGCCTGCACTTCTGCAGATCTGTTCCTTTATTCTGAACACTGTGCTTCACTTCTACATGTGCAACTAGAATCTGATCTAAACACTGATACTGTCTTCAGCAATATGTCTCATAACACATACCATCATGATTTTTGAAAAAAAAAAAAACCCTTAAAATTTCATTAATTTTACTTATTTATTTAATAAGACCCGCCAGTTGCTGCTGTCCAATGACAACATCATATGAAAACATAATTCTTAATGAATAGACCAGAAAAGCTCTTAAAGTAGTAAAATATGCTCTTATTTTAGCTTGTAAAGTTACCATTTTGTGTGTGTGTGTGTGTGTGTGTATGTGTGTGTGTGTGTGTTTATATACTGTTTTTTTTTTTTTTTAATTGTAACAATTTTATCTATACTTAAATCATTCCTACATTCCTGTTCTAGTAACTATTAAGAAAATAAACATTTCTTAGTGGTTAATGTCCTTGTGTACAGGTTTTTACAAAAGTTAATTGATGAACCTCATACCCCTTAAGGAGGAATACATTACACCTGAGAAACAAGGAGCTTATTACATGTTCATATCCAACATTTCATGGCCATGAGCAGACAATTGTTTACAGTAATGGCTACCATTAAGCAGTAGATTTGACAGATATTGCAGACCAGTATTTGAGGTTTTATTTATTATATGTTGTAATTATCAAACTTGAGAAGAGCAGAATGTGTGCTTAACTATCTGCTAGAATATCTGCAATCATTCAGAAACAAATGATGAAATGCTTATTTAGGTAGCTGTAATTCCATTTTTTGTCTTTTATAAATGTTTATGTATTGAAACTCGCATATATAAAGAAAAAGATTGAATGTATAGATGAGAGAAAGCACCAAATTGTGCATAGTATTGGCACTGGGATTGGGAAGCCCTGCTTTAAATGATATGGAAATACCTCAAACGAAAAAGACATCCAGCAGTTCTTTAGAGAAGCAAAGGTGGCTCCTTTATATAGTCACCCCAAAGAACCCTTGAAAGAGTACCAGTTCAGTATGTTGGTAAAGAGGCTGAAGAATGCTGTGTAATTCTCTGACTGAATTCTCCCTTTTCTCCACTCAGTTTCTTGTCTGGTGTTTTTTGTGGTGATCGCTGTGCTGCTGTCTCTACTCTTCCGGAAGGACTTTTTGTGCTGCAAAGTCAGGACATATCGAGACTCACATGGAGACTTGGTGAGACTCCCTTAAACTTACTCACAGTCTTGCACACGTCACCCTCCCTCCACAAAGAGTGGAACAAGTGTGAAGCTGGTCAGCTGTGAAACAGCCAAGTCAGCCCTATTTTGCCTGTTCTGTGCTAGATTTGTGTTATCACAGGCCTCTTCACCTTCCTTTTTCTGGAAGATATATCTGGTCAAACCCAGCCTGGAGATATCACCCATTCATGGAGATATCTCTTCCCCAACCCAAAGTCGTTATTAGGAACCGTTCCAAATGTTTTGCCTCAGATAAGGGAGTAGGTATGTCATGGTCATCCAGCCAGGCTGTGTTTTAAACCTTTAAACCTGAAGAGCTCCTTTGCAGATCCATGCTTACATTCCTCCTCCTTCAAAGTACATAGCTTACATATTAGTGCCTTGGTAGTTAACGAACAATTTGTGGTAGTTACTGAATAAAGGAACACTCCAGTGTTTTATGATCATATCTGTAAGTTATGATTACCGACTGAATTCTATTTATTTCACTGTATACACTTTAAAAAAAAGTTACTGTGAAATTTACAGTAACCTTAGCCAGTATCATACATTTATTTACAGAACCTATAAAACTGTATTCATTACAGTAAAAATCAGAGTACTGTAACTGTTATTAAAACCAAAAATCACAGTAAGAGTTACTGTTTTCTATATCACAGCAAATGTTAGACTGTTTTCAGAGCTTTACTTCTTCCATTTTAACACAAACATTAATCTCTGTTAAATGAAGATATTATTCTTGGGACAACAAATTCACTAATTGCATTTTCAACATTATATAACATTTTTTAAAAACATATGAGCTAAATAAACTAGTAAAGCCTCAATTTATCTCACTTTTCTAATAAGAAATAAATGAGTGACGATCTTCACCAAATAGATCTGTTAGTTTAGCACAGATACAAATGCACAGACACACACACACACACACACACACACACACACACACACACACACACACACACACAAAACTGAAAATGTCATTATAAATAGTTTGATCAATGTTATGAACACAGTGTGTGTCTGTAATGTCACATTCTCTGCCAGTACAGTGTAGCATTAGCTATGTATCTGTTAGATTACACAGCGATATGTAAACAAAGAAAGAAAGAAGACAAGCTTCACTTCATTATTACAGTCTTACTCTATAAATAAAAGAAATTAAGCTTTCAGTGACACTGATCACACTCTGTAATAGTTCACTACCTCTTCAGACAGTTTGTTTGTTTACTATCTGAGAGATAAAGACCTGATTAGTGACGTTATCTAAACTAACAGACTGTTTATCCTTTCGTTGATCTAAAAGACTGGGTTTTGAAAAAGCAGAAAGCCAGCCTCCTCACTATAACTATTATGAATTTATAGGATATAAACACGTCCTTCTGTCTGTGTGATAAAAACTAATATATTTAATCATGTAAAATGTACCATTAGTAAAGATGGATTATGGTTTAAACAGCTGCAAAACACTAGTGAATTCACACCCTACTGGCCAGTGAGCACACGTGCCCAGAGAGGTGGGCAGCCCTATCCCCGGGGGAGTTAAGTGCCTTGCTCAAAGGCACTTCGTCTATGCCCTTTCAGTTCAGGGAATTGAATCGGCAACCTAATCACCAGGCCGCAGCTGAATAAGTTCGGTTCTCTTGAATAAGTGTAGAGAAGCAGTAAATTACTTGATTTTGACTCTCACGACGGCCATTCTATGGTTCATTAAAGAAATATATGCAAGAAGTTGTACTTAAAGAGCCATTTATCTACAAAAAGAACCATTTAACACCCAGTTCACATATAGATCCCTATATTAAACCTGTGCTTAGGAACCCCTTGAAGAATCCCTCTGTTTAAAGGTGTACAAATACAGCAAACATCTATGCTAAGAAACTTTGCTGTATTCCTTTAAGATTAACTGAGCAATGCACTTCAAGAGGTCAGTCTAGAATGAGGAACTGAAACTGTGCCTTATCTTCCTTAGAACACAAGTGCTGTTCTGAAAGCACTGCCAGGCTTTCTGCTTGATGTGCAATTGTGAACTGATCCAGCTGTGCTACTATCTCTTACCACAACCACCATCCACTACACCAGTAACACAATTGGAACTGTGTGCAGGGGAAAGTGATCTGTCATGGCTGTGAATGTCGTGAGTGATCTCCACAAATAGAGCCTTCACTAAGCAGGTCATAATGGCCTGATTGTTCCCGCCACTCTATTGACTAGCAGCATACTGTATCTTGGCAAATATTAAACAGTAATCAGATCTGTAACCGAGGAGGGGGGAACTCCCTGTGTGCTGCTGTCCAAAGCAGAGTCCTGGGTGTTTCGACTGACCTCTCTCGCCCTGCTCAGCATCGCTGAGGGACCGGCAACGGTTGGCTCTTTAATTCCTAAGCAAAGTGGGCAAAGTCTGTTTAGTGGTTTTTAATGAATGACATGAGTTCACCTGCTTACAATTATCACCCATCATCACCCAGTTTGCTTTAGGGGTGGGCGATATGATATGAAAATAATATCACAAAAATGGGATCCGTGAGGTATACATAATAAAAAAGAAAATATCAATTTAAACAAAAGTTATGTGACCAACAATAACTAGCATATTTAAAAAACCCATACAGCAGTAACTTGTGTATGAACTATAAACATCAACAGTGCTATATGTACAGTCTGTAAACAACAACAGAAGGGCTGTTTAACAAAGCCAAATTTCTGTTTAGCCATAATGAAGCGTGCATAATGGAAATGCACTTGGGGACATTTCTACTACAACAGCCAGTACATAAATAACCTGTAAACAACATCATTCAGTCGGTAACAGCACTGTAGCTATATGCATCCTGTCAATAACACCCGACTGTAAACAACAGCCAGTGTGTAAACAGCCTTTAATCAACAACAGCAGTGTATATCCAACCTGTTTATAACAGCTAGTGTGTAAACAGTCTGTAAACAACAACCAGTATGTAAAAAGCTTGAAAACAACAGCAGTGTATAACCTACAGACCACAACAGCTTGTGCATAAACAACATGTAAACAACAACATGCCATGTATAAACAGCCTGTAAAGAACAAGTATTGTAGATGTAACCTGTCGATAACAGCTAGTGGGAACAACAAGGCAGAGTACATTCTGCCTGCAAATGACAGCGGCATCTGTGAAACCTGCAAACAACAACAGCTAGTGTACAGTAACTACATCATATATGCAGGTTAAATGTCAGTCCAGCATGCATGTTTTGTTTATTTGTTTACCATTCCAATGCTTTTTTCACCTCATTCCTTCTGAAGTTTATTTGTGAAGCATTTAAAGACCTATTGTAAGCCCCAAAGATCAATATTCGTTTTAATCTGTTTGTTATTTGTTTCAGACATGCTTTATGTTTAGCAGAACAACTTCTTCCCAGTCCTGGTCTCATTTTAGTGACTCTAGTCTGAGTTGTAGTCACATAAAAATATACTTGTAAATTTGACTTGCAACTCGTTCCTAAAAACTCACTGCTTGACTTGGCACTCGTGAATAATAGCTCAGGAACAATACGTTCTAATAAATTCCATTACACAGCCTTGGTGTGTGGACACATCACAGCATCTGGCTCACGCTAGCATGCAATTAGTGAGCGATACCAAATGTAAACAAAGATGTGCAGCATGGCTTCACTGGGAGCACTGCAGGTGTATATATATATAAACTGATGGACTCTAGAACAGACTTGTATTTTATGAGCTGAACTTTTCTGGACTTCTGGAATTCCTATATTGGTGCATCTCTATTTATGATACACATTTGATATCAATGCAGACCTGAAGTAAGGTTCTTGTTTCACCCATTTGGTCCACACCTTAGTTCTGTTCAGTATTCTGACAGCAGTTTTAATGAACAGGGTTTTTGTAAGAAACATGTTTATAAGCTTAACAAGATGAATTTGGTTAAAGGAAACTGATCCCAGATCAATATCAAAGAGTAACTTTTTTGTCTGAACAATGTGAGACAGGAAGTGTCTGCTTGTGCTGCAGCCTACACTCCAGCAATAACATCCCCAGAGCTTCCTCTTCCTGCTTAGTGTCAGTCCTAACCAGGCCCCAAGAGGAACCTGGAGCTTATCTTTGTAAAGCAGAGTTAGCCCCAGAGTCAACCTGCTCTCCCCCGCAGGAAACACATGTCCACCTCCTGCTATGTTTGTCTCTGATATGAACCTGCAGACCCTTATGTTACATGTCAGGAAGATACACAGGTTACTTCTGAGACCCTGTCTCTTTAAACAAGCATAATTAGGAAATGGCCACTTGTCATGAGACCCACAATAACTCTGTTAACTACAACAAATGTAAAAGACCAATAGACAGTCATTCATTTGAAAGGAATAGCTAAGTTATTTACACTTAACTACTACTGATGAAGTTTTGTTGATTAAAAACATATCTATCTAACTATTAACACTGTAGAAAATTAACATATTGCAAAATATACAAATGAACACAACCATTATTGCTCATGTAATGTTTTATGTTTTCTATTTTCCAGTAGGAGAGAGTGGGGTAAGATAAGTCAGTCTATATCCAAGAAAATATGAGACATGAATAAAACATATAAAACACATTTTCAGGATGACTTCAGTCCCCAAAAAGTGGTCTTGCGGCTCACTTTGTTAATATATTAACATATAACCATGTATTAACTCTAAATGTATAATATATTATTAATATATCATTCATAATTACAGTACATATTATTATGTTATGTATATACTGTATATACAAACTGGTAAGTTTGATCACAACACAGATTATCTTTAGTATGAGGATAAAATGTTATAAATAAACAAAAACCACTTTGTGTGAAGCAACAAAATAAACCACAAGGAATTCTGTGTAGCTCCACCCCCAGTATATTAATATTTCTATTATTTAAGCATGTTTATTTCTGTTTAAGAAACGTGGTAATTGACAACTATTCACTGCTCACAACTGAGAAGTATCAGAATAGTCTAAAATAAAAAAAATCTAAAGTAAAGCATATTTATACACAAATATACTAAAAGATATTTGGCCATATAAATCTGTATTCTGTATAAGTTTTAGTCTTTTAATTAGAATCACTCAGAGGTTTCATATTAATTGGCCACTATTGATAACATTATTTCATTTAAAAAATGTTCTCAGCAATAAACTGATTAGACTGCATCACATCAGTTCAATCACTGATTGATTGTAGATGAAATTATATCACTTTAAAAATCTTCAAACGCTAAAGCAGGTCAAACAGAGACCCTTTCAGAGAAGAGAAGATAGCCCTTTGTCAAAGTGTCTCATGAAGACTCCACATGGCTTGTTTTTTACATACTTATATCATCCCTTTTTCTTAAGGCCTTTTCCATGAATGGTTGCTGGAGGGTGAGGGGGTGGTCCGAGGAGACAAAAGCTTTACTTTTAGGTCGGCTGCTGAAAAAGGCCCACTGCTGAAGAGGTCCTCCCCCGACTTTGGCCCTAATTTTACACGCTTGCGCTTTTTTACACTGCCTGAGTCGGGGGGGGGGGGGGCTGAACAAAAGGACATCTCTCTTTTTTTCCACAACAGCCAAGATGCTTGAAAGTGTGAACCAGAGAGGGAAGGTGACCCCTGACCTCGCTTTTACCAAACGGGTGGTGGGAAAGGTCGTAACACGTCACAGTGAGTGACGTCACTGTTGAAGCTGGGTTGTGAAGTGACTCCATGCATGTTTTATACGTTATCGTACCCTAAAGTGATCGTTGGTTAGAAAACCTCATTTATAATGTTCCTCTTAAACCAAGTATCGTGTATCAACTATGGCCTGCTCTTATAGTGTACAAAATAGAACATCACATACCTAAGACCATCAGAGGCAGCCCGCTTTTAAGGTCTAGTTGTGTCTAAAATTTGTCATTTTAGATAGATGTGTAAGATAGAGCCGGAAACCACATATGCAGGCCCACGTGAGTTTACTTAAGATTTGTTGATAAAATGATAAATAAGCCTCATTAATCCTTCTCTCTAACTCAAAACTAAAGAAAACTCCAGACACCAAACATGCCTTGGCATTTGAGCGGAATGTTACTGTCGGGTGATATGTTGTCAGTTACCAACAATGTCATTTGCTGTGTACTTCCGTTGTTGGAAATTACTTTTTTCTTCCACTACCAATACCTAGTGGAAGAACGATTTATACCAGCCATTTATATGTTTTGCCACCATTTTGCAATCATAGTTTTATGATAAATCTTTGTGTGCTGTTCATAATAGAGAATGTTTTTGGCTGAAACTGAAAGCGGTCAAAAGGATTTGGCCAAAGTCCAGGATTGGAAGGGTGGGCTTCGTCTAACCTGCCTCCCCACAAAACACTGTGCTTGTAAAGAACTGCTGAAACACAACACCACCTGTGTTAATCAATGTTCGTTTGGCCATCATCCTGGACACATGCTCACTTCTTTAAATGCTCTCCAGTTATTTCTGTTGTTGTTCACTAATACAGCACAGGCCTACACTACTTCCAGCCAAGCCTCATTTTGTTACATAATTTCAACATTTCTGACATTAAATTCAGAACATGCTGATTTCTGGCCCTGCACTCACAAATTACTCTGTAGTTGGAATTTTATGTTACACCTTAAATGCTGCAAAAGTTTTAAGGTGGAATTTAAGGTGCTGTGAGAAGGGCACACCAAACGTTTCTTGTTATTTGTTATGTTAAAGTGACACTAACAGAAACGTTTTGTATCAGTCAGAGCCGTGAATCCAAGTCATTTACGGTCACCACTTAATCAAAAGGGGTAAAAACTGCTATAGAACCATTTCATGGGATTTTTAACTGATGTTGTCTGCACAGTCTGCACTGCTTCCTCACAGCCTACATGTTTACAGCATTAACACAGAAAGCCTCACTTCACAGTGCTATTCGCATGCCTGACAGTCTAGTGGCAGCATTGGCATATTGCTGCCCCCTACAGTTCATTTTTATTACTAAATTGAATGCTCTTAGACTCTCCTGTACAAATTGATAACCCACCACTGTGGCTTGGGGGTTGATCAAATGTATCTGCCACTTCAGGAATTCAAATGCATTTGGCCAGTGGTGGGAGCTAAAGTCCCATCCTGGGTACTTGATATGTTTTTACATAGGTTTTTTTTTTAACAGTTGTACTAGACAGCCTCGGATAGGATAGGATAGCATATAGGATAGGATAGGATAGGATAGGATAGGATAGGATAGAACTTTATTGATGGGAGGGTTCTGTCTGGTAAATTAAGGGTTTTTTTTTGTTTGTTTATTGTTGTTTTTTTAGGATCCAAATACATTTGGATAGAATACATTTTAGGATACATTTTAATGCTGTTATAAATTAAAAATATAAAAAGTAGCACATTGGATACGTTTCCAAAAAGACCCAACAGCTGTGCAACAACACAGACCCTTATCTTTATCTGATCCACTTTCATGAAATAAGATGGACAACATCAGAATGTCTAAAATACAGTAAATAAAGAATAAAAAGAAAAGAGCGAGTGGGAGAGATGAGGAGGGAGAGGGGGAACGTGTCAGGTCTGTAGGCAAGTTCTGAGGTAGAGGCAGACCACTGTCTATGTTCTGTCCTGTCCTGACCCATAACTGATCAACTACTGAGATTGTTTCATTTTGATGGAGCGTTTGTGCAGGTATGACTTTTCGATGCTTTTCGATACAGGTTTAGTGACGCAGGAAAATCAGAGACTGCATGCATTATAAATACCATGTGACTCTACACAACCACCTGAATTATGATGAGTGCCTTTACAAGGGAGTTCTATTGCCTGGGGACTGATAAAAATAGCACACAGAATGAGATAAAAGCTGTTTTGGGACACTTTGGGACAACGGTGTTGTGCGTGTGCTAAAACCTGAGACATAAATAAGGAGATCGGTCATCAGTTGAAATATGAATGGGAGGTCTTGTAATACTCTAGATGGCATCTGTTTGGATAAGGTCCCACCTTTCAACAGAAAGAGCCAGTCAACTTGCTGGTTACACCACAAGTAGAGGAAGATCAACGTTATTGTTCTGTTAGTGGGGGAAACGCAGTAAGGTTAAGTTATTAGGCAATGTATTCAACTGTTGATTACATAAATGCTACTCCAGAATACAGAGTAGGGCACTGAATCTTAGACATGAAGTTAGACGACGCAATGTTTATAATTTTTTCAAGTTGGAAGAAATTACAGTTGTCTAGGATTTGAAGCTAGAAGGATTTTTTCTGTAGCATTGGAGGAGTTACCATAGGCACTCATTTCAGAACAGAAACTCTTGACTCTTGACTCAAAACTTAGTATAATAGGAACCAAAGGGCTTCAAGTATCATGTCAGAGAAGCCACTAAGCTTACATTTTAGCTATTCAACCTCAAATGCACCCTTTCTCAATCAATCCATGTCACATCAGCTGACAAACGACCCTGCTGTACCACTGCTTGGGTGACATATGAGGGCCGTAAAACAGAGTGTGCTCGTTAAGTGGTACCTGCCAGAGAAACAAGAGAGGAACACAGTAAAAGCCTTTAAAAGACTAGTCTTAGAGGTTGGTTACTAGGGACCCAGATGACACAGTAAGACATTGCATTGTCTTTGCACACAAAGGCCCCCATTTAGGTGCAGGGGTAATCACCTAGTGTCCGGCTGAGCCAGAAGAATCCCCCCGGCGTCATACAGTGGCCGCCTACCCTAATCTTGTTTGGGACGGGGGCGGGTGACTACGAGGAAGTCACTTGGTGGTCCTACATAGTGGCACTAATAATTTATGAGCGGCCAAAGGTCTGAGTTTAACATTGTATGAGTGGGGCTGGGCGAGGACAGAGTGACACAAAGAACACAAAGAAGAGGACATGATTTTATATCCATGTCCTCTCTTTGTCTGACTTGAAATGAATATAGGAGGTCCTTGTATGTTGCACTGGTAGTTTGTTCTTTTCTCATAACGGCGTAACACATTTTAAGCATAATAAATTATGTTGTTTGTAGTCTGGTAAAGATGAGGTCTGAAAAAATTGCTGTCCAGAAGAAAGGTGCCAACACGCCAGTTTGGCAATTATGGCAAATAAACCCAATATAACCACTGGATATTAACAGTGTTACATTGTCTCTGCAGATTGTAGTTATCACTATAAAGGTACTAAGTAATTTTAGAAGGTAGCCCAGTTGGGTAAGTGGTAATAATATTGTGACCACATTGTGTGTTTTGAGCATATTTTGTAGATCTATAATTACATAATGTAGTCCATCTGTTTCTCCACATACGTTGTAAGACACCTTTCACCCTGATCTTCAATGGTCAGGACTCCACAGGACCACCACAGAGCAGGTATTATGTGGGTGGTGGGTCATTCTCAGCACTACAGTGACACTGACATTGCGATGGTGTTTTAGTGTGTGTTGGATCAGATACAGTAATAATGTTAGTAATATAATGTTATGCCTGATGGGTGTATGGGAAAATGTGAGCTATAGTCTAATTAAAGCTCTGCAAGGTGCACATAATTTCATAACTGATAATAATGATCATAATAATAAGACAATAATCATTTATCTAAGTAAACACTAGCATCCAAGGTTATTCACTTATTAATTACCCTTTCTACAGGAGGCCCCCTCTCAATACTACAGCAGCAGACAGACTCTGGTGGGCTCATCTTGTGCTGAACTTCCATCTAATACAAGGAATGATGGCCCCAACACTCAGGTAAGATCACATAGAATATAATATCTACTGTTAATCCACAGGGGTTGCATTTTCCACAACTTAAACATATGCCAAGACTAAGGCTGTGGCCAAAATTGATCCGTCTTCCCTGATTAGTATTACACTTTATAGGGATAGACTATTTAGTTTACTAAGTAGTGTAGAAATACAGATGAATTTGGACACTACCTCATCAGCAGTGTTTCAGCACTGGTTACTTAAACATACATGAGTTTGAGAGCCGTGTTTAACCTCTGTACACACACACACACACACACACACACACACACAACCAGAATCCTGAATTAAAGTTAGTAAACCTCTGTGCTGTTCATGGAATAATCCTTGATTATTTTGCTTACAAACATAAGCCTCCCATTAATAAACTACCGTTAAATGGGAAAACATCTGAACTTCATAGCATCCATTGGTTCATAAGCTAGCAGCTATATGAGCAAATGTCATCAGCTCCATTCTTTACACTGTTACTTCATAATAAAACCCACAGTTCTGTCCATTCTGGTCCATATTCAGCTGATGTAGAGATATACGATGTTTGTCACTTTATGATTCGTACACTCGTAAAACTAAATCTATTACGGTCACAGACTAGAAATTAATTTGGTGAATGACTATGGGCACAGCATTGTTTAGTATGAAGTCAGGCCTAACCCATCTTTTAGAAGCTGTCCATATAAGTTTCTTCCAGTTTGTAGAATATCAAAATGTAAACACACAATTATGTTATTATACATATTAGTGCATTGTTACTTGATAACATATAAAATGACATTAATGTTCAGTTTTCTTATTCTATACAGACAGTCTGAAGTCTGTTTGTCTCAGTATTTCTGCTTGTGTTGATGTTAAGAAATGACAAATAAAAATGGCATAATATTGAAGAAAATGAGTGTTTATCATATTCAAATCATAATACCATCAGCAGTCTGAGAGAGCAGACCTGGCCATGCTCTCTCTGAGTGGTTCTCTCTCCATGATACTGGTCAGCACAGGCATCTGTTAGCCATTGTATTAGAGCTAGGGACCCAGCACTTTCCACAAGCAGGTTGGCTGCACAGCAGTGATGCACTGGTGACAGTTCAAAAAGAGGCAGTGGCTAGCTTCTCGTGTATTGAATGGGGCATGTACTTGTCTTCACCCTCCGAGTGTCTGGAGCATTGTGCATGAAAGGGGGAGACTCCTAATGGGGTTGTGGCACTTCCAAATTGGGCTAAAATAACTACTGTCAATTGGAATTTTGGTATGTCTATTATCCTAGGCTGAATTTCTTGTTTGTTTCAATCAGGTTTTAGTGACAATAATTCATATTGTTGGTATCATACCAAAACCTTATATCTCCAAAATGGCAACTTTACAGAATAAAACCTCTTTGTTTATTAGAAGTAATATTGGAGCATTTGTATTAATCCATTCATCATGAAATTTTGACACAATTTTATGAACTGCTAGTTTGCAGATCATCTTGCTTTTGTTGGAATAATCTCCACTGTGTAGGGAAGGTTCTCTACTAGATTTTTGAGCATTGCTATCAGTCTTGCATTCAGTGACAAAACATTAGTGTGGTCAGGATGTTGAATGATCACCACCCACCTCATCACCAACTCCCCAACTCATCCCACAATGATCTCCCAACTGATCCACACCTCATTACTGGGCGATGTATACCCCTCTAGCCCACATCAAGCATGTTGATCTGCTCCAGAGAGTCCTATTCTATTGCCAGTCGTTCTCCACAAGGACTACACAAGCTGTGTGTGCATTTGCACATCTGTGTCAGCAATGGGTGCAACTTAAAAATAGTTGGGTGCATTCATTAGAAGGGGTGTCCACAAACATTTGGATAATGATATGAACATTTTGTCATTGCTGGTGAGAACTACAGCTTCTCAAAGTTACATTTATCTGTTACATTTAGATGTTACAAGTACATAAACAACACTTTTTGTCCATCAGTCAGGGCAGCTGTTCTACATTGGCCTGCCCAGTGCATATCGTCTGCCATCCCTGGAGCCACCGCTGCCTCGTCTGCCCTCATACGAGAGCGTGCGCAAGAAGGACCGTCAGCGGCAGATCCACATGATGATAGCCGACCGTTTCGGGCTGAATGGACCTATGATGACAGAGGTGAGTTCTGCTCGCCATGGCAACCGAGCCAATTTAGCTCAATTGGCCTCTGAGGTCAACTATGATAATCAAATCACTTTAGTTTGTATCACCAAACTAGCCTGCAGTTATCAGCCCCATCTGCTCTGTAATAGGAGTAAATGATAATGGATATTGGGTAGATGAATTATCCTCAATTTCACTCACGCTACTAATATATGAGCATGTCAATGCAACCAAGGCTCTTCAGGCTCTGGCCCTTCACCTGCCCTGTTGCCATGGAGATCAAGCTGTGCATTTCAGTGCCCTTTGATGTTGATTTTGGAGCGCGCTGTATGACTTGCGAGTTCCACATGAGCACACGAACTAATGGAGAAAAAAAGGGCCTGTCAAACACAATTAAGCCCAGTCTGCCGAAAAGTAAACAGCAGAGGAGAATGCAGCTTATTGTCCTTTTCTACTCTCCTCCTCTCCTCTCCATGACCCTGTCAATGGGTGGACCAGTCCGCCCCCTCACCTCGTCACTCACGGGATGTTTCCCTCACAGGCTGGGGGGTATGATTTGGGTCTAATTAGCTCATCTTCTCCAAGGCAAGTTGATGCAGTTAAAGGAACACGCCAGCATTTTTCAGCCTAATTGTTATCTCCTGCTTCTCCAGTGTACAGTATTGATTAGCACATACCATCATTTCATTTTTGCCTTTCTTCTTTGTAAAACAATGACTTAAATAGAAATCAATGGGCAGGTGCTTCACCCCCTTTTCTAACTGTTATTTTTTCTAAGTATGTGGAAATGTTTGTCTGTATGGTAATCCCTGGGGCCATATTCCACAGATGTTTCTTCTTCTTAAAAGGCCCTGCTTCCGTATGAGGCTTGATATAGAGAGAAGTGCACTAAGCCGAAAGAAATTAAAAGATAACACGGGCCTAGAGAATGAAAAGACAGAGAGACAGAAGAAGAGAGAGAGAGAAAAGCTGCAAGACTGGGCACAGGCAAAGTAGTGACCCAGCAAACTGTAGCTACTCTGGCAAATTTGCTATGTAAATACTTGCACAAGCTAAAATGGCACCGGTAATATTAAAAACTTGCCCAACTCAGACTAATATGCATAATCTTATGAATAATTCATTAAAGACTTCCCAAGAAGCAAGCGCCAGTGAAATGTCTCCAGTGTTTTTAAAGAGTAAGCCATTCAATCTACATTGGGAAATGACATTAATTCAGTGTCCTTTTAAAGTTTTTGATTAACTTCTGCTGTTTGTTTCAGCCACCCCCCACATACGAAGAAAGCATTCGGCATTCTGTTCAGTCCTTAGAAGTTCCATTTGACACTGCGTTGTCAGCAGCAACACCACCTCCTCACATCATAAATGCTGAAGCGATGGATGCCTTGCCTCAGTATGACGCACTACCTCAAAACGCAAGCTCACATGGTACCAACAACACTCCTCAACCAACCTAAACCCTAAACCAAGGGATCCCAGTGAGTCCAGACAAGCAAAGCTGACATGCTTTTAAAAGATTAATGCTGGAACTGGCAGTTTTGACTGACAGTTTCTACCCTGACCCCCGTCTGGTCTGATAAGGTTTTGCTCAAAGACAATATTTGACCAGGCTGTTGGTGCCCAAGGACAAATGGAGTAAAGCAAACACAGAGCCATGAACTGACTGCTGCCAATATCCAGGCATCACTCTACATGTTTGGGGTTGTTCGAAGCAAATCCTACAGACTGAAGCTTTGTTTATCAGTGACTCTTTATAACTTGGCACGAAAAAGAAGGGACTTGGCTGCAGCCTTTTGCTCAGAGACATACATTACTACACAGTGTAAAGAGCAATGGACATCTGCAAGAGAATCAAGACTCAATATTTATTGCCATTCCAAGAATTGCTTCTTGGAATTTGCCTCATGACTATAAGACAGTAATACAAGAACAAAAGGTACAAAACATGCCACGATCACATTAATCAAAAACATCTGACAAAATAAAATGGATTTATATCTGGCCCACACTGCACAATGTTAAAACCTTAACTGATTCTGAAAATGTGAGAGACCCACACGTAAAAGAAGGTTCTGCTGTCTTTATTTGTCCTACATTTTGCCTTGTAGTACATGCATGCTTTTAGAAAATACAGTCACAAACTAAAGTCCCTTAGTTAGTCCTTTAGACAGCTCTGATCAGCAAACAGGACTCTTGCTTTTTGTAGACTTTACATTCAAGCTCACTGATAGTTTTTTTTGGTGCCACATGATCAGACGGCTTCCACATGTTCAGACAAGTCAATACAAGGTAATGAAGATGCTGTTTATTAGAGGATATTGCTAGAGATGAGAGTTTAAAAAGACTATACACCATTGAAAGGGTTTATTTTCTATATAGAAATGTTATAACAAGAAGAAGTAGCCCAAGGATGATGGGCATACAAGATATAGCCCATAAGTAATGGCCTTCTTCAGAGCATTTCAGGGCACTGTTTGGGCTACTTTAGATTTCTGTTTAGATCTACATCTTCTCTTTTCTGCACAAAAAAAAAGTGTATTATTTTTTTAAACTGTAAAAAGCACAAGATTCCTAAGGAACCTTTGGAGGTTCTTCAACTTGAAACTGTGGAGCAACCTCTTATAGGCCTTTTCCACCTAAAGTACTCTGGTTCTTGACTTGGTTCGATTCAGGCTTATAAGAATCGTGGTGTGTACCTTTCTGTGTTTACATCAGTTTTAGTGAAAGATAACCAAGGATACGTCACAGAATATGTCATCAACAGATGCATCCAACAGGTTGTTGGAATCAAATGAAACTTTATCTGTGTGAATGTAATGATATCATGAGAGAAAGCATACGTTTATTGAGGAAAATTGCACAATTGAAAGGAGGCTCTAGTACCCTTTTGGGCCACCTCTAGCCTGGATACAAGATGACATTATAGAAGTGCTTAGATAACCATCCTGCTTCTCTCAGTCCATTGATTTGACCCATCTCAATGTCTGTCAACTGGGCAAGAAGTGAACAATTTGCCAGCAAGAGGTCCACTACCCCAAAGTGCCCTTTTTTATAGGGCAGCGGGGGAAGCACTTTATGTCCTCTTGTGCCAAGACACAGTTTATAATCAGACCACACCTATAATCATTTACATGTCAGCATGAGACATAACTACATGCCACGTTTTGCAGCTGTTTTATTGGGGTGGATTATTATTTTTTTGGTCGGTGAGTGTATTTGGGGAAGTTAATCGATTAGATGGAAATTGTGACACCTTTATCTCATAGTGTGGGTCAGACATGAGATGAATTATAACCACTTTAAATTATAGCCAATGTTGACTGAAGTGATCATATGTACTGAATTACTACATAATCTCAGGGAACTCTAACACAGTGATCTGCACAGACTTGGTCGCCTGATGAGCGATTTTAAGACCTCCTGAGATGGCAGGTTCATCTCACACCAAAGGAGCATTCCATGTCATTTTTTCCTTTTCTTTTAAGCATTATTGTATTTTGAATCCTGTTCAGTTGTTTACCTTCCAAAAGGGAAACATTTTTGAAATGTTTGTTTTGGATAGTTATAGTTGACTAATTTTTTTGTTTTTACTTAAACACTTTTATGCTTTTTGTACAAGTTTGCATAAATAAAACAAATATGTGCTCATCTCTTATCTCTGCAGCCTCAATGACTGTAGCCTTGCAAATAATTGAGTCACTGGAAAAGGAAAAATCTTTGAATGGAAGTCCATTCAAGTAACTTTGAAACATTTTATTGGTTTATTCATCAAAAAATTGTGAAGCAAAGTAAAATCAGTGGAAACAGCAAAAATTGATAAGGATTTAGTCTAGACAATCTTTAATCTGAATCTGGGAAATAAAAATAGGCCTTGGTGTTTCAGTCTTGTTTCTGGTGTAGTTGGTTACCACAGACTGTCATTTCTCTATAAAAGCAGAAAACATGCTGACTTGAAACACACATTTTGCTCACTGGCTTCTCTTATCAGTTCTTTTTACTAAATGCACAGAGCAACTGCTAAAAATCAACTGTGTTTGTAATGAACTGTATGTAGGGCACAAAAAATGGAGTATCCTTTTAAAGGCCGTCCTACCACGTCTTCTGTGACTTTTGGCCATGAAATCACTGACAACTCAGTGTTCAGAACACTGGGTTTGCTTTGCATTCGCAAATAGTGTCCCATTTGTGAACTCATTTGAATTCACAAGACAGCAGTGGTACAGCCAATTCTAGAGTGTGGCTGTTTCCATCCTTTAAACAACAAGTTTTGGGACCCAGCATTGTGGAAAATCCCATTTCCTCTGCTGAAAAAAGACATTGTTCTATGATGGCATGAAAACAAACACATGTACACATCTTCGCTGTCGGAACAAGGCCTTTGTATCTCCAAAATGGCAATGTTACAGCAGAAGGAAAATATTTCTTGTTTCAATGGAAGTCAGTATGAAAACGACATATCATAAATATCAGCCAGGTCCAGATAATGTCAAAAAGTGCAAAATGTGACAAAAATTAGATTGCATGAGAGCCACAATATATTCACCGATTTACCCTGCAGCAGTTTAGCTCTGCCCATTTATGTTGAAGGTATCAGAAGCTATTCCACTCAGATCAAAGAAAATGAATTATAAAAAAAATTATAAAAACATCATACACACTAACACCTTTCCTGAAGGGTAGAGACAGCAGGAATTAAGACTGTTCCTTGACTACACATCATTCTATTTGGAGAACGCAGTACAAACAATGGGTTTAGGCTTATTCACTGATTTGGGAACATGCCCTAAGTGTACATTCAGCATGCATTTGGTGTTATTACAGTGTAGCATGCTTAGGGTGTAGGACTGCACTGTGTACCATTTGTTATTCATTACTAAACTGCCGCATCCCTAAACTTCACTTATGACATGTCATAAGATATATGTACCAAAGACAGTCACAATTCATGCTATTTCATCTCTCTTTATAGCTCAAACCAGTTGTTTGTGTTATTATGTGAAACTTGTACATGTAAATGACCTCTGTTATCTGTTCTGATTGGCTGTCCTGTGTCGTGCCTTTTTATGAAATCCAGGCTGAAACACTTGTTGTAACTTTAGGGTAAATAGGCAGGTATAAACCACTGCTGACTGAATAGGCAGATATGGTAGGCAGGTACCTGGTAAAAATACTTGAGGAACTTTTGGAAATTCTCTAAAAACTGTGGAGGAACATCTTAAGGCATTGGAAGGAATGTTCAAGAAAAGGTTCTTAGGGAATCCATTCTTAAGTCTTTACCAAAGGTTAATTTATTTCATTGAAATACATTTAAGAGGTTGGATCAAATGTAGTAGACTAAAGATCCTTGAGGAACCATGTTTCCTGTTGAGGAAACCCAGAGTTTATTACATGGACCAGAGCACTGAGGAATGTTTGAGGGCCTAGGTTCGCAGCATAGACTGGGTGAGCTGGGAGTGAGTGGTATGAAGGCTTATCAGGGTTTACATTGAATTTCAATGTTTATTTAAAAGAGAGAGAGAAATAAATTTGCCATGATACAGGCTTTTCAACAGTTCAAATGTTATAAGATGTAGCAGCGTTGTCATACCTCCAGTGTTGTACATGGTCTGTTGAGAGATTCTATACATAACAGAATGTGTTCATGTCTTTCATTGCTTTACTTAATTCTTCTTCCTCTCCAGTGGAGTAAAGCTTTCCCTGCCAGGAAGCTGCTGAGTCAACGTTTGTCAAATCACGTCTCCTAGCGGACATGTGTGAAAGCACTGACCCTCATCATAGAAGATAATCCTTTGCTTCACTCTGGCTACACATCCTCAAATCATCACTTGAGCCCTGCAGTCCATTTCAGGCAAATCTCTTCAGGCCTCCATTGTCTGGCTATATGGCAGGTGTCTTAATGAGACTCAAGCCACACATGGCTTGTAATCATCTCCCATTGAAGAGCACAGCTGGAGTCATTCCTCAGGGAGAGGGACACTGCTGTGTGAACGACATGTGTCATTGTGGACCTGATGGGGAAGACATGGGGAACATAGCAGTTCGTTAATCTCCTAAACCTTCCTCCTCAATGTGCCATTACAGCTCAGGTCATTGATCTTCTAAAACAGAGCCCACTAAGCTGAGAAACCATATGGAGAGCCTGCTTGTCTCTAACACGTCATTAAGTGTACAGACTGAGCCACTTAAGAGCAGTTGAACAGGAAAATAATGGCTCCTGTGGATAAGGGGACTTGTGAGATGATCTTGTCAACAACTATTTGGTGAAAGTCCTGAAAATTGTTCATCAGTCTTCAGCCTAAAATGATAACATTTCTTTCATCTTTGCGTCAATTATTTTAATACATATTAGGGGAGCTGTTTAATAACACTTATTGATCATTTTGCATTTCCACTCTGCAGTAGACTTTAAAAATGGCTTAAAATAACTACATTCCATTGTATGAAAGCAAATGTATGAGCATGAAGAACCTTTTAGAACCAGTGTGAGAGTGTAGTAACTCTGTCTGAATTGTAGATCAACATTGTATTGTCTAGTCCTGCATCATGTCATCACTGCTGTGTTCAGAGTAGCCCACCACCCAAGTAATAGCTGGTCAACAAAGGTCCAGTGGTACAAAAATGACCAATATTGAATATGGCAAAAGGTGGGGGACAAATTGTGTGTGAAATCAGACTGATTGGATCTGCTGAATCTGCTGAATCTGCTGAATCTACAGGCAGAAATCTACACCAAACTGACTTATTAAACTAATAGTCCAAAAACAGTACTCTAAAAATATCATAATCAGGCCTATATAGAGCTATATAGGCCTATTATACAGCTATTTCTGGGCAAAAAATAATAAAAAAAAATGGAAATAAATTAATAGCCTAACATCCATCAGCAGCTATGGTGTTGCAATATTTACTTTAATTATGGTGAATTTAATTTAATTTGGTAAAGTAATAAATCTAATTGATAATAATAATATTTGGAATATTCCACAAATCTCATGTTAAACAAGGAGACGTCACAAAGTTGAGGGAAGAGGAAATGAAAAAAAAAATTCTCTTTATTTTCAACCATGTTTCAACCAAGTTCTAATCTTCTGAAAACTGTTGAAAATCTGATTTTGTGAGAAATCCATTGTTTGCATGTACTTATAATGGGAAAACTCAGAGTTTACATGAATCAAGCAATAATGATATTTCTACTTTGCAATCAGTCAGTAATCTCACAGATGGATGTGACTTTTTGTAAACATTGACCCACTTTACCAGCAAATATAGGTCACTTTTTTATGGGTTCTAATAATACACAATGCTACCCTCTTTACAGTATTCTCTATATTGCTCCAAAGATAGACAACATTTTTGTGTTGGTGGTATACATGCACTAAGAAATTTCAGTGAGCAAAAATCAAGATATCAGATGATCAAATTTGTCCATCACATTTCAAGGCCTTAATCTGATCTGAGAAATCAGAGTGTGTTGTTTTACATGACAATTTGAACAATCTGATAACTGCAAAATCTGATTATGATCACATTATTAAGTGTATGTAAACTCACTCATTGACTGGCACTTCAAATTGAAAAACAATTGTCCTTTATGTCTTAATTAGCATGCTTAGTGTGTATGGCAGTTAACATTTTGCAGGCTAAATGATGCTACACAGCTAAATGGTACTGTTTCACAATAAAATGTACAAAATGGTGCTACACAGTGCTACACACTGTGCAACACAGCACAGCAATTTGTCTGTATCAGGCGCAGTGCTGTTTTCTGAGATGTCCGTATAATACCTATAACCTAATACCTGTAACACATCTTTGGTCAGTTAGAGTAGTTGAGAAATGGACAACAGTACACGATACAGAATGTAAACCTATAGAAGTGCATCTGAAAAAATGAATGTCTTAAAAAAATAATTCAATTCAAAAGAGTAAGATTAGATTTTATACTCATTACATGTAAAGTGACATTTTAAGCCTATTTACATTTGATCAGTATGGCTTATAGCTCATGAAGACTGGTAGTCCAGAATGTATAATTTTAATATTCTAATTATTCTAAGTTCACTAATTTCAAGTCACTAATCATACATTGTAATGAAAGAAAAAGACATTAAATGTCACTTTTAATGTAATGAATTTTAAATGACAGTGTGCATTTTTATGAAATGCATGCAGTTTATCAAGTCCAATCAGCATGTTTGCATGCACTTGGGAGATCAGATGGGAAAACGGGGCTTACATGAGTCAAGCAATAAGCAGATTTCTACTTTGCAATAAGACAGTAATCTCACAGAAACATATGACATATGCTTCAAATTTCAGAATCTCAAATTATTAGAATATTTAATTTTATTTCAAATTATTAATCAGACCTCAATATTAAAGCAAAATAAAATAAAAAATGTCACTTTAAATGTAATGAATATACAATATGACAGACTTTTGAAGTAATGTAATTATTAATTAGTAATTTAATTACTATATCTGACCTCAGAGGGTGAGGGTGTTTGGCTGGATGTGTGATTTTAAGGGAATTACTCTCACACAAATATCATAAGCAGGTAAAATAAAGAGAGGTTATTGAAAAAAAAAAACCCAAAACATTCAAAACAGGAAAAAGCAGAGAATATAGAAAAAAACATCCACTCACCCAGCCACAACAGTGACAGTGACCAGAGTCACAGTATCAATATTATCAGCATCAGCATACACAGTGAGTACACAGTGAGTACACACCTTGCACTCAATGAGCTCCTGATTAGAAACACATACAGTTCACATAAGTCCATGTCGCTGGTGTAAAGTTTTAGATGCACAGTTTTTACTGGACTTCCAAAAAAGTCAATAGAGTAATTACAGCTAATTCAGAAATCTGCTCAGACTTTTACCCAAATTAGAGAGAGCTCATCACTCCAGTTTCAGCTGCACTATAGAATTTAAAGTCTTCTTACCTGTATATAAAGCTCTATATGGTTTAGCAGCTGCTTACATCACAGAGTCACTATCATTATATGTCCCTTCTCGAGCCCTCAGGTCCTCCAAAGCAAGCCTGGTGAACATTCCAAAGGGTCCCCCAAATAAACTTTTTTTCACTTACCATACTTTACTACAGTGTATTAGAAAAACAACTCAGTGAACTATCTAAAACATAGCATTTAACTGGCCACACACCTTTTAGTTTGTGCTTATTTTATTTTAAACATTTGAAACATTCATTCATGTTTATTATTACTTTTTATTTATTTGAGTTTTATTGTTTATAGTGCCACATTTTCTCATTTCAAAATTAATTTTACTTAAATTATTTAGTTTTATTCTATTCTATTGAGTGTATTTTCTGCTTCTCTTAACTTGTTCTATTCAACACAGTGAGCCTGATGTATGAAAAGTGCTGTATGAATAAAGTTTATTATTACTTTTGATCATGTCTTCACATATATAAATAAATAATAAAAAAATCAAGCTGTTTATTATTATTATTATTATTATTATTATTATTAATAATAATAATATTATTATTATTATTATTATGTCATCAAAAATAAATCTATTATTACTATTATAATAATAATACATATTTTTTCTGTTGACACAGATACATAAAGTTTTTAATGTCATCATTATTGTTATTGTTGTGATTATTTATTTATCTGTTGCTAGATAAATAAAATATAAAAAAAGTTGTTTATTGTTATATTTTGATCATTTATTTATTTTTCTGTTGACATTATGAAGTAGATAAAAAATATAAAAAATAAAGCTGTTTATTATTATTATTATTATTGTTGTTGTTGTTGTGATTATTGATTTATTTATCTGTTGACATTCTACAATAGATAAATAAAAAATTGAAGGTTGTTTATTATGAACTTTATCATTATTATTGACTTATTTATGTTCTGTCGACGTTCTCACAAAGACCCACAACAATCATGGCGCCTCAGCGCCGTCACGTAGTTCGAGTCAGAAAATACCCGGATGAGCCCCGGAGGTGGGCGGGGGAGCGGCATGTAAACACGAGCGACCGTTTACCGCAGTTCAGTCTCGAGTCTAACGCGTTCCCGTCCTGCCGTCCTCGCAAAGCCTGAACCCCAGGACACACAGCTGCTGCAGCACAGACAGGTCAGTCACTGCACGACACTACAGGCGGAGCAGAGCCTCCGTCTACTGTTCTGGTCAGTGAAACGCTGCAGGCTCTGCGTGCACACGCGCGCGCAGCACAGCTGATCCTAGTCGCGCAGAAACGGGCGTTATTGTAGCGGCTGTGGAGCTGCAGCGCAGCAAGGTCGTTCAAGGACATTGACTCATCAGTCCACAGGCTGAGCAGTGCCGCAGTGTTTACTCTGAGAAAGGCCAGTCCAGACTGGTTTCATTGTGAGCTGGTGGGTGTAGTTGGTCTGTATTCAGATGTTCCACATGAAATAACCTTAGTGAGCCTCTCTGCGCAGCTGTTTCCAGATGCAGGTTCTCTCATCTGTATTGCAGGAACAGTGGTTTTCATTCAGTGCATTGTCATTCATAGTCCTTCATGAGGGCACTGCATGGTCTGAGCCTATGTATAATAATGCTCACCTTAATTACATCATATATCATCACTGTCCAAAGAAAACCATGCATTTCCATTCTTGTCCATTTGTAGTTTTCTCCATTGTTTGGAGCCTGTAGCTGCTTTCTAAGCTGTGTGACTCATTCTGAGCGAATAGACCAATAGAAATGCTCTAAAATGACTTTAACTACTCTTATTGTACATCAACGTCCATTAAAAAGAAGAGCATCTTTGCCTTCTCCTGTACAGGCTCTATTTTGGAGATACGTGTTTTTCATCAGACAGCGATGGTCTATTTATTTATTTATTCTGTAAAAGAAAACTCTGGTCTTATTGAAATGAAGAATTGAGAGCTGATGTACTGAATTGTGCCAAATTGCAACACAACATTTATTAGTTATCAATGCAGGTAACTGAACATAAAAATAACCAGAATAAGGTGCTGGAGTTGTCGTATGCAGGTGTGACAAATAAATGCCTCCCCTGCATCTTATCTCAGCTAGTTATTTTGATAAGGCCCTGCCGGGATAATCATGCGCAGAGTGCCATGCTGGCTCAGCTCACGTGCCGGCTGGCAGACCATGACAGCAGGCTTTGCAGTGCTGTCTGCGTCAGGCTTTTTTCCACCCTCATCTTTATGGTTTACTGGGTGACCTAAAATGACCTTAAGGGCCTGTAGTCATAGAGCTGCATGACTTTAGATGAATTAAGCCATTACTTAAATTGCACTGCATTGTGAGGATAATGGATTAACCCACTGTGAGCAGTTCCAAGGCATTTTGTGATGATAATTGAACATGTCTGCTTTCCAAAGCCTAATTATTGCTAAAGGTGAAGCGCTTTAAATAATACTGAGATGTGCACCAATAGGGAAGCATTGGAGGTAATAATATTGTGTATTCTCAAGCTTTACTTCAAGAGTCTTTAAGGTGAGCATGTCATTTTGAATGTAAACTATAAGAAAACCTCTTGAAGGTTAAGAGATGAGGAAACAAACACTTGGCATCTTTTCTCTTTATTCTAAATATTATTGTAATATTCAGTGTGTTTACTTGCATTCAGTCATCTGAAAACTGCAGAACATCTGATTTTGTTAGAAATGCAATCAGCATGTTTATACGCATTTGGGTAATAAGTTAATGGGAAAACGTTTGAGTTTAAACGAGTCAAGCATTATTCAGGTTTCTGCTTTGCAATCAGCCAGTAATCTTACAAAAGCATGTAATATAAGCTTCATGCTTCCTGTTGTGGCTTGGACTCACTTTACCTGCAAAGGTAGATCTTTTGTTTTTTGTAGTTTTTATAGCATTCTCTATATTGGTGCATCCTATACTCTATTATTTATTTATTTTAGTCTACGACCTTAGTTATGTTTACGTAAATGCACAAGAAACCAGAGTAAGGATTATACATGCACTGAGAAATATTTGGAGGAGCTCTGCACTAGTGCATGTAATAATTTGAAGTGCTGTGATCTATATACTGTTATTTACTACAGTAATAAAGATACATAATAATAAATACATAATCATTGTTTTAAATTAGTGTATTTATTTGATATATTTTAGTATCTTTATATTCACAGCATTTGGCAGACACCCTTATCCAGAGTAAACCCCTATCTCAGTGGAAAGTCATAAATAACAGGAGCTAAGATGCAGAGTTTATTTGCCCTATTTAGGTCAAGGACAGGTATGAGTTGAACTGTGATTGTTTTGGTTCTGAGATGAAGTCATGCATTGCAGGTCAGTTCTGTTTTGTTTAATTATTGACATAAATCTGTTTTGAAACCATCTCCAAGTAATGGCCTACTTTCCAAGCCTTTTTGTTTATATTGTGTGGCACTATGTTCATCTCTTTACATCAGAATCTGTGAAGATGTGTACACGTTTTGTTCAAGTGAAATTCAGGATGCAAATCTTTCTAGATTTAGGCAAGTTGAGTCTCGGTTAGGTTTGCAACAATATTAGATTAGATTGGATGGATGGATGGATGGATGGATGGATGGTATCACATGGTATGTTTCAAAATAATAATGATATAATAATTATAATAATAATAATCAAATCAAAATTTATTTGTATAGCGCTCTTCACAACTGATGTTGTCACAGAGCAGCTTTACAGAATAATAACAGTGATTACAATAATAGCAACAATAATTTAGTTATTAACTTCTATGGACCTTTAAAGGAATTATTTCTTTTACTATAGTTAAAAATAGAAAAACGGGTTTAACAGTATCACAGTATACTATGTTTCACTATTATTATTATTATTATTATTATTATTATTATTATTATTAATAGTACTATTATTATTATTATTATTGTTGTTGTTGTTGTTGTTGTAATAGTTATAATAATAATAATAATAATAATAATAAATAAATAAATAAATAAATAAATAATAATTTTGTGATGAATCCTTAAAGGAATTTTGGAACTATTCAGCTATCATAATGTATTTATTTAATCTGCTAATTATTTTCTCCAATAATCAACTGAATTGGTTTCTGAAAGTCAGTTTACTATGGCAACCCTAGTGTCAATTCAAACCAATCCAATTTGTGACTCAAGTCGGCACTTCTGCAGGCATCGTCCAGCTTCCATTAAAGTTCCATTGAAGAGTTTGACAGGGAAGCAGTGCTGACATCAGCACAGTGCTAAGTCTGTCATGATTTAACTTGAAAAATTCAATCTTGAATATTAATATAGTAATGTACAAATTATTAAATTCATAATAATAAAAAATAATAATTAATTACAATTAAATTAAAATTAAAATTGGGTTAATTAAATCTTGTTGGTTCAGATTTGAATGTTAGTTTCACGATGATATGTAGCTCTCTTTCTGCTCACCAGTACAGTAAGAATTACAGCATGCAGTAATCAGTGAAATCCATTGATTACTTGATTAATATTTCAGTTGACAGTCATACACTGCATGCTTTTTTTTGGGAACGCCTGGTAAAATGTTTAGTTTTGTTGATTTTCAAATGACACATTTTCTACAGAAAACAATTTAATAGGAGATATGCTTTGTTAGTTTGATTTTGCACATTTGGAAAAATTAAACAATGTATCTAAGAAAAAATATAGTTTCATAACATTTCATATGTAATGATATAATGAGTTTTATGATGTTAAACCTGACAAATGCATAGAAATTGTGTTCTTATGTTTGTTTCCTGTCGAGATTCATTTCACTCAGCTCGAGCATTAGGCCTGTCACAATAATTACGTTATCGTCTTTTCATGGAATATTTGGACATGATTTGTTTTTACCTTAATATCGTCCATTGTGTTTTTTTCTTTGGAAGGAGTAGGGCTGGGCAATATATCAATGTTTATATAAATATCGATATCAGGACATGAACAGAGTGGAAAATGGACTGAGGCAACATCATTTATATCGAGTTTAAAATAGAATGTTTTTTTTTAATCTTGCAGAAACCTTTTTCTGCTCCATCAGTCTGCTCTCAGCTCCTCCTCTACTCAGCACCCTTCTGTCCCTATTCAGGCTGTTATGTACACACAATGCAGGTGGCATATGAGAATTTATTGTGTATAAAGAAGTAAATGAAGATCAGATTTCATGGGGTGTTCTGATTTTTTTTACATTGTCTTTTTGGCATCGTATTTCGTATTGTATATAGTATATCAACTGTTTTAAAACAGTACAGACAGTAATATCTCTTATCGCAATTATTTTATGGGACAATACATCAAAACAAAAAGTAGTTACTGTGACAGGCCTGTGCTTTACACAGTGTGAATAGGGGGTTCAAACTTGCACCCCTCTCAGTAGAATAAATTATCATGAAGGTTTCGATTCATTTTGCTTCATTTTTTTTAAGGAGATTTCACTGCAAACCAGTGAAGATGATGCAATGTCTTCAGTTCCTCATCGAGCCCGCCAAGAACATCACCGTCAAACTTAAGGTGCCTGTGTTAAAGTGTTTCTGCACTGGAACTTAAAGTGGGTTGGTTGGGTTGTATAAGTCACTGCTGGAATAAGACTGAGCAGTTGCTGTGGCTGTTTGTTACTTTGATTAATCACTGTTTTGGGTGGTCATGGTGGCAGCTCAGTGGACAAGCTGTGAATCACACAGGGAGTTTTTTGGGGGGGAGGCTGAATAATAGGCCAGAGAACCCAGAGAAAGGAGATGAGCGTGATGTGCATTATGATAAGGCTTAGAAGCTTTGTCCTTTTTTTCCCACTACATCGTCTTTCAGTGTAACCTTAACTGTCCACACTGATGAGCCTCCCAGAAGAAATCTCTCACTGCTGTGCTTTCTTGCTTAGCGTACATTCTTGTAAGCTGACACAAACTGAATTTCTGTGAGCAGGAATCTCGCAAGAGGGCACAAAATGAGAAGCGGCAGCCTCTGGATGAGAGCCAGCAGTTCATTGTGAGCCTGGCCAAGGACCTGAGCCGAGTCTGTCAGGTACAATAATAACAAATGATGAAACTATTACATCAGTGGTCTGCGAGTACTTGCCTACAGCACAATAACACCATTAATAAGCCCCTGTTGTAGGTTGTGTTTATTTGGTACTTTTATTTTGTTTTCACAAAAATAAAATGGCCCAAACTCTGATTTATCAAATATTTATCAAATACTTTGTTAAAAACAAACAAACAAACTAATGCAGTAAAATAGTACATCCATCACTTTATCACATTGTCAGCAAATACCAACGCGCAGTTTCGGAAGGAAGGTTTAGCCGAGTCAGTAAGTGTGGTGCACTATTTGACTGTGCGGCCTTGCTTGCACAGCCATTAAATTTATCTAAAAGACATAGAAAGGAAACTTCACTCCTCACAAATGTATGTTTGAAGTATGCCACACAACATCTAGACAAGCCAGATGAGTCTTGAAATCAAAATAGGTCTCTTTGGCTATAATCAGCAAAGGACACCCACAACTGTGATGCTTCATGCTGAGGGATGGGTTGCCACCAGTGGCAGTGGCAATGTTGCACAGGTAAAGGGAAAAACACCAGCAAATTCCGGATGTGTGTGTCAAACCATCTGTTAAACTGTTGAAGCTGAAAAGAGGGTGGCTTCTACAACAAGAAAATGATTCTAAATATACCTTGGACTACTTACCTTGAGCTTGAGGTCTCTGCAAAAATACTGTGGGGCTGCTGAAACAACTTGACGTGAATAATCCTGCTGTATGCTGTTTTGGAAACTCATTAATGTTATCTGGTGTCTTGCTGGGTGCAGAGGTCTGAGGTGCTGGAGAACATCACCACCTGTGAGGATGTCTGGCCCACACTCACCTGCAGGGCTTTCATACTGGAGTGGGCCTCCATGCTGGAGAGCAAGGTAATGTACTACAGAGACAGTATGATATCATAGAGCAGTGACCAACTAGCTTAATAGTTTGGGGTTGGGGGGGGGGGTGGGGGGGTGGTTGTAGGGTCATTACGGTTCCTTACCTCTCACATTTGTTATTTCATAAGTGACTCTGGATCACTTTAATAATGGTTTTATCATTTATTTGTTGTTCTTCCCAAGCTTGGACAATGATGTTTAGGTAAATGAATAAGTTACAGTATAGTCACTTGAATTAAACGTTAATAATTTGCTCATGGCAGAAAAGGCCAATGCAGACTGATGGCTGGCCCGAGAAGAGTGACTGGAAGGAGCTGACTCTGAACAATGAGCAGGATGTAGAGAGTGCAAAAGTGCTCATCCTCGATTGGCTTAAAGATCTGAGAGCTCAACCTGAGGTAAACACAAATACATAACTAAACACTTCACTCCCATTGAAACAAAGATTCATGACTCATTTGACTCATTTTTATTATGAAGCAAGGTAACAAAATCTAAAGTGTTGCTTAACCAACTGGAGAAGAGTTAAGGGATGTTCGTTTTATTTTTGAGTCTCCCAAACCTAACGTTTGGTCAACAGCAGGGCTGGGCGATTTGGAAAGAAACACAAATCCCCAAATACTTGACTGAATGGTGATATAAAATATGATGTTTGATGTCTTTTTTACTATTATTAAACATATTCAAATTTGATCTTATACACATTTTGTTGTCTTAATGCCAAGGGCTGTCTTATGTCCCTCCTTGGTGTGTGGGTATATGTACGTGAGGGCACGAAATGGAGTGGAGGCTAGCAGAGTAGAGGAGGAGCTGAGAGCAGGGGGTGGAGCATAGCAAGGGAACAGAGAAAAGGTTTCCGCAAGATTGAAACCGTTATTTAAAAACTTAAAAATTGTCATTTTACTTGACATTATTTTCCATTATCACCTCAGACCATATCTCACTCTGGTTACATCCTAAAATCTATATAAATATCGACGTATCGCCCAGCCCTGGTCAGCAGTACATACAGAGACCACGTTTTCCCTGGTTTAGCTCATTAAATCGCGCTTTTGTAGAACTGCTGCTTTTTGTAAGTGGTCTTGTCATCAATCAGTTTGTCTCACAGAATCTTAAAATTACATTTATGTCCATTTAATTGTGTTCGCTGTGTTCTCATGTAGTTGAGCACGACTACATACTCTGTCTCTCCCTAGCAAAGCGTGTGGCCAGGAGAGCAGGTGGTGGTGGTGCTGGATGATTTTGAGAAGCACTGGAGACGAGGCCACATGCCCACTCTGCAGCCTGCCATGGAGCTGATCTTCTGGACCTTACTGGCAAAAGAGCTGGACAAGGTTCGAGAGCTACACTGTATAGCCAAATGTTTGTGGATCCAGTGATCACAAAACACCACTTACGGTCATCCCAAAGGTGGTGGATGGAGATCCATGACTCCAGAGAAGGCAGTCACACTGCTCCACAGCCCAGTGCTCAGCTGGCGTAACGCTGGCATTAGGCTCATGTCTCATTCTATTTGCAGTACATTTATATGGAGATCACACGAGCTGTGTGTGGATTTGAGCACCATCAGAAACATTTGGACCGTGTATATCAACAACAACCATGAGAATCTCTTAGGCTAATTGGGTTGATGTGTTTCTAACAGAAGTCTTTGTGTTTCAGGGGAGCATTCCCAAGCAGTGGCTCATTTGGAAGCAGAAGAGTCAGAAAACTGGTAGGGTCATCTATCATGTTAGGCTAGAGACATACTTGCTGTTCGGCAATGCATTCATGTAGACAACTGGCTGCATCATGAACATAACTCTGCACATACTTGTCTGTGTGTTATGTGTGTTACTGGAGGTTTCCACTAGAGTGCAGACCACAGAACAGTGACCAGGTTTCCACATTGGCTTTTAAAATAAACCTGATCTCTCACCAGTGGTTCTGACTTGCATATTTGTCACTTTGCAGCTGCAACATAATCCAGAAACATCATCTAAATTGGTCAGACTTTATTTAAAACTTTGTATCATGTTGAGGCTGCAAAGGGCTTGCACTGCCCCCTAGAATTTCCATGTGTACTGCACCTTGCGTATACGTGAAGTTCAATTCTGAGGATGTGTACAACCGATGCCAAATGGATGCAAGATACCCGTGGCAGTCATGATGTGTTTGGTGGACCTAAATGTGTTTGGGACAATTAAATCCCCCCTCAGCCTTGTTCCTCGTTGTCACCTCTTTTTCTGGACATAATAACAACTAAAACGGACATTGGATGTTTTTTGGTGTAGAATGTTTGGTTGGTGTGCTAAATAACACCTGTTTAAATGTGTGTAGGTTCATTCTTAATGATCCTTTTCTTCCTCTCTTTTAGGTGCTACTCCCTATATCCCTCACACTGGTAAGTCAGACAAGTGATGCTGATATCTGGCACGTTGTTCACCATTTCTATTTACAGCAGCTTCTGGTAACATTCACATCAGAATGGGGCAAGCGCCTCCATACAGCCATGGTAAGCAGAAACGCATTTTAGAGTGTACAACACGTCAAACCTTGGTGCAGATGGGCCACAACAGTAAGCTGTAACCTGACAGGTTGCAATTCTGTCAGTCAAGAACAGAAAGCTGAGGCTGCAGTGCGAACAGGCTCGCCAAACCTGGACAGTTGAATAAAAAATCTCTGCTGAATCTCAGTTTCTGCTGAAGCATACAGATGGTAGGGTCTACATTTGGCATCCGTAGCTTGAATCCATGCCCTGTGTCAATAGTCCAGACTGGTGGAGCTGGTATAATCAAATGTGTGTTGTTGCTGATCATGCGCGTCCCTTCTTAGCCATTTAACCCATTTTCTAGCAGCTGCTTCTAGCAAGGTAATGCATCAATATAAAGCCAGAAATTTCATGAATGACAGCAAGTTCATCATTCTTCATTGGTTTGGACACTTATGGGTGGTAGAACAAGACATTCACTGCATGTCACTGAAAATCTGCAGAAGCTTAATGTAAAATATGTGATCCTTCCGTAGCACATTCAGCACACCATAAACTTTTATTTTTTTCACAGTAATCGACAAACAAGAACAGATCAGAGTGTGTTCCACTATATGTGCACACACCTACAACCCCCAACATACACACAAAGTGATTTGACAGCAGTGTTTTGAAGGAATGGTCAGGGAGGTCAGCCAGACTTGATCAAAAGAGGTTAACGTTTAAAAGAAGTCCTGAATGTCTCATTAAGTTGTTCACTAAAAACAGTGATTTTACTTTATTGTTAATTAACAACTCATCATCCTTAAGGTACCCAAGTTGTGGGGTTTATTATAGACATAAAGATCAGACCATATTGGATTGGAATTGGCTGACAGAAAGCATTAAGGTATTTGGATTGGTGTCAGACAACCTCATGGGGACGTCCCTATTTGAGGCTGTTTTGAGAGCATAGTGTTTGTGTAGTGTTACTATTAAAGTGCATTTCAGAAGTTCATATTATCCATATTGCAGTAGCTGCATAACTCGTATATCACACAGATAATATACAGTGCGTCCCAGAAAGTTTTCAGTGCTTCATGTTTTGCACATTTTGTTGTTACAGCCTGATTCCAAAATGGATTACATTCACCTACAAACAGCAACCCACAGTGACAAAGTGAAAAACGTTTGTCTGTAATCTTTGCAAATGTATGAAAAATAAAACAAATATAACACACACATAAGGTACATATTCTCTTAGGTACAATAAGTGAGTCTTAATATTTTGGTGAAGCACCTTTGGCAGCAATTACAACCTCAAGTCTTTTTGAGTTTGATGCTACAAGCTTGGCATATCTGTATTTGGGAAGTTTCTCCCATTCTTCTTTGCAGAACCTCTCAGGCTCCATCAGATTGGATGGGGAGAGTTGCCACACAGCCATTTTTAGATATCATTTTGGATATTGTTGAAAGGTAAACCTTCAACCTTGGAATTCAGTCCAGAAAGTTCAATCAGAGTACAGAAACTTTTCTGTACTCTTCCCCAGATCTGTGTCTCAATACAGTCCTGTCTCATAGGTCTACAGACAATTCTTTAGATTTCATGGCTTGGTTTGTGCTCTGACATGCACTGTCTACTACGGGAGCTTATATAAACAGGTCCGTGTCTTTCCAAATCATGTCCAATCAACTGAATTTCCCACAGGGGTCCAATTAAGCTGTAGAAACATCTGAAGGAAGATCAGTGGAAACAAATTGCACCTGAGCTCAATTTTGAGTGTCATGGCAAAGGCTGTGAATACTTATGTACATGTTATATTTTTATTTTATTTTTAATACATTTGCAAAGATTCTCATTTGTCTCATTTGGGGTACTGTGTGTAGAATTTTGAGAATCAGTCAAGTCCCGCTAGTTCACAGAATGGAACCTGTAGTCACAAGGCTGGTTCCCTAACCACCAACCCTGGCCTCCCTAGCTGAGTAATAACCCTCAGAAGGGTACAGTTATGAGAGAATGTGACACTAATTGGAGTTTCTGTCCCTTTTTTGTTCCTCAGTATGGGAATGGATCACTGATGCTGCAGGTTAGTTTTTAAAGTTCTTAAGGCTGATCAATCTGTAACTTGTAAAAGAACAGAATGTCATTACAGCCTGTCTTTCCTACAGTTGAGGTAACCCTGGACCTGGATACAGCCAATCCCGACCTGCTGATCTCGGATAATGACAAGCGCATGCGCTGCGGCTTTGAGCGCAAAGATCTGCCCAACCTTCACCAGCGTTTTGACGGCTGGTGGTGTGCTGTGGGTTTGGAGGGCTTCGCCTCAGGCCGCCACTACTGGGAGGTGGATGTGGGTGAGATGGACTGGCGCCTGGGTGTGGCCAGAGAGTCTGCTCTGCGCAAGGGCTTCAAGTCTCTCAATACACACACAGGCTACCTGACCCTGCGTCTGGAGAGGGGGACCGAGCTCAAGGCCCTGACCGTGCCCTTCACGGCCTTGCCTCCCGAACTCATCCCACGCAGGGTGGGCGTCCACCTGGACTTTGACCAGGGCCAGCTTTCCTTCTATGATGCTGAGAGTCGTGCACACATTTTCACATACAATGAGAGCTTTGATGAGAAGCTTTTTCCCCTCTTTGGCACAGTGGAAATTGTGAAAGACCTGGTGATCCGATCGCCAGCGCACAGGAGCCGCTGCATGTGCTCAGACATGTGCCTGTGGGGCTGAAGGGTCATGCTCTAAATCAGCACTTCATCATCTGAACAACACTCTGGGTAGGTGTTTCACAAGGCAGGATGTCTGTAAATCCCAATAACTTGGGCCAAAATTGGGCCTTTAAATTGTAGTGACCCTTTACATATTGGACAGTCAAGTCTTGCCCTTTGGTTTTGTTGGGGTAACTGGGAAATCCTGTTTTGTGAAATGCCCACCCTCTGATATATTAGCTACACCACTAGCTAAATAAGTCATCTCTTATTGAATGACAAAGTTGTAGCTCTTAAACAAGAATACAATTATCTTAGGCTGTTGTTGCTGCTGCTTGTTGTACTTACTGTTCGCACCTTATTAGAAAGGCAATCTGCTCAACTCGTCCATTCTGCACTTTCATAGATATATGATACAAATGTATGTGATCTGTGAGATATCTGTAATCCTGCCATGAAAATGCACTTTCTGTGAATACCAAATCAGAATAAACTCATAGAGATACATCTTTGTGCTGTCTGAACATTTCTGTGTGGCTTTATGGGCATCAATCAACTTGAATTAAAGTTAGTAATTGAGTATCTGAGATGACATGAACCTGTGGTTCATATACAATTATCTTTATTTGGGACAATGCAGTCTCTTAATAATTGGCTTAATTTTGCAAGAGAAAGATCATCATACCAACATTAAAACATGGTGTTGGTAGTGTTCAATGAATTGTGTTGCTGCTTAAGGACCTGGTCAACTTGCTGTTACTGAGTGATCTTTCTTTGCACGTGTTCAGTATTGACCTCTCAACCGTTTCAGATCCTAAACAAAGAACTCTAGTAAACATGGTTTCAAGTATAATTGTATTTTATTCATGTTCTCTCATTAAAACAAATTACCTGAATATTATTTGATCTAAATTATGAATATTTGATGAGATGCAGCTAATTCAGCTGTCAGCCCATCTGAATGTAAACCTCATTCATTTTAATTTTAATCATCAGTGATGTACCGTATTTTCCGGAATATAAGCCGCACCCACAAAGTTTTTTTTTAAAAACCTGGAAAATAACATATATAAGAAGAAAAAGCTGCACCTCATAAGCCACATGGTTTAAAGTGTGGAAAAAAAGTAGCGGCTTATAGTCCAGAAAATACGGTAGTTACTACCAGCTTTTAACAGGTAAAGAAACATCATATACATGCCTGTTTAGTGAAACACTGGATAATCACCAAGCCTTTTCAGGATTTTCAAACCAGTCCAAATTGTAGCTTTTTGGGCAGCACAGTCCCTTTGGCATAACTGCATTTAGGAGAAAGAACAACGTACCTACATTAAGTGGTGGTAGTGTCATTTGAGAGTGTATTGCTGCTTTAGAACCTGGATAGCTTGCTATTATTGAAGAACCATGAATTCTGTAATGCAGCAAAGGATGATTGGTGGTTGAAACACACTCAAAGCCACAAACTTCAATGAGACTTAAGAATGTCACTTATTTATTTTCATTTTCTATGGCTGTTATATCCACATTTTTTCATTGTTAGTGAGGACAGGAGAACAAAAAACACCCATGCTGCATAAAACAAAAGCAAAGATATGATCTAAAACACATTGAGAAATATGTTCTAGATACTCAGAAATGTAGTTTTGTTGTTGCAGCATTTAAAGCAGCATCTAAAAACTAGTGCTACATCACAGTAACTAAAGAGTGCCCAGCTGGCACAGGTTTAAAACTAAGTCAGCAATACAGACAGCATTAAGGTTACTGCCATCAAAGTGCACCATGGGAAGCAGCCTAGCTTTGGATGCTCAGACACACATTTCCTTCAGATTAGCAGCAGTGTCTGATTTGCATACAGTATCCCTGAGAAGGGGGGATATGGTTGTAATAAGGATCTGAGGTAGGGAGGGGCTACAGGGCCTGCATAGGTCAGAAAGCCCTATCTCTCCTCCTGTGCTGCAATCCTGTCCGCTGCTGGGTTTTTGGCACTGGTCACTCCTTGCAGGCATTTCCAGTCTGCCTCATTCTCACAGCGCTGGACGCTGCTGAAGAAATGCTTGATCAAGCTCTTTGCCTCCATTTTTACTGCAGATGCACAAAGAAATCATTTCAGTGATCAACCAAACATTTCAGTATATAGAAAATGTCTCCAACCCTCTCAAACACACACACACACACACACACACACACACACACACACACACACACACGTGTATGTGCAGTGCATCTGTACACAGCAGCAAATATAGCCACACATTTTTTTTGAGTATGACGCTACAAGCTTGGTTTATGGGAAGTTTTTCCCCCCATTCTTCTTTGTAGAACCTCTCAAGCTCCATCAATTAGATGGTGAGTGTCAGTGCACAGTCATTTTTAGATGCCTCCAGAGATGTTCAATCAGGTTCAAGTCTGGGCTCTGTCTGGGCCACTCAAGGACATTCACAGAGCTGTCCCAAAGACACGCCTTTATTATCTTGCCTGAGTGCTTAGGGTTGTTGTCCTGCTGGAAGCTAAACCAGCAACCCAGTCTGTGGTCCAGAGCACACTGGAGCAGGTTTTCATCAAGAATGTCTCATGTACATCACTGCAGTCATCTTTCCCTCGACCCTGACTAGTCTCCCACTGCCTGCTGCAGAAAAACATCCCCACAGCATGATGCAGCCATCACCATGCTTCACTGTGGGAATGGTATTGGTTAGGTAGTGAGCAGTGCCTGGTTTCCTTCAGACATGATGCTTGGAATTCAATCCAGAAAGTTCAATCATTTTGTTTCTCATGGACTGAGAGTCCTTTAGGTGCCTTTTGGCAAACTCCAGACGGGCTGTCCTGCCTTTTACTGAGGAGTAACTTCCATCTGCCCGCTCTACCATACACGTCTGATTGGTGGAGTGCTGCAGAAATTGTCCTTCTGGAAGCTTCTCCTCTATCCACAGAGTAGTGTTGGACCTCTTTCAGAGTGACCACTGGGTTCTTGGTCACCTCCCTGACTAAGGCCCTCCTACCACGATCACTTAGTTTGGCCAGGTGGCCAGCTCCTCTTTGTTCCAAACATCTTCTGTGGAAAGGTAGAATTATTTCTGTACCCTTCCACAGATCTTCATGGCTTGGTTTGTGCTTGGTTTGCACGGTCCACTATGGGACCTTATATAAACAGGCACATATAAACATTTCCAAATCATGTCCAATCAACTGAATTTACCACAGGTGTCCAATCAAGCTGTAGAAACATCTGAAGGATGATGAGTGGAAACAAGAGGAGTGTCATGGCAAAGGCTGTGAGTAGTTATCTACATTATATTTTTATATTTCAAATAAATTTTCAAAGATCTCAAACAAACCTTCCTCACTCTGTCAAAGTGGGGTAATGTGTGTAGAATTTTGAGGGGGAAAATAATTGAATCCCTTTTGTAGTAAAACTAACATAAAATGTGCAAAAAGTGAAACATTGTGAAGAGTATGTTAGAATAATATTATAGGACTTCACTCAAATATGACTTCCTACCTACTGCATCAAAGTTATGTGGTGTAGACAGCAGCATGGAGGGAAAATTCTACATATTGTTGCTTTAAAGCCTGTTTCTCACCTTTCCCTCGATCCTTAGCTTTTCCTTCTACAAGAAGATGGGAGAGAAATCGGGCAAATGATTTGAACAGGTCCTACAAGAATGAAAGAGGACATTGTTATTCAAACAATGTAGAGCTGAGCAAAAATCAATATTACAATGAACTGTATATTTCACCTCAATTATGATAAATGTAGTGGTTCACTGACAAGGTTTGAACTGTAAAGCTGCACCAATGCCCCCTTCTGGCTATATCTGGGGTTCACATTTACACTATACAGTAGGGCTCTTGAGAACTGGACGTCACAGCTTTTGCTCTGTTGCTGGCCTCAAGAAGATTAAGTTTCATTTGAGAGGACAATGGATAATTTTTAGAGGTGCTGGTCACCTGTTATTGTGCTTTTCAAATCACTCGCACAGCGTCCTGTAGAGAACATGATTAGTTCCAGTCTGTAGCATTTACACCAACCACCACACCGTATATGTATTCTATTCTATATATATTCTTCAGTGCCCTAAGTGGACGAGGATGAAGAATTGGACTTTGTGGAGCAGATACAGCAGAATATGAACCTACTGACCAATTGTCTAATGGCAGTCATGTGCCTCCCAGCATTGAGCTGTGGAGAAGAGAAACTGCATTCTCTGGAATGATGGTGCTCCATCCAATACTTTTGGGATAATTTGGGGAGTTGGAAAGAGGTGGGGTAGTGATTATACAACATATATAAACTCACTAATCATAATATAAACTCACTAATGCAGTCAAATCCTCACAGCAATGCTCACTGGAAAGTAGAGACAGTTATTCCAACAAAAGCTGGATAAACTTTAATACCCTTGATTTCAGAATAAGCAGGTGTGCATTTATTTTTATATATATATATATATATAAGAAAATAGCATATATAAGAAGAAAAAGCTGCACTTCATTGTAAACTGCATGGTTTAAAGCGTGGGAAAAAAGTAGTGGCTTATAATCTGGAAAATACAGTATATATATATATATATATATATACACAAACAGCAGTTGGAGAATGAAACTGAAACACCTGGTTTTAGACCACAATAATGTATTAGTATGGTGTACTAGGGCCCTCTTTGCGGCCAATACAGCGTCAATTCGTCTTGTGAATGACATTTTTTGGATAAAATCCGGGTTAACACCCCAACATCCCTTTCATCTCTCTTGCGGCCACAGTTAATGTGGTTCATCCTTCTTGGTGGTATGCTGATATTACTCTGGATAATAGGTAATAAGTGGCTCTTGATACATACAAAGACTTGCTGTCTTGGTCACAGATGTGCCAGCAAGACGTGCACCAAAAATTTGTCCTCTTTTGAACGCTGGTTGGCCACCAGGCTGGTCCAATTTAGCCATGAAACCTCCCACACTAAAATGACAGGTGTTTCAGTTTCATTGTCCAAACCCTATATATATATATATATATATATATATATATATATATATATATGTAACATCCATACATGAGATGAGGACACTTACTTTGGTAGCAAACTTGCCCTTTTTATAGAAAGGATCCAGTATTTTCACCACAATGTCGGCTGCCTCTTTCAGAGTCACAGGCTGGTGCGAAATCTGATCGATGTGTGCGTCCAGTGGCTCCACCTTGTGCTCCTGCAACACTGGGTTAAAAGTCACCCTCCTTTTATTGTCGTTGGGGTGGCGGCAGAATCCCACACGACTCCCTTTCGAATCTCGTTCTTGACAGGGCTGCGGGAAAATAACTACATGTGAGGCAAGCAAAGATCCTAATCGGGTGAGTGTACCTGTTTGATGTGACATTAGGAAATCAGTGATCAAACATGTATAATTAAGAGCTGAAAAAGTGATTACTGTTTCTGATGGCACTTCTGAGGCATTAGACTGTGACTCCTTCCTGTATAGCAAGAAGGTGGAGGAGACCAAAGAACACAATGAGAACAATCTGGAAACATCATCCATAATTAATGCATACAGCAGTAAAAGTGGAAAAACAAACGCCTACCAAACTCCACAAGGCTCTTGCACCCCTGAAGTTGTCTGTTCCAGTGAAGCATTTGCATCCATAGAACTAACATCTACTGCGTGATTCTTCACATGCTTGGAATTCTCCATAACATTTTCCACATTTGTGGAACTTGTCTTTTCAGCGGTATTAGCAACTGTGTCTAAAGTGGGACCTGGGACTGAAACATCGAGTTCCTGAGATGCAGGAACATCAGATGAACATCCATCTTCAGGCTTTGAGGTAAATGATTCTTTTTTTGGACTGCTGTCCATCTTCTTCCCAAAGTAGTGAGAAATGCAGTGCGAGGCCTTGGCTGCCTCTGCTAATTTCTGTTGTTTCTTATTAAGAGCTTTGCTTGCTTTCTTGATGGGGCTGCTTGAGGGGGTGACTTTGGCTTTGGTGGAAGATGAGGAAGAGTGAGAAGTTTTGGTTCTTTTATTCTCTTGGTTTTTGTGCTCTTGCTCTAGTTCCTCATGGGCAAGTTCTTCAGATGAGGAGATTTCATTCTGGGAGGACTTCAGAAGTTCTGCTGCTGTCTGGAAAGGGTTGGATGACCCACGGAATCCTGCTCCTACACGCTTCCTCTTCAGCTACAAAGGGGGAACAGAATAATGACTTCATGCTGCAACTTTTGTGAAACCGTACAAGTATCTTACATTTGCACATCTGTGTCAGCAAAGGGAGCAACTTAAAGTAGCTGAATGCATTCATTAGAAGGGGTGTCCACAAATATTTGGACACATCTTGGATAATTGAAGTGGATAATCCATGGCTAAAACTTGGTGAGGGTGCGAAAACTAACCACTGAAATAAAGAATCTAACAGTGTAACAGAGTAAGAGATTATTACTGACGTACTGAGTAGACCTGAGAGGCTGAAGTAAAGCCCTGCTGTTCTTCAGGGACAGACAAGGAAGAGGAGGACACTGCTTCCATCTCGGTCTCCTTCCTTTCCTCTTCATTCACACTAGAGCCACATGCATCTCCATCCTCGTCCACTTGGGGCACTGAAGAATCACCTGTACCTTTCTTCAACTCTGATACCTTGAAAGTAAAGTTAATTAAATGGGCAGTGAATCCAGTAGCCAAGTAAAGTGAAATAAGCCAGAAATAGTCAGAATGATGAATATTGAATTCCAGTGAATATTGGCAGTTCACGCCTCCGAGATACCAGAAAAGATGTCCTGAAGCCACACTCACCCTCTTGAGAACTGCAGCCTTGTAAAGGTTTGCTGATTTGCAAGATCTGAACACTTCATACTCTATTTCTACAGCCACAGAAATTGTGTCAGAGCTGAAGAAGGAAAAATCACAGGAACTTTGATTGGAATTAAATGTCAACAAAGAAAGGTTGTTAGAGCTAAATGTCAAAAACACTAAAGACAAAACAAAGTGAATATGTACAAATGATGAAGTGGTTTCAATATGGATCATTTTACATATTGTTTCAAGGCAGGTCATATAATGGATTTTCATGCTGAATAAGAAATAAGATCTTTGGATCATAGTGCTAGTGCATTAGATTACATAATGGAGTTCTAATGTGACTATCCAATAAAACCCTTGTTCAGATTTGCTCATTTTAGGCAATACGCTGTAACTGCGAGGGAGTGCCACCAGTGCTAGGACTGGCATTAAGTTTACTTACCTGTGTGAGTGATTTGCTACGCCTCTGTGGTTGACCAGGGTCTCCTGGAGAAGAGACAGGCAGTGTTCCCGTGCCTGTTGAGGTGCACAAACACACATAAAAAATTAAACACACACACACACACACACACACACACACACACACACACACACACACACACACACACACACACACACACAAAGCTTCACATTTTGCACATTATGTTACAGCCGTATTTCAAAATGGATTACGTTCATTTTTTCCATTACAATTCTACACACCCCCACAATCTTTGCAAATGTATTAAAAATAAAACACGAGTATATAACATGTACATAAGTATGAACAGCCTTTGCTCAATACTTTGTTTAAACACCTTTGGCAGTAAGTACACCCACAATTCATTCTGAGTATGATGCTATAAGCTTAGCACAACTTTTTAGGGCTTCTCCCATTCTTCTTTCCAGAAACTCTCAAGCTCCAACAATTGGATGAGGAACATCGGTGCACAGCCATTTCTAGATGTCTCCAGAGCTGTTCAATCAGGTTCAGGTCTGGGCTCTGGCTGGGCCATTCACAGAGTTGCCCCAAAGCCATTCCTTTGTTATCTTGCCTGTGTGCTTAAGGCCACTGTCCTGCTGGAAGATAAACCTGCATCCCAGTCTACAGAGTGCTCTGGAGCAGGTCATCATCAAGGATGTCTCTGAATAGTCTCCCAGTTCCTGCTCCAGAGGGCAACGTTGGAGTTCTGGCAGAGTGACCAATGGGTTCACTTCCCTGACTAAGGCCCTTCTACCACGATCACTCAGTTTGGCCAAGCGGTCAGCTTTATGAAGAGTTCTGGTGGTTCCAAACTTCTTCCGTTTACAGATGATGGAGGCCGCTGTGCTCACTGGGACCTTCAATGCAGCAGAGGTTTTTCTGTACTCTTCCCCAGTAAGGCTGTTCATTTTTATCAGCTACACTTAGCATACAGGAGCACTTTGTAGCTCTATAATTAGACTGCTTGTTTATCTGCATAAATTGTTAACCTTCTTTTACCCTGACCTCACAGAGCCATCATAGAGCAGGGATTATGAAGGTGGTGGGTCATTCTTAGCACTGCAGTGAGACCGACATGGTAGTGACACGGTAGACTTGTTGGTCTCACTGCAGTGCTAAGAATGACCCACTACCCACATTATACCTACTCTGTGGTGGAGCTGTGGGGTCATGAACAACGAGGAACAGGATGAAAGAAGGTTAACATGGTACGCAGAGAAACAAATATTCAGCAGTCTAATTATAGAACTGCAAAGTTCACCTGTGAGGTAAGTGGAGCTGATAAAAATGAACAGTGAGTGTAGACACAAGGAGGTGGTCATAATGTCGCGGTTGATTGTAAACCAGTAAAACAAATCCGTTTCAGACCGTCATCATGCTGTGATGTCAATGCTGCTGCATAATATATGTTTATCAAATAATATTATGAATTTCACTGTAAATTAAGAGGCTCAATTTAAGACAAGCAATACTTAGGGACTGCCACAAGGAGGCAGTTCTCTTCTCCTCCATTTCTTGCTCTATTCCTGACAAACCAAGCTTGACCTCAAAGAATGACTTGTTCACAAGACTTTTGGGGCTGATTAAATCCTTAATATTTTTGAGTTTTAACACTGAGAGATATGAGCCACACAATTACCCAAATGCAATTTGTAAGCAATATACAATTCCTAGAACCTGAATAAAGGTTACTAAACTATGCAATAGCTGTGAAGAACAAGAGACAGTATTTCTTAATGCAATAAAAACTTGAAAGCTTATGTCTATTTTAAATAATTGTTTTAAATATCCAAAAATATTTTAGGTGACAGATATGCAACAGATGAAGCATTTACAAGTTATGTTCAATATATATTTCTATACTAACTATTTTTTAGTAAAATGGCAAGCTGCAGCCTTTCCAGAACTAGGATAGGATAGAATAGAACGTTATTGATGCCTTGGGAGGGTTCCCTCAGGGAAATTAAGGAGGGGCATGTGAGTTTCAGTAGTCATGTCTTGAGATTGCAACAATCAGAACAATCAGAGTATAAATCTGCATGACTGCATCAGGTTTACAACATAAACAACAACAAAAAAATGTCAATCATGAAATCTACAAGGTTAGGTGCTTGTGTAGATGGAGTGATCAAGAGGTTCTGAAAGAAAATTGAGATCTAATCTAATTGAGATCCAGTCTAATCCTGTCTGTATAGCACGCATGACACACATTCCAAAGACTGTTGAGGATAATTTTAGAGAGGTCCTTAAAGTCAATTCAGCAGTTGCTTTGATCACTCAATTGAACGGTGACCTCCATGTTGACACCTGCTTGCCCTGTTAGATTAAAACCGAACGGTCACAGATACATTCTCACTGAGAGCAGCTGTTACCTTCACTGTGAGTCTGGGGATTCTCTGGCTGGTGGCCTCCTTTAATGGACAATCAGCATCTGAAAGCACACACCACAGAGATTTGGATTATATTATTGAGGCAACAAGAATTTACAAACAATATAAAATCTATCTTGATCACATGTTGACTAATGTAATATTCTTGTGACCGGCAATGTAACCATAATTCTTTTACATCCTGGCTGTGCATGCACCTGTGATATTTATGAATGTGAAACCCATCAATAAATGTACTTAACGTAAGAAATGCATCAACTGAACACCTTCAAGATCTTTACCTCAGTGTATTCAGATGATTCAGTAACTGCTGCTTCACTTACATGTTGATGTGTCACTGATTTTAAGCTTAATAATAATCTATTAAGCACCCCTCAAAATAAACTGCTACCAAATAAACAAACAAATATAAAAGAATAAAACATACCCGATAAAACTCATCAACTTTATGATCAACTCATTTTTATAGGTTCTAACCTGTGGTGTGGATATGATTCAATAAGGTTCCAAACTGAGAGACTGAATAAAGGGAATTTGAAGCAAAACTTGAAGCAATTAATGAATTACTGAATGAAAAACTTTGTTGATTTCTTTTTTAATTTTACAACAATTTCCCCCCCAATTTACAAGTGCCAAATACCCAACGTCATTCGATTGTCCCAGCACTATGAGGGTGACGAAAAGCATGTTTCGATACACGTGAAGCCATTCATTTTAAACCAGCAAACTGACTACTGCTACAAATTAACCTCAGGATAAACAACTTCCATTTTCCTCAAGTCAACATCACTCATGTGCAAGTACATGTTGTCTCAGTTGCATAAGTAGCATCTAATACAATACTGTATACTTTTGCCATGTACCTTAAGGCAGTTGTATATTAACCCATAAGAGCCCAGACATAGCTTTAATAGTGAGGTCAGAATAATGATTAATGATGGTTAAATGTGATATGACATTATATTCAAGTGTGTAGGTTAAAAAACGTTGGATCACACATTTAGAAACAATGTCCTTTCACAATGAGCTGGATTTGTCTCAAGCACTGACCACACACACACACATCGACATGTTGACACATTGTCTTACAACACATCCAGAATGTTCAGAACATGTCACTAAGGGACTTTGTGACTTAAAGTAAGGACCTTTTCTCATCCTTTACATGGTCTGTGACACACACTTCCCCATGGACTCTTATGGGTTAAGTCTGACCTAAATTCTGTTGCTTGAGTCTGCGTTTGACTGGCAGTGGAAATAATCTTCAGCTAAGGCAGGCATTCGTCTATCATGTGGAAAACGTGTAGAATGAAAACTACAATCCTTTGGGTGAGAGTTCACAGCTCCAGGGTAATGACTGAGATCTTCTTTCCCACTTCACTGGTGCTAATAATGAACTCTGGCACAGCTACAAGACCACCTAGAGAATTTTATATAAATGTAAAGTACTGTTTCTATTATTGCACATAGCTGTTACACAAGAAAGCACATCCTGTCTACCCAGAACTGGGATGTCAAGGATTGCACAAATCCTATCCAACACTGAATATGTGCAAACATTTTGAAGTCCAAGGCCATCGGTCCAATAATGACAATTATTAATCAACTGGAGCCGTGTGCAGCTTGTACACAGAACTACTAGCTACTAGCTAAACTAGCCATGCAACCATGCTAGGCTCTTATACATGGTTGTGTGCTGTTTCATAGTGAAAGCGTTATTATTGTCTTACAGTGAGCAGTAGAACACAGCAAATATAAAATTGGTTCTAAAATCTGATTGGCTGAGATGTGTTCAAAGTTCTTGCAATATTCATGATAAATGTTGCTTAAGCTAAAAAGAGGACAAGCTACATTCTTAGCAACTATGGTTTGGAAAACCATCAGCTCATCAGTCGATCCTCACACTCCCTCCAAGTGATTATGAGCAGATAAATAACAGAATACATAAAAGAGCCAAAGCATTACAACCACTCACCCAACATTGATCATTTTGTAACAGCAGCACTTGAAATATCTTCAGCTACAGATAGTATGAAGAGACCACGCCACATTATCAATTTCTATAGTTTTACTATTTACAGGCTTGTGTTTAAATAAAATGAAAATGTTCATTTCATGCTGTTCAGCCTTTCTCCTAAACTGTTCAAAATATTGCATGTTTTAATTCCATTATTTGAGGTCTTAATAGTCAGTATTTGGTGAAACAACCTTGATAGTCAATCATAGCTTTCAAGTCTTTGCTTGCTCTCCCAAGTCTTTCCATCTGCTGCTGGGTGTTTTAGAATGACTAGAAGGAATTGGCTGTCATACATGAAGTTAAGATGATTTAATAAAAACACTGGGTTCTTCATTTTTTTTTCCATAGCTGAATGTTCAACAGCAGCTGAACAGTCGAATTCTCCTAGTAGACCTGAAGATTAGCCAGATAGAAATCAAGTATATCTGCTTCCTCACACATTTCCACATGGACTTGGACGTATTAGTGTTACTCCATTATCTATGCACTAGATAATATCTATGGGGAGTTATTTTAAGATCCACATCATTTGGTTGGTGTGGTGCAAGAGATATCACCACCAGTGAGCCACCACACCATGTGATAGATTCCTAGTCTGGACAACTATGCTGTGCTACACCAATATGGGTGCTTGGGCGAGACTGCTAACACTACTCTTGACCTCCACTGTAATGTGAATAACCTTGTAAGTCCCTCTGGATAAGAACGTCAGCCAAATGCCATAAATGTAAATGTGAGGAGGAAGGAAGGAGCTTTGTGAGATTATGCTGCAGTGTGACAAAGGAATATAAGGATATAAAGGGAATTGTGTAGATATGTTGGTGGAAAATATTTCAAATTTGTTCATGTGCATTAAAAAGCACTTTGATATTCCATTTGTGTATGGCAAAAAACATTGGTGAGATGACTGCAATATACAATGATGGAAGAAAGTTCTTGTCCTCCTTGAGAGGTCCATAGTTACTTTGTAACAACCCAAGTTGGTTTCAACTCCAACTCTAACACAACACCCCACATTCAGCCAAACAAGGACTTCTAAATGCAGTAATTAGTTGGGTCAGGTAGGTGGATTAGATTTGATTATAAAGTCTGCAGAAAGGATGTGTCCAGTAGCAGGGTTAATGATCACTGCTTTCTGGTTTTTAATTTGCATATCTTTATTATTCATTTCACATATTATTTATTATTAGAATCTGCACAATTTATCCTACTGTACCACTGACGTCATTTCAGGAAAACTATAACCTGCCCGTTTTTATTCATCGGGGTTTGCTTCTTTATTACCACTGAACACCATCAAAAAGTCATTAACATTACTGTATCTACAAAAGAAAAATAAACGGGCAATTTTCACATGTCACACTTCTCAAATCAAGAAACAAAGCATGAGAAAGTTAAATTTGGATAGAACTACACACCGTTTATACAACAGCTCAGCATGCATGCCATCTATACCTGGCTGAGGTGTGTTACAGTGATGGGATACAAACCTGGTGGAACGAAAGTTTCTTTAGGGCCACCTGATGCCTGTGAACAGAAACAAACATGTAAGAGACAGGCATACAAAAATATGATACAGGCCTCCTTTACAGTCTTATACTTTAAATAAAATGGCAACCCAAGACACAGATAAATACATAGAGAATACAGTGACTTGAGAAACTGCTACTTGGCTAATCTTGACTTTCCAGCCTTTCCCCTTCCATCCCTCGTGTGTCTGTTTGGCCTTCCTTACAAACTGTAGACTGGAATATATTTAAAGCTGGTAAGTTTCATTCTGAGCAAAGACTGTAGCCAACAGCTGGAAAACAGATGTGTATGGGGGTGGGGCGTGACTGTGGAGAGTAAGAGAGCAAGTGAAAGAATGAGAGAGAGCATGAGAGAGAAAAGAAAGGGGAAAGAATGTGCTGAATGTTATTCAGGCCAAGCTAGAGGGGAACTGTTGCTGTTGACATCTTGTTTATCTGTTTAAATAAGTTTTTATAGCATACAGCCGTGGCTCTAATATTTGATTGGTTGAGCCATGTCCTAAACAATGCAGTTTACTCAATATATGTACAGCTATAAACATCACCTTCTGTAGTTTGTGCACCAAGTCACTACAAGCATTTGTTTAAACTGAGAACCTACAAAGCAACAAGGGTCTTAATTTTCAGTGCTGTGCTATTAAGTGTTTCCTGAGTGGTTCACAGTAAAACTCAAAAGGGCTGTGGTTAATGGTTTCACACATATGCTGTCTTAAAGGGTCCTGTGGTCCTAGTATGTATGGTCCTGTGTAGTATGTGACAACTATGAAATTCTTTATTCTAGATCGAGACAGTAGACTAGACTAGTAGGCCTGTGATGTTAAACTTTTTGTGGATGATATATTATTGATGGCTCCACAATGTTATCCTGTTTAGTCCCACCCTCAACAAAAACAGCCAATCAGCCATTACCAATTACTGGCAATGGTAACAGTGGAGCTGTGCTAAAATGAGCAACCATGAAAATCAGTGTACCAGCAGGTGAAAACAAAAATGCATAAGTCAATAAACTGGCTGTGTGCTTAGGGTCATTGTCCTGCTGGAAGATAAACCTTCATACCAGTCTGAGGTCCAGAGCACTCTGGAGAAGGTTATCATTAAGGATGTCTCTGTACATCACTGCAGTCATCTTTCTCTCAACCCTGACTAGTCTCCCAGTTCATGCTGCAGAAAAATGCATTATACTGCCACCACCATGCTTCACTCTAGGAATGGTATTGGTTAGGTGATGCACAGTGCCTGGTTTCCTCCACACATGATGCTTGGCATTTAGTCCAAAAAGATCCATCTTTTTGTTTCTCATGGACTGAATTCTTTAACTGCCTTTCGGCAAACTCCAGACGAGTATCATGTGCCTTTTACTGAGGAGTGGCTTCCGTCTGCCCACTTTACCATACATGCCTGATTGGTGGACTTCCTCTCTCCACAGTGCAACATTAGACCTCTGTCAGAGTGACCCTTGGGTTCCTGGTCAACTCTCTGACCTTTGTGTGCTTTTCCAAATCAACTGTCCAATCAAATGAATTTTGATGTTTGAGGCATAAATGATGGTGTATTAGTAGGGAACGTCCGCAAATGTACCCCAGTGTGGGACACAGGATGTACAGCACTGCTTGCTTGAAGCTAACGCAGTCACTTATATTCTCATAGTAACAAGAGAGACAAATAAAGAGGAAGAAAAAGAGAGAGAAGAGACATGAGTGAGGTAACCAGGTTTCACCTTGCGTAAATTCATTTGCTTCTTAAACAGTTCACCAAACTCTTTCTTGCGTTTCTCAGAGTCGTCATCTGCACTGGCCTCCCACTCCTCATCGTACCTGAACAAACACATATTTTCATAAAATGTCTGGAGATGGGGTCGCATATACGTCCAATGTATTCGCAATAAGGACAAACGGTTTAGGTTTTAGGTTTTAGAACACCTGCACATTCAAAAGTGCTTTTATTGGAGTAACTGTCTCTACTGTCCAATGAAAGTTTTCTACAAGATGTTCTCAGCATTGTTGTGATGATTTGTCTGCATAAAGTAAGAAGAGAATTAGTGAGGCCAAGATGTTGTATGATCTCCAATCCCACCAAATTGGTTCATGTATCTGTTCTAGAGAGTCATACTTCTCTACAGGCCAAGCTGTATTTGCAATATTTCAACAATGCAGTAAGCAATGTTGCAACGTTAGCTTAAAAAAAAAGATTAAAAATATATATGTATATATGATATTATAAATATATGATTATATTTTCAGTTTATAAAATTCAGCTTATATTAAAACTAAAAAAAAACTATGTTGGTTCCAACACTGCGAGAACAGGGGAAAATATATTTTGAAAAGAAACACACACGATTGCTTCTCACTCTGTCACTGTTCTCTGTCTTCATCAATAAAACAAGGCCCATTCTCTCCCCCTTTTAGACCAATGACCCAGTCTCATAACTCAGACTTTCAACAGAGACCACCAAAGGTGGGGGAACTGACCTCTCAAAGCCGTAGCCTTTCTTTCCCCCAGCATAGAGCTCGGGGTCAAAACCAAATGGCCCTCTGGTTTCAGAGCTCTGTGCAGGGCCGGTTCTGGTGCTGAGGGCGGCGGCTCTCTCCAGCTGAGCACGGACCAATTTAGGGTTACGGCAGTAGTCACAGGCACTGGCACAGTTGGGCTTCTGGTCTCCGAAGAACTGTGAGATAGTGGCATGTCTGCATCTGCAGAGGAAGAGAACATTTAAAAATACCCCTCTGCTTCTGGATGATCAGGTCCATCTGACTCAACTCACAAACAGGTCTAGTTGACAAAACTATCAACGAAACAGACACACATGCACACACTGTAAAACTCGAAAACACAATCTGGCAGCTGTCCTTTATACTGAGTCAAAATCAGTTCAATCGATAAGAAAAGAAATATTTTAATATTGCAATGCAGCCAATTTTCTGGTTGTCGTCATTATTGTTAACAAAATAAAAAATCTATTTGCCATTAATTATTTGGATGAGATGAACCGTGTTCATATATGTTTAGCTGACTGACAAGGGCAAAAACATGAGCTCATTGGACAGAAATAATATACATTAAAAAAAAACAGCAGTGAATGCTGCCATCAATGTTTCCATTGCATGCTTAATAGTTTGCTCTGAACTGGCTATTTTCACACTAAAGGGATGTTTAGCATTTGTTTTCATGTATACATTAGTTCTTACAATAAAGTCACTTAATTACTACCTACAGTAGTGCTTTAAAGTTTGAGAAGCTTTTAGAAATGTCTAAACATTTCCTAACCAAATCAAAAACAAATGACAAAAAATATTAAACTTGTTCATTTATTTGTTAAAAATGACCCAATATTGCAGATCTGTGCGTAATTGTATGTGAACCTTTCAGTTTCTGGCATCACCCACTTGTGCAACAACTGCAACTAAACAATAGCTCTTTTCAAATTGAAAAGAATTTTTGCCCATTGGTGTGCAAAAAAAAAAAAAAACAGCTTCAACTCCATTATGTTGGAGGGTTTCCCCCACCCTGAACTGCTTGCTTCAGGTCCTTCCACAACACATCTATTGGATTAAGATCAGGACTTTGACTAGTCCATTCCAAAACTTTAACGTTATTCATCTTTAACCATTCTTTGGTAGGACTTAGGTGTGCCTAGGTTTGTTGTCTTGCCACATGACTCTCATGACATTTTTGAGTTTCTTTTGATGCAACAAATGTCCTTTTGATATTTTCTTCTTCTTTCTGGAAACACAATGCTTGTTATTTAAACCATATAGATGTTCATCCACAAAATCCTTTTCCAGTCTTCTGGTGATGTCATCCACCATGTTAGACTATAGAGGCAAAACAAACTGGTACTGCATGTATTTCTGGTGTGTAACACAATGAGTCATTGACTTTAAACAATAGCTCTAACTGGGTGTATCACTAATTTGGTGAGGTTATACTGGTCTGGTGTTATACTGCTTTAGGAAATACAGATATTTTCCCCTAAAAGAACACAGACCTGCATCTGACAACCAAGAACTGTGTTTTAAAAAAATATGCTTTAATGCTTCATTACTTAATTACCTCTGAGGACTTATTCACAAGAAAAATACTAAAGTTAAACTGTGACACTAACCTGAAGGTGAACCTGAAACACAACTAGTGTTTTCACTTTTATTAAAGATGAAACATAGCCCTCACATGGAAGCTCATGTTTTTATTACTATTCATGTCAGGACATCTGTTGTTAAGTATAGAAATACAAGAACACAAGTACACCTTCACACACCCTTACTGAAAAATACACTCCTCCCTACAGGACACAGCAGTGAGTTTCAGATTACAGCAGTGTCTGAAATAGCTGGTAGGGGAACTAGACTGGACTCGGCCTTGAATGCAAACAACATGAATACTGTAAATCTTGCTCTGGTCACACAAAAGGCCCTCTGTGTTCCACATCTGAACAGCGTTACTCCAAGAACAGTGGTACTATTAAATAATCCAGCCCGTCAGTCACAATTTGACATTGGTTTCTTTTTTGGTTGTTTTGCTGCTCAACAGAAGCCAATCTTCATCCCACTGAGGAAGTTCATGTTAGGCTACAGTAGTGGCAGGTAGAACTGATAATAATAACGGTTCAACAAAAACAAAACCAATAATAATAATAAAGTGTTGACCACCATGATTTTGGATGCTTGGGAGTTTTCACGCTACAGTTTTACAAACCTATATTTCTTTACGGAGTTGGTTTTAAGAAAACACGGAAAACAAGTACATTTGCTAATTCGACTGCTGACGTTGTGTTCTCAAAAGAAAAACTACATTTGTTATATCCAGTTAAACAGGACTAATTACAATAGTTGTAATGAAATATGCAGTTAGTCTGTGTTCTGTTCTTTAAACTCTGATGAAATCAAATAACAGCAGGTATTATGTTGCAATAAAAAATTGTCATGCTGCCTACCGTGATAGTCCATTATACTGGGAATAAGCAGAGTATAATAATGTGGAAAAATCTTTCTGCAAGGAGAGTGAAAGTAGCTCTCATTAAAATAAAGACACACTGAATACTAAAACGTCTGGCATGTTCGACAGAAGATTACAAAGGAGAGCGACTAAATATATCGGCATTTTTTATCTGATGTTGAAAAAAGGAATAAACTGCACTTAATGAAAAGAAACATAACTGTACATCACAGTAAGCTACATTTATTAATCAGTACAACTGAAACTACAAATCAATACTGCTGTCCAATACAAAAATTGGTTCACCAACAACTAAGCAAGCAATAAAATCAAAAGTGCTGTTCTGTGCATTGCACAGGCAAACCTGTGGATCTGATTAGTAAGCATGAGTGCAATTATTGACGTGGCTGTCGCTCCCTAACGGTATTAAGGTGTGACTGTCTCTTTGGCTGACTTTGGGATCTCTGAACAACAAGAAATGAAGGTAAATTAGAAGTTAGTAGAGATAGTAGTCTCCAGACCAAAGCAGGGTTGTGCTTTGCATTTGTCTCAGCCTTTGCAATGCAAAAGCCCCCTTTCTATATGTCAAAAATTCCTTTACCTAATCCTGGTTTATGCAACAAACACATAGAGGCACACATTCCATTACTTGAATACATGTGGACCCACCCCAGAAAGCAACAGACACACACACAACATACTCAAGTACTGCCAGACTACTTTATGAAAGGGAGGGGGGTAGACAAGAAAAGAAGTTCCCACTGAGTTCCCACAGAGTGATCGAAGGGGAGGAGAAGTAGGCAGTCCAGTAGAGACAAAAGGGGTGTGTGGGAGAGAGGGAGGTAAACAGACAGAGAGACTTTCAGATTTTCAGGCAGCCTTTAACAGCAAGTCTGCTACACATGAAGAGTCAAAGGGAAGCTGCAGAAACCACATTGCTGAAAGGTGTCTGTATCCTAAGCAGTTGGTCGTCCAATAGCTAGAGATCTCATACACACATTTACACACATACCAAAACAACTCTCCAACTGAGAAAGCAGCGAGGGTGACCGCACTTGGAGCGCAGCCTGAACTGCACCAACTGGACCAAAGGCAACCACAGACTGAATTCAAACAGAACTGAGACCACAGTAAACTGGAAAGGCTGTGGCTGAAGCAGAGCTGGAAAACCTGAACTGAAGGCAGTCACAACTTTTTTAAAAAAGTTTTGTGGAGGTAGTTTCTCTGAAGACTCCATCAGGCTGCTTCAGAATTGCCAAATCTACACACCACACTGGACACCAGGGGAAAAGCTCTCAGGTAAGAGAACAATTCTTCTCTTGCATGCAAACTGGTTAGTGAAGCTAGGGCTGGAGTCACACCTATTACAAGCATTTCAAACCTTCGCGTCTGTATAAGCATGGACCAACAGGACAAACACAGCACATTTCATTTGACAAGCCAGGAAACATTCAAATAATGAATCATGCTATCCAATGAGCAACAGGCATGGAATCTTGTTGTCATGAACCATGTTGTTCTGGTGCTGCTGACTCCCTCTCTCTGTCTCTGCCAGTTGCTACGTGACTCCAATGCAAATTAACTTTAATCTGTCCTCCGCAACTGGGAGCTCACTGCTGCTGCTGTTATCTAAAGTCCACCGATGTGCGCTGTTCAAACAGAGTGGTCGCTTGAAAGAACAGACTTAGAAAACAACAAAGGGTGCAGCAGCTCGGACAGAAGCATGAAAACAATGACACAAACTCGTAAACTCGATGGACTGGTATCTATTTAACCGAAGACCTGCAGCAATAGCCAAATGATTCACACTGCAAAAATGTGAAGAGAAGTTCGCAATGAGTGCATGAGCAAGAACATGGTTTTTTACCAAAAAGCTCGCATCCAGTGTTCACATCTGTCACCCATCAACAGTGAAATGAGGACTTCACTCACTGAACTATAGCATGCAAGTCATTTTATCATAAGATCAGCCAAGGCAAGCTCAATACTAGGGCTGCACAATATTGGACATAACTGATATTGCAATTTGATGCAACTTCGACTGGAATAAAATAAATGATACTGGGCAGTTTTGGAGATTAAGAACAGTCTAAATAATATTTTTGTATGAGTCACGATGCAGAAGTATGTATGATTTTATTTGCCATAATATTGAGGATCCTGCAAAATCAAGAACTGAAATGATATATTGTGCAGCCCTACTCAACACCCAGTTCTTCAATACTTGGAATAAGGCGGATGCTGTGTCCAAAAAACTCATAGTACCTGTTCCTTACATTCAAAAATCAGGATCAACATGCAGAGGAGTACTATACGGAACAGCTTTCGTGAGGATAGTAGCTTGGATCAGTACTGTGTAAGAGATGCTTCTGTTGATTAAACATTTACACATTGCTAATTTGCTAGATATTCAACTACCAAAACTGGAATACAAAGCCAATTAGCCAACTACTCGACCTTTAAGAACTGACTACAAAGACCTGATAGCTGAAAACAAAACCAATTAGCAAACTAATCAACAAGCAAAAATCTTGCATCCCTATAAATAGCAAAATCCAGCTGTCAACCATTTAACAGAATTCACACAATCAGCACCAAAGTGCTACCTCAAAAGAAAGGAGGGCCCTTCTGTGGGAACTAAACACTGCAATTTCATCTGTCAACCTGCTTTGAGTCGACTGTGCGGCCCCACCCAGCGCTATATATATTTTTGCAGAGGAAACTCAGCCTTAATTTCACCATAAAAAAGATCAGATCTGCATGCCTGATGACAGGTCCAAACGGATTTAACAACCAGTTCTTCTTTTCTCCTGCTGAATTCCTACATCTGTGCAGCCATGCAGACAAACCACATGTTTCTAGGCACCCGCCCTGTGCTCTCCATGCACTGCGCTCTCCTGGCAGCCAGGATTATTTTGGTAGTTGCTACTGATAATACCCCTCCCCAAGAGAAATGCTAAGTTGAGACCTACACCATGCCTGCATATCCACAGGCTTGCATTTGTACTACATCGGACACCGCAGGGAAACTCATGCATTCACTCTGTTTTGGGAGTGGCATGAGAACTGTGGGGGCAAAATATAATATTTCAGTTCTGTTACATACTGCACCAGCAGTGCAATACAATCAGGGCTTTGACTCAAAACAATAGAAATACACATTTTACCTTCGCAATGAACTGAAATTGAATATTCTACATCTTACAAAATGTACATATTGTGCACAGTACCTGTATTGATGCTGCTGGAGCCCCCTATTCCCTGGGGGAACTCTCCCAAGGGATCAATAAAGTTCTATCTAATCTAATCTAATCATTTTAAATTCAATTGCTGGTTTTCAATTTTAGGGTCTTATTTTATTGTTTTTACTCATTTATTTCTTCTTTACTTTGTTTCAGAAATGCACGTCACTGAATGTGAAAGACAACGTATGGTTTGTTTGTTGCCTTATTAATAGTATTGCTCTTTAAAAACGTACTGGGGCACCTGTTCATTCAGTGATTCTTCCAAAATTAAGAGTTTTATCCAGCTTTTGTTGGAATAACTGTCCATTGCTTTGAGGATCTGATTAAATTCAGTGACGAGAGTGGTAGTGGGGTCGGGGTATTAGATAATCACCATCCTACCTCATCCCCAACTCATCCATAAAGTACTGGACTGATCAACAATCCAGAGAACTACACAACTCAATGTTGTATCCCGTGTGTATCCAAGTTGTATCCAAGTGGCAGCCTTACCTATGATGTAATAAAGGGGTATAATTTTTTAAGAATTCTGAGGAAAACATAATGTTCAGTACATATAATACTGTCTTACACCATCACTGTATATGTGGCAGGTGTTCTTTATATTCTGTCCAAATGGTAAAGAATGGCCCAATAGAAATGCTCCCTTAGAAGACAAATTTTTCCTTCTTCAGTTTCCATTCAGTTACATGTATTTTATATATATATATATATATATTATATATAAATCTTATTACCCAACTCCATTAGGACTCTCCCCTATCACATACAATGCTCCCTAGGATGGTGAAGATAAGCACATGCTTCCTCTGATACACTCTGATAAAGCCAGCCACAACTCCGATACAACACCTAACCGAGTTTGATGTGAGGAGAGCATCATCTACCCACACTGAGAGAGTAATACTAATATTGCTCACTCAGACTCCGATTGTTGATGGCAGGCAGCATGACCAGGATTTGAACCTGCAATTCTCAGATGATAGTGTTAGTGTATTAGACCACCGAGCCACTGATCAGTAACAAAAACAGCTGGTTTAAAGAATGATAGCAGGGGAACATAATGAGAAAAACACAGAAGACAACTCTTACCATGAAACTGATAAACAGACTGTGACCGCACCGATTCATCACCACCCACAGAAACACTCATCAGGGACATTACACATTGGTCAGGATGCTCACAGAACACAAACACTCATCCATTTCTTAAAAGGTCTCATTTAAATACTTGCTGCAAGTAAGGCACAGCACTGCAAAGTCAAAAAAGAAACAAGTCAGGAATAACCCTACTGCATTGACCACACTGTCTGTTCATTACAGACCCAGCTCTGACCATCTAACAGAATGGACGCCAAGCAGGAGACACTTGAAATCCTTCAAAAGATCTGGACCAAGCTGCAGGGCCTCCCTCAAGGAAACACCTACGAGATAGTGGGATTTCTCATCCTCCTCCTCTTCACCTGTAAGCATTTGTTACAATCTGAATTGTCTCTATCTGTGTGTTGTTGGTTGTGTGTGTGTGTGTGTGTGTGTGTGTGTGTGTGTGTGTGTGTGAGAGAGACAGAGAGATGGTATTACATTTCATTTGAATTACAGGCTGCACCATTCATATAAGCTAAATTTAAGAGGCAACTTTAATTTAGTTACAGGGCTGCAATTGAGTGAATGTCTAAGTATGCATTCCACTGAAACAGCAAAGGAGGACCTCACACAAAATCCATAATTATGCATGACTAATTACATGGATTTGAAAATTGTAGCCAAAATCTTTATTTGTTTTGTTCCCACAAAGTAAAGGCCTTACGGAGTACAGACGCAATAGGAAACACTAATTCACGGATGAAATATTCTCCAATTACAAACATAGAAACAAAGTAAATTGTCACTTATGTAACTTCTGACAATATCAAAATTGTAGTGATTTTCTATCATTTGTACTTTTGTGGTGCTATTTTTTGCATTTATCTGCTCACCCCTTAGTGTTGCTACATCACAGCATCCACTCCAGGCAGACCAGTAAAGGCTAAAATATGAACATAACTGGTGTTTTTTTGTCTTTCATCAGCAGAGCAGTTGCATTGTTCCTCTGACTGAGTGAAAGTTTGTCCTATGAGTATAAATGAAGACATCGGTTACTTCATAAACGTTGCCTGTGCAAGAATTTGGAAACATCTGCATCCGTCATACATACTAATGTTTTCTCTTTCACAGAGACAAAAACAATGTTTAATAGCATCCTCAACATTCTAATAACACCCCTTTGTGGAGAATCTTTAGTCTGCTACTTACTGGCACTATTTACACCTGTTCATTTCACTACTATGTGTATTATATATGTTTACCATTGGCAGTCAAATGCGTCTCCACGTAGTTGGACTGAAATCCAACTGCTGTGTGGGATGAAATATGCAAATCTGCTCATTATACAACAACCGGTTGTTAATATGTTCACTCTCTTCCTATGCTGGGCAAAATATTTTGCTCTGCTTCTAAATTTGCAATTTTGCTTGCCATTGTGCACTCTGGGCAGCCATGGTGTGGTGGTTAGTGAACCAGCCTTGTGACTGGAAGATTACTGGTTTGATTCCCTGAACTGGTAGGACGTGAATGAAATGCCCTTGAGAAAGGCACTTAACTCCCCAACTGCTCTCTGGGCACCGTGAAGTGGATCAGTATGTACGTTTACGTACCCATTCCTACAACGTATTGAATGAACATAATCATTTACACTGCTACAACATGTGGGTCGGATCACCTCATTAAGTGGTTTGAGTAATCAGATTTGTATCTGTTTTAAGCAAACTGGGTGTGTTTACAATCTCATTTTTATCTAGCTTGGCCTTATCCAGATCCTGATACTAAAAATGGACAAAGTGATCCGGTATAAATAGGGTTCAAATGTTCTTACAATATTTCAGTGTTTGTTAGATAAAAATGTAAACAAATATTTTCAAAACCCACTATTCACTTACCAGCCCATACACACCATAAAAGCAAATTAATCTGTGAATGTTGCGAATTCTTGGTTTCTGCAATGAATTTGATATATCTGCATATCCACCTATAGTAGTTTAGACCCATCCATTAACACTTTAGAGTGTTTGGCACAATTCACGGTGCCCATTCAGAACAGAGACCATTTATGAACACTATCTGCACTTAAGTGTGAAAATGCCATAAGAATTATTGAGGCCTGGTTCACACTGCAACCCAAGTTTTAATTGCAGAATATGATGCTGCTAAGATTCCTTCCCTGAGAAGGCAGGCCACTGCGTATGTCACAGCATGAACAAAATGGTAGAAAAGTGCCAGCTGGGCAGCTTGGAAAGTGTCAGTGTGTGATTATCACTCTGTACTACCAACAGATGAGATAAGAAACAGCATGCACAGTGGGTGTAAAAAGTGCAGGCTCTCTTCATTTGAAGACTGGCTTGCAGGCCTTTTCATGCTAACCAGCTACATGGTTTTCAGCCCTGGAATTAATCATTACATCATAAATGGTGCAGCCCTCAGAGTTCTGAGCAGGCCTGAGCTTCAGGTGTTTAGATGATTTCACTACAATACAAGCATAAATACAGAAATATATTAAACATAAAATTAAGTTATATACCTTTAGAGAAATATACATATTTACCATGTAAAACCTGTAGAGATACATATCATATTGCCAAGTTCTTGCCAAAACACAGTCCTACTAGAGCTAAGCAAAAAAAGCACTAGCAGCTAAGACTTAAAGCCTTATACTCTTGCTTATCTGGCAATTAAGCCACAGACTCCACCAACATCCGCCTTTAATCATACAAACCATCTATGCTAATTCAAGACTTGTCTTTCCTTACAGTTCAAAAGAGCCTTGCTTATTTGAGACAGATTATATGCCTGACAAGACTGATCGAAGTGCTGTCCTTCTCTTTCAGTGACGTTCCTAGCCATGGTGGTGTTTGCCTGTGCACAGTGCTGCTGCAGCTGTGGAAGAAGCCAAAGAAATAAAGACTCTGTCATCTGAACCATCAGTAAGGTTGAACCAGGCCATTATGACTCCTGGAAGCATGGAGAACTATCAGAGCGAGACAGAGGCACAGAGACATAAGGAGACGGAGAGAAGCTGGAGTTTGGCACAATCAGTGTTATGCATTGGTGTTTCCTTCATGTCCTCAGGGAGGTTTTCTCAGGGTGGAAGGCAACAACGCAGGCCTTTCCCTTGAAGTATGTAATACATATGAAGAAATAATGTTCCAATTTCAATCAACATATAACAGATCATAAAACGTACACTATATGGACAAAGGTATTGGGACGTCTGCTCATTGATGCTTCTGAAATGAATTTAAAAAAAAAAAAAAAAAAAAAAAAAAAAAAAAAAAAAGGACTGAGCCTATTGGAGTAACTGCCTCTAATGTCCAGGGAAGGTTTATGCTAGATTTCGGGGAATTGTTTTGAGGATTTGATTGCATTCAGTGACAAGAGTATTAGTTGAGGTCAGGAAGTTGAACAATCACCACCCCACCTCATCTTCAACTCATCCCAAAGTTATTGGGTGGGACACCATCATTCCAGAGAACACAGTTCCATTCAGTGCTAGGGGCTTTATATCCCTCTAGCCCATACCTGGCATTAGGCATGGTGCCAACAAGTTCAGGTTTAGCTGTGCCTGAGAGTCCTATTCAATTGCCAGCACTTCTCTACAGGGATAAGCTCTTTGTGTGTGTGCAGCAATGGGTGTAACCTGAACTTAGGAAAAGCATTTATTGGGGGGGGGGGTCCAGAATCATTTGAACATACAATGTACATCTGCGCTATTGAGCAGGTCAGGGCGTGAAAGTGACTGCTGACCACTTCTGATTTTACAAAACAAAGTGGGCAGTGTTCATGGAAAAAATGTTGCCGTTTGTTTTGAGAAGGTAGTGATGGTCATAGTTTGTACAGACTACAGACCACACATTTCTGAGGACATGCAAAATGACAAGCCACTGAGCATATATACTCATAGTTCAAATGAACTGTGTCAGTGCACCACCTCACAGCTCCTTAAAGCTTAAAGGTCATCATTGCCATAGCCTACATACCCTGGTACACGCTTATAAAAATTATATAAAGATATGTTACCAACCTGTGGGTTCTTCACACTCCAATCTATTTTAAAAATATGGTTCTTCAGGAAACCAACATGGTAATTCTACAACATCGCTCACAGAACCCCTTATAACTGCAGTTTCATCACTTACAGTCTTCAATTATGCCTCATGAATATTTGCTAAGTAATTAACAATTAAGACTGTGTCTGTGTCTGGGAGGGGGGTAAGGGTGACAACGCTATGCAAATGTAACTGGAAAAAAATTGGGATAGGATTGAGTCAATTTTATCTAATTGCCAATGTGATATTAACGTTTCTCCCATTTATTTATTTTGAGTTGCTTAAAGCATTGTTCCTCAACCCTGGTCCTGGAGGCAACTCAACCCTGCACATTCCCTGCTTCCACTACAAATGATTAAACTAGCTCATTAACAAACCCTTCAGAGTTGCAGGGAGTGTGTTGAAGCTGAAGCGTGGATGGCAGGGGTGCCTCCAGGACCAGGGTTGGAGAAACAATGGCTTATAGTAAATAATACCATATCATCACTGTCTCCAAAATGCTACAAGAGAAAGAAAAAAACTCAATGGTCAATGGAAGTCAGTGTACAAAGATTTTTTTTAGTCCTGTAGGACCATTTCTACTGGTCCATTCACTGTGAAATTTAGATAGCTACCTGATTCAGATTAGGTCAAAAAAGGAAAAGAAATATATATGACATGCTACAAAGGAAAGCTAAAGGTTGAGTGTTGAACAGAGCAGTATTTTTCAGGACATTAAAATGAAACTAGGTCACAAAACTACAATGTCGGATTTTTGTTTCAGTGTGGTCATACTGGTTGGTGCAAACAGTACTTGGTACTTGAATATAATGTCTATTATCAAGTAACACCATGATTGTTTCTTTACTTTCGTAAACGGCACTACCAGTATCTGTGTTTATGTGATCTGTTTAGATGTGAAAATACCTGAAACTCATGACAGTCTGTAAACAAAGTGTTAGTAAAGGTGAAATCAGTGTGTCCTGATTCATGCACAGAGGGAGCATATCTTAAAATACCAGTTTTGTATTACCAGCTACATGTATGGTGAGTCAGTAATTGTATACAAATAGATATTTGGTAGAAAATTACTCAAAGTGTATTATTCAACATAGACTGGTCATTAGGTTTAATGAATTCCTGCTTTCTAAAGAGAAAACCTGTATTCTGGAATAGCTCATCAGGATATACTCATGTTTATTCACAACTGGACAACCAGTGCATCGAGGAATATTTGGGTCCTTTATAAGTATCTAAATTGTGTGGCTAAATAAAAGTTTCAAATGCATATAAATGTGTGTGTGTGTGTGTGTGTGTGTGTGTGTGTGTGTGTGTGCTTATGAAGTCATACCCCTCCTGTTCACAAAAGTTCACCATAGCCTCAAAGTCCAGAATGGGAGCTTTGTCCTGCTCTTTCTCTGAACCTCGCTTCTCCTAAAAGAGAGAGAGCAAAACCATGAAGCACACATTCCACACCACTACCTTCAGCTCATTACTGCCAGTGGCATCTAAACTATGAGTCTCAGGCTTATGCCAACATTTCCTCCAAGTACTGGTGAGGCATTTGTGATATGATCTGTCCCCATGCCTAACACAGTTTACAGCCTAACAGCACAATTCTAATTTCTACAGACTTTAATTTATTTATCTTCTGCATAACTGAGCCACTGCATTTCAGTGGGGGTATAAACAAAGCACTTTAAACCTCTAAATCCTACTTTACAGTATGATATCATATGAAATAGTTACAAATATGCTGCCTGATGGCTGAGAACAACTGTTTACCAAGAGTGTTGAAAAGATTTTGACAAAAATTTAACACTCTTTCACAATGATTTCAGGAACATTTTGTAGTTTTTGGATGCATTGCCTAAGTTCAGAGACAAATAAACAAAAACATGCCTCCGATGGACTTCGGTCACGTAATTTAGGTCAGTGACTGGTGAACATTGTGAGAATAAAAGTGCAGCTGGATAGAAAAAAAAAAGAATGAATTTAATGAAACTTCAAAACTTCTAGATGCAGAAATACTCAAAATATTTAACATTTAAAATAAGGTATTAAAAGTAAAATATTCAAATGTAATTGGATTCATACATATATTTTAAATAATGTAATTTATTGACAAGTAGTGAATATTTTACAGAATGAACAAGGACCACTATTACATGCACAGAAAAAAATGAATATGTCCCTAAATGAATTAACAGAAATGATGGATATGATTTACGGACACTTAAAGAAGGTAAGTAAATTATTCAAATACTGAGTGATGAGTCCACCTGAGCATTAGCTTAAGGAAACAAGACCTTTGCTACTATGACAAAGCAGATCACCAACATTAAAGACCCATGAAGATAATCCCTGAGACAAATTCACATCATCTTTAGATCAGGCCTCAGATGTCACAGTTTACTTAATTTTCAATTCCTCAAAACAATGGATTTAAAATAAAGCAATGAAGCAACCAATTATTAGGCTGAAAAACAAAGCAAAAAGGTCCAACCAGAGAGACAGTACAAAGGATTTCGCTTGACAACATGAAAAGCTAGAAATGCCAGCACGCTCAGAATGTGTGCATCCCTATAGGTAAAACATTCTTTCATGTTTTGTATGTCATGTGACCTACTGCTGCTTTAGACCATTCCTCAAAAGCAGTGTCTTCAAAAGGCAGACCACTTTGGTGAGAAAGGGTTGGTCACGTGAAGTAAAACTGAAACAGTGTGGGTGTGGATTTTATGCAGAAAAATTGTTCTGGTCACACTGGCAACACATACTAGGCAAAAGTATCTGGTCAGAATCCTGCCAAAATAGGTCCTGATGCTATTCTGATAAAAAAAAATGTTAATACAAAGAGTAAACGGCCTCTTTGTGACCAGCTTATGAATGCAAAGTCTATAAGGAACTAAGACTGAGCAACAGAGATTAATGTCAAAGTATCAGAATCTAATTGTAACAGCAGAAACACAGCAAGCTTTATATTTAAAAATTAACCTTCAATTATGATGTTTCTATAACATAATGAACTAGAATGTACAGTCATTGAGTGGCGTCCCTCAGGAAAATCTTACCCAAAAATATATCTTGATATAAAAACATTTATGATACATTGTCCAGCCCATCAGGAACCTATCTGCATGACTGGGACACATGCTCTGATGCCATCACCGAACTCAATGAGAATACGTCTTCAAAAAAATGAACAGGAAACACTGTGAAGCAGAAATCAAGCATATTCACACACCTGCCACCCCTTTACCAATCTGCACCATCTATCCAGAAAAACAAAATCACACTAGTGTGTATCATAGTTTACCTGTTTGCGAGCCACCTCCTTACGGATCAGAAAATTAAGCTGCTCTCTGTCTTTGCGAGAGTAGTAAACGCGACATGAGGAGGGGAGGCCGTCACGTCCAGCACGACCAGATTCCTGATAGTAACTGGCCAGAGACTTAGCCAAGTTCCAGTGAGCCACAAACCTATGAAACAGAATATCATTCAGCATCTCTGGAAGCATGTTCACACAAATATATAAATACACTCACCATCAAAAAACAGTTGCACAAGAAGTTATACCCAGAAGGAAGTGTCAGATTGCAATGCTATTCAGAAGGAATATAAAGGTTACCAGGAAAAATAAATTTAGAGTGATATGGGGAATATTTACTGAGCTGCACATCCTGAAGACTCACTATGGAGTCAAGTATAAGGCAACATGTCAGATGTCTCAGAATGGAGTTGTAGAGGTTCTTAATGGTGCAGATTTTACAGTAGGGTTTATAGTTCGTCCAATAGCATCCCACACATTTTCAGTCTGGGATCTGGAGATGTGACTGGTCATGGCACAGTATCTGTGACTTCAAGTTGAGCTATTGAGCAAGTTGAGCAGTAGTGTCTGGACAAGTGTTGTTTTGTTGGAATAGCACACTGGTTGCAGGACCTGTCGAATTGCCTGCAATGAAGACCAGAAGTGATCTGGCATTGTACAAAACTGCAGCCCACACCATGACACCAAGCTTTCTGGACATATGACACGTGACAACTAACCCAATGCTTTTGGCACAGACCATGGTACTTCCATACATGGATTCTAGCAACACAAAAGAGGGACTCGTTACTGAAGACTTCCCACTGCCATGACTCTGTGACAGTCTGGCATAACACCATTACAATCGTAAATTGTGTAATTATTTTTTTGATAAGTGCACATACTTCCATACTTTTTAAATAAATAAGTACTGAACCTCCTTTAGGCATAGGTACACACAGAAGAGAGTGGGCTTGACTGACTGTCCGGTTCCACTGTTACTGTTTCATGGTTAGAATGGCCCAGTCAAAGTCCAGACCTAAACCCAATCGAGAATATGTGGCAAGATCTGAAAACTGCTGTACACAAACCCTCTCCATCTAATCTGACTGAGCTTGAGCTGTTTTGCAAAGAAGAATGGGCAAAAATTTCAGTCACTAGATGTGCAAAGCTGGTGGAGACATATCCTAAAAGACTTGCAGCTGTAACTGCAGCAAAAGGTGGTTCCACAAAGTATTTTGCACACCGCACTTTTCAGTTTTATATTTGTAAAAGATGTTTTGAACCAGGTATAATTTTCTTTCCACTTCACAACCGTATACCACGTTGTGTTGGTCTTTCACATTAAATTCCAATGAAATATATTTTTGCTTGTGGTTGTAATGTGACAAAATATGGAGAATAAGGATATGTGATAATAAGGACAAAAATCCATGCTTCATGGTTGGGACAGCGTTCTCATTTGAACTCATTTTCCTTCTTCTTCCAAACATGGCAAGTGGAGTTGATACCATAAAGTTCTATTTTTGTCTCATCTGACCACATGACTTTTGCCCTTGCCTCCTCTGCATCATTCAGATAGTCATTGGTGAACTTGAAACGAGTCTGGACATGTGCTGGCATGTCCAGGGGACCTTGCGTGCCCTGCAGGATTTTAATTAATAGTGAAAATCTTTGAGAATGTGTTCCCAGCTCTATTCAGGTCATTGATGAGGTCCTCCCATGTAGTTCTGGGCTGATTCCTGACCTTCTTCATCCTTACCACACTAGGCAAGATCTTGCATGGAGGCCCAGAATGAGGAAGATTGACAGTCATCTTATGTTTCTTCAATTTTCTAATAATTGTGCAAACAGTTGTTTCCTTCTCACCAAGCAGCATGTCTATTGTCCTGTAGACCATCCCAGCCTTGTGCAGGTCTTCAATTTTGCTCCTGGTGTGGTTACACAGCTCTTAAAATCATAAGATGTGATTTTCTGGAGATCTTTATTAGATTCTCTCACAGTTTAAGTGTAGTTATGATAAATATTACAAACCTATCCATTCTTTGTTGGTGGGACAATTTGCAAAATCAGCAGTGTATCAAATACTTATTTTCCCCACTATATTAGAGGGGTTCCTTTCATTAACTGTTTGCTTCAGGTCTTTCCATAACATTTCTATTAGACTAAGGTCAGAACTTTGTGTTGGACATTCCAAAACATTAACTTCATTCTTCTTTAAACATTCTTTCATAGAATGACCTGTATGATTAGGGTCGCTATAATTCAGAATTAATTGTTCCACCAATGATGGCAAGTTGTCCTGGTCCGGATGCAGCAAAACAGCCTCAAACCATGATGCAGTGTTTCACTTTCTCCAAACATTACATTTCTCATTTAAAAGACCTATGTTGGTCTCATCTGTCCACGAACCACTTCGAAAGCCTTCTGACATGTCCATGTGATCTTCAGCAAACTGCATATGGGCAGCAATGGGTTTTTTTTTTTAGAGAGCAGTGACTTTCTCCTTGCAACCCAGCAATGAGCACCACTGTTGTTCAGTCTTTTTCTGATGGTGGACTCATGAATGTTAACATTAACCAATGTGAGGAAGGCCTTTATTTGCTAAGAAGTTACCCTGGATTCCTTTTTGACCTCACTGACTATTACACCCCTTGTTCTTGGCTTTGTTGATCCATTTTGAATGTCCTCCATTTGTACACAACCTTGATGGAATCCAAACTCTTTAGAGATGGTTTCGTAACCTTTTCCATCCTGATGCCTGAGCATCAATGATCTGAGCTTTTTAGAAATCTCCTTTATTCCTGCTGTGATACTCTTCCACAAACATGTTGTGAAGATTTGACTTTGATAAACCACTGTTCTTTAAATATAACTGGGCATCCCACTCATACCTAATCATCATCCCAATGACGGAAAATACAACTAATTTCACATTCAAATTATTTTCCAATTGTAAAGGCTTGCATTCTATTATTATACATACTATAGACAAAAAAATTCAAAAGGGTTCACAAAGTTTCAAAAACCACTTTATGCCAAAGTAAATCCAGTTTTCAGAAAACTTATTAAGCAATAGAACACAATAGTGTGTTATCAGGAACAGCACGGGTGTAGCAAAGCAGAACCTGAAGGTATCATATTTATTTACAATAATACACAACATGAGTGTTCTATACCAGTGGTCCCAAACTGCCGGGCCGTGGGCAAGTACCTGTCCTAGGAGCAATTGGTACCGCGCTGCACAATAAATCCCCCCACCCCCACCGTTGCGTGGTTGAGAGGAGAGGAGTAGAGCTTGTGAGTAATAACGGCGCCACCCCTGCAGTTGTGAGCTTCTGAGTACCACCGGCGCCACCCCCCTCCCCCCGCGGTGACAAAAAGGTTGGGGACCACTGTTCTATACGACTTTCATACAACAGCTGAATAAAGTAAAAAAAATATACTTATAATAAACTGAGGTGTGAATATAGTAACATGAACATAGTAACACAGAAAATCCTCAAACAACAAAGAACATTTCCTGAGCAACAATGAGCCCAGACCAGCTCGCCTGTATCCCCAGTCTAGTCAAGTCTCTGTGTCCATATGCCTCACTCAGTGGGTTCTATAAAAATTGTTGTGCAAGTTCTGCTAAATGGCTGCAGCTGGCCTACAATCAGGGTGATAAAAAAAACTGGCAGACATTGTCTTAAAGCTTATATTTTCGTTTTGGTCTTTTGCCTGTGTCCTATAAGTCCCTCAGTGAGTTTCTGCCTTAGCAGCTCTGTTCAGCAAAATGATACAGTGTTTGAGAAAATATATAACATGGATCGAACACTTCTCAACTCAGCTTGTATGGCTAAGATCTAACTGTCATACAATTTTAAATAAACACCTTACACAGCTCAGTTATTCTGGACAAAAATGATATGCATACATTTTTGGCATTGGTAACCTGCACATGTACACAACACTGTTACTAATTATTGATATTCTGTATCAGTGCTGTAAAGCTGTAGGCAATCAGCTATTGCTTTATGTTAGGACAATTGTTGATACACATTCAATATTAGACAGTTTATTACTAACCTAACATTGGCCTTGTCTACACCCATCCCGAAGCTGATAGTAGCAACGATAACAGGAACTTTCCCTGCCATCCAATCAGCCTGTGACTCGGTGCGATCTCCAGCTTTCAGCCCTGTTTACAGAGACATAAAATATCCAAGCACAATTTCTAACTCAGGACTTACTACACTTCCAGTGAGAAAGATGAAGGGTAAATTAGACAGATTAGACAAATGATACTGGCTTACCTGCATGGTAGGGTTTAGCCAGGATCCCAAGCTTAGTCAGTCTGTGCGCAACATCCTCACAGCTCTCCCGTGTGCGACAGTACACAATCCCACAGCCCTGCAACATCCAATGCAAAAATACCATTTTCAAGAAACCCTGTGCACATAACTGTTTGTAGATAGCCAACATTTCTGAAATTACAAGCATTAAGGGAGAGTTTTACTTCCCTCTTTGCATCATTAACAACTTCTAAAAGTCTATAAAACATTCTGGACGTTTCTGTGAGGATTTTATTGCATGCAGCCAGAAGGGCATTAGTAAGTTTGGCTACTGATATTGGATGAAAATGTGAAATATGGCCCACCCCTAATTACAATTTAATAGAAAATTCTTCGGCTAAATGATACATTGTCATTTATTATATTTTTTGCATTGAGAACGACAAACATGGTTCTGTAGCTAATCAAACATGAAACATTTTCAGTAACAATAGTTCAGTATATTCAAAAAATTACAGTTACTCTGTCTTTCATAACAGAATGCACTCCATGTGGTCTGTGGAAATGTTTGAGCCACGTGAGCTGTAGACACAACGATTCACCACAACCAGCAAAAGTACAGGAACTGCACGTCATGAAAAGCATGGGGGTGGTTGCCATGCTTCTTTTTAGAAGCAATGCTTTTGCTTTTGAATGTAAATTAGAAAATCTATGTGAGCAGTTGAATGCTCGTGTCAGTAATAAGTGCACCTTAAAGAAGCTGAATTTACTGTCTGGCTGTCTGGACACTTTGACTAGTGTATGTGCTCCTATACTATACAGAACGCTGTAGTGATCTGTAGGGTCCTGTGAAAAATAACATCAAATATTTTCCTTCAAGGAAATATCAAATAAGCATCATTACAGAAATCATAGTGACCTAGATATGATTAGCCATGCTCACTGTTTAGGTCAGCATTTTGGATTTATTTTGTCTCATTTAAAAAAAAAAAAAAGCATGATGATTACAAGATGATTCTGTTCTGTTACAGAAACGTATACAGTGCCACTCTGTGGACAACTCATGAATTTCATTTTTTTAATGACTATTGTTTGTAAATCTCTTTATATATGATATTAAAAACAGTGAGGCACAAAAAATATTTTGAAAACTGATTGCAAATTAATATTTGAGACATCACCCAACTCTGATTTTTAGAAGCACAGTGCAATTACTGTTCACAGTTCGGCCTTTCCACAATGTCTACCATTTGGAACCATGTTTGATTGTCTTCTTCATACACATGGAGTGTTTATGTTAGTACATAAACAGTGTGTATGTTAGTAAACAGTTGGGGCAATGGAGGAGCTGAGAGGAGTGGGTGGAGCAGAAAAGTGGTTTCCACAAGATTGACATAAACTGTTATTTAAAAACTTTGAAACTCGACTCCACCTAATGAGGAAAAACTGAGGTCATTTGGAGTGCAGGGAGCACTCCTGAGGACCTTCTTTGACACAGAGTTGGCATTTGTCATCTTTTTCGATGTGGTCTGCTTGGGCAGCATTATTTTGACGGAAGACAGGAAGAGACAGGAACAAACTCATTAATAAGTCCACTTCTGTCCTGGGAAGCTCCTTATACCCAGTGCAGGTGGTGGGAGACAGACCACATGGGCAGCTCCTTCAGTAGAGTTTTTCAATACAACATAATGTGCAATAGTTCTTCCATCTCCCCAACTACAATTATATGTAATTTATCTGATATTGTAGATCAGGTAGATTTTATTTCTTGTACTGAGTGCCTTGCTATCCATTTGCTGCTGCAACAGTGTGACTATTAGTTCCCCACTGCAGAACTAATAAATGATTATCTTATCTTTAAATGGATATAAACATCAATATATCGGCCAGCTGTAAAGATAACCCAAGAATATCTCAGATAACAGATCTGAGATATAGCTGATATAAGAGTCCCGACTTGTTAAAATAAAATAGAATTACATTAAATTAAAATAAATAAACAAACATTTAACATTACAAAGGCATGATGATTACAAATTGTATCATTTGGCCAAGAGTGCCCGAACTTGCACAAGACTAATTATTTAAGATTAAAAAAAAGGGAACAAATACTTCAGAACACACTCACAAACACACCCTGTGGTACACACAGTCACCTGTTTTGCATGGAAGGAAGGAAGAATCCTCTGAACTATAAAGAAACTGAATTCATAACCTGAATTAAGAACAAACCACTGTTATTTGAGCACTGTAGGTCAGCTGTTTTTATTACTTTAGTGCCTGGTCTGCCATGTACTTTAGAGCATCCAAAAAAAATGTTAGAGTTAATGGCACCTGCACAAGGATCACACATACAACCATGCAAATCCTAAACACAATGAGTAAAAATAACACGGAGGAAACTAAAAAAGTCTGTGTGCGCAAGAAATGCCTCAGACACCTGTAGAGCTGAACAGAGGGCCTGAATTCTTAAACTTAGGCAAATGTATCGCATTATTACAAAGATTAAAAGAGTGTCTTCACTAAAGCCAAATGCTTCTAGGCTTAAGTCAGGTGAAGAAAAAAAAAAAAAAAAAAAAAAAAAAAAAAAAAAAAAAATATATATATATATATATATATATATATATATATATATATAAAATAATAATACTATTTAATTATTTTTTTTCAATTAGTATTAGTTAGAATATCCATCGCTCTGAGTGGCTCAGTGGTCTAATACGCCAGCCCTATGATCTGTGGATATATATGAGACATTTAGAAAACTGACAGACAGTCATTATTTTATCATTGGATGCAATGTAGTAATACCCCTGGACAGGGCATCAGTGAATTGCAGGGTACCACACACTCACACCCAGGGGCAATTTAGCGTGGCCAATTCACCTAACGTGCATTTCAACGGCTGAAAGTTTGCTCAGGCCTGCACTTATGAAATCTTTCAAACATGAAATCCAATCCTTTAATACCAACATTTCAAGAGAACCATTAAAGAACAGAAAGACTTTGACTCTGACCTGCTCTGCTTTGCTTCCCCCAAATGCTTCTTTAGCGAATGCATGCAGATGAACATATGGGTCAGGCAGAAGATCTCGGAAGATCACGTCATACTTGAGGTTTTTCCGAAATACAGGTGTGGAGAACATGAGTGGTGATCTCAACCTGAGTGAGCGTGCAATGTCCTCCTGCACACGTTTAGGGGCAGTTGCTGTCAGTGCTACACAGGGCACCCCAGGAAGACGGGCACGTAGCTCACCCAGCTTCAGGTAATCAGGCCGGAAGTCATGGCCCCACTGGGATACGCAGTGGGCCTCATCAACAGCCAGGCAGACCAGCAGCCCACGGGAGCATAATGAGCTCAGGCAGGGCTGGAAGGAGGGTGAGGCCACCATCTCAGGGGTAATGTAGAGAAGTTTGAGCAAAGGACTCTCACTTTCCAGATCAGCCAGAATCTGCCGTCTGTCTGCAGCGGGAAGCTTGGAGTTAATGGAACATGCTGGGATATTTAGTTCCTTGAGATGTTCTACTTGATCCTAAAGGAGAAGGACAGAAGAAAGAACACTTGAATATTTAAAAAGACCCTATGAAACTCATTTGAAATTTTCTGCCAAGTTCTGTAATCTAGAATTTGTTCTCATTGATTTTTAATTCAAATATATCTTATTTTTCTGTATGAAAGTGGGTTTAAAATGATAAAACAACCATGAAAGAACAGTTTTGCATTTACATTAAATTAACAGTGAAATATAATATTTAACAGCAAGAAGAGTTCAGTCATGTTTTGTTTTTATTTTCCACAAGGGCGAGCCGTTAGCACTTATGCCACCCTCATTCTGTGTGTGATGTGCACCAGGGGTCACCAACCCAGCTTCCTGCAGAGTTTTGATACAACCCTAATCCACCCCACCTGATCCAAATAACTACTGTTTTCAGCAGTTCTTGATTGGCTGAATGGGGTGTGTAAGATTTGGGTTGGAGTACCTTTCTGGAAGGTAGCCCTCTAAGAGTAGGGTAGGTGAACCCTGACTTAGGTTAGAGACATACTCAACTCATACGGGATTACACAAACATAGATGATAACACAATAATTAGGGGGTCAATAGAGGACAAATCATCAAATCCAGTTTTTTTTTTTTCCAGTTGACTGGAAAAAAAAAATGTCGGTGATACAATTCAGCATAGTTATCACTCCAGAACTACTTGTGGCAAAGCTCAAAATGCAAGTGTGTCCATGCATGAAGTATGTTTTGGATCTTGTCCATTTGTACACAGGTATTTTTATAAACTGAGATTTTTAAAAACAATTTTATCTACACAGAGACAAAAAATGCATGTTTACCCTGTAGTACCTTATAAACAGACACCAAAACATCAAAGGAAAAAATCGCAGAGGTTTCATCTAAAAAACTAACTATTTCTTATATAGTGTTCTCTGGAAATTATGGATTCTAAACCAAAACAGGGCATTCTATATTTATAATAAAGCCATACTGTCTTTCATATGTGGAAATCTATAATCTATTGCTATCTGTGTCAACGTTGTAGTTTAGTGCCATATGCAGTCCACTATATAGGGAGTATGGAGCTTTATTTTCTTGTTATTCAGCCACGAACGTGCATGCGTTGTGACAACAGTGTTTCCATAAACTCTTGTTTTTCCCATCCAGACAACAACACTGACAATACAGTTTCTGAATATCTTTGTCCTGGTAGGAGTTTTGCAAAAGGCCTAAAACATGGTTAAAACATCCACTTCCATGTGGATGGAAGGCCAAAACAACCTGTGTACATGTGGACAAAGCCTTAGACATATACATGCCATGGAAGAACCACTTTTGGTTACAAGAACCAAGTTTGTAAGACATAAGGAATGTTTATAATTGTACTTTATTCCATATAAAGTTCCATATGACAAAGGTTTGACAAAATATGACACCATATGACAGGTTCTAAAAAACGGAGACAGCAAACTTTGTGAAAATCAAAATTTGTCATTCTCAAAACCTTTGGTATTTGATTATCATTAAATCAGTCATTCACATTAACAACTTGCTTCAATGGTGCTTTGAATGGTACCATATAATGCATTATCCACTGGAATTGCTAATAATGTTAACATGGAATAATGATGATTTTTCTAAATTGAATTGAAAAGTGGCCAGATCAGCATAAAGCATAAATCTCAGAGACCCTTGGGAGTTTCTGGAATTTGGATCAATTATAATATATGTTTTCAATCTGCTAAAGAATGATCTGCTAAAGATGGGATACTCTAGTAGAAAAATCAGCTCTCTGGTAGCAATATGGATATCTCTGTCCAGAAGAAGGATGCCAGTGGAGAAGCGTGGCAACATTTTGGTTTCCAATGCCACCAAAGAAGACATTCTCACCTGTATAAGTGCAATCAGAGGAGATATGACCAGTGTGATGCCTGTCGCCAGCACTGCTGGGAGTTGGTAACACAAGGACTTCCCTGCTCCGGTTGGCATGCACACAAACACATCCCTGTCACCTGAGATCAAACAGAAGTACAAAGCAAAGAGCTTTTTATACAAAGACACAGACATTAAGATACACTAATGGATTAGACTGTATAATGTTAATGGTTATCATACAACAGTGCCATATGCAAAATAGCTTAAACACACCCTGAATGTTCTCAGGATGTCCTTTGGGTGCATTCTTTCCATCACTAAAATGACTTCAGCTCTAATAAAGAGTAGTTTATCTGGGTTAAAGGTCTACTCATTTGACGTATTCAAAACATTAAACAATATTTTTCAAAATGTGCTGTTACCACAGTATTTCTACTGTTTCTTAATTTTTCCACACAATACTGGGGTTCCTAAAAAATGTAAAATGCTACAGGAAGCCACTGATATCCCAACATTTGCACATGGTTCAGTCGCCTAAAGAAAGTTATTCATCGTGGTTTGATGTGTAATGCATTTTAGTTTTCACACTGGTGGTACAAGAAACCATGGGATCATGGGACCATTTTATTTACTATTCAACCAGACCAATACATTACTTCTGAGTTTGATATGTAATGCTCAGGGTGAAAAAGTGCAAGTTATAAAATACATCTCCGCCACAGTGTCTCAGAAATCACTCAACATATTCAGTTTGTGTGCAAAATCACTACACATAACAGTTCTGGAGGCAGGTCTGCCTCTGAGGCAGAAACCTTTGTATAAACAATAACGAATTAAAATAACCAGGAGGTGGAGCTTTCTGCTCTGCTCTGTTGTAAATGTGGATACATTGCATGAGAGGTGTGCAATTCAGTTTGCGATGTTTTTACTATTATTTTCATATGGCGTTGGTTTCTCAAAAACTGCATGGAAAACTAACTAGCTAGCTTCTAAGGCAGCATTCCACAGCTTCGATCCAATATTTTCTTTACTGCATGCTAGCACAGAGAGTACCATGATGTTTTCATGTGACATATAAATTCATTATATAGCTTTAATGCAGTTTTCCTGCACAACATTACTTAACTAGTTAGCTAATGAGCAAGCCACAAAGAAAATGCTGCCTTAGAAAACTAGATAGCTAGATTCTATCTAACACCAATTTAAAAAACAAACAAACATCCTCTTAAATTGGACACCTTTCATCCACATAAAGAAAACTCTCAGGAACATACACTGAACAGATCTAAAGCTCCACCCACTAGTCATTTTAATTGGTTATTCTTTCAAACAGTTGTCTATATAATTTTGCATATTCATGTCATGTCATGTAATTGCTTTCAGTGGCATTAAACTAATAACCAGTATACTTAGCACCTTTCTATAGAAATATGTGTTTCTTAAAAGACCTCTCTAAATGACTGTGTTTGCATCTTAGCTTTTAAATATGCAGATCTGGAAAATTACTGGAAGGTATTTGATTGAGAACAGACGTTCTGTGGGTGTTGTATGGTCTATTCTGGCATCCAGAATATTGCTTTGGTGCCCTAAATCAAGCTGAGAGTGACACACATATAAACAGTGCCTCAGAGAAATAAACAAAGACCCAAAATTTGAGACCCCCTGCCTTGATCAGCAAAGCTTGTCAAGTGACAAGTTATTAAGAAAAAAGAGAAATGAGGCAAAGACAACAATGATAAGGATATCATGTCAACAAAACACGACAAACAAGATTTTGTGTTAAGATTTGGTGGTGCACTATTCTGCTGGGCTGCACAAATACAACATTTACAGGAGAAACACAAACTCACCACAAACTTCAGCAAAAAATCTACAGAAAAATGTCAGGCTACTACAGAAAACAATGATAAGATAATCGTTTATTAGTCCCGCAGTGGGAAAATTTACATTATTACAGAACCAAAGGAATAGCAAGGCACTAAGTACAAGAAAATAGATATCAGATAAATACACAGTACAGTATATACAATATACAGTATGAACATTGTAAATAATAAAAGTCACTCTGAAGAACATTATTTACAGATTATTTACAGGTAGTTGCAGATGAAGAGATGGAAGACAAATTGTACGATCAATGTAATATATTGATGAAAAAAAAAAAAAGAGTCCAATATGGTGTGTGTGTGTGTGTGTGTGTGTGTGTGTGTGTGTGTGTGGTCTGCTGAGAGCAGTGGTGGTTGTAGAGTCTAATAGCAGCAGGGAGGAAGGACCTGGGATACCGCTCCTTCACATATTAGTGAAGCAGCCAGTCACTGAAGGAGCTGCCCAGTCCTGCCCAGTGCTGTCAGAGCCTCATGCATTGGGTGGGAGTCATTCTGCAACATAGATGCCAGCTTAGCTAACATCCTGTCTGGACATAACTGGTCATCTTTATGAGTTTGTTTAGTTTCTTCCTGTCTGCTGCCGAAATACTGCTGCCCCAGGAGACCACTCCATAAAAGATGGCAGGTACCACCACTGTGTCAAAGATGGTCCTAAAAAATGACCTCAGTTTTCTCAGTATACCGAATCTGCTCTGGTCTTTTCTGTAAAGTGCAGTGGTGTTAACTGACCAGTCCAGTCTGATATTCAAGTGAACACCCAGGTAGTTGAAGTGTCCACGTTCACAATGTCATTCACTGGTGGAGGGAAGACTCTGCATCTGCGGACACACCACATCCTTCTGATGTGGTTAGCAGGCAAGTGGCTAACCACATCAAGGATTCTCCAACAAGAACAAAACGATCAAAGCAATTTAACTCCTACAACCCAAGATCTGCACTTTGCAGGCACTTGCAGCCTATTTTGCAGGTTTCATATCAGGATCAGAGTAACCTACATGTATCATACTGAACTACCAGACCCTATCTAACCATGGTTACATCATTGTGTGAAGAATTATCAGTGAGCAATCCAGTTAAAATTCACTCTTTTCCAACTGAATTAAATCCCAGTTTAAATGCCAAAGGACCCTTTCAATGCATGTTTACTGCTCTGTCTAAGTGTACATGCTCAACCTGCATACAGACTCTGACTGATCAGCAAGAGGGGGCGGAGCTAATGACACCACTGACCTAAATATTAGGTTATAGAGGAAAATAAGAAGGGAGGGGCTGTTTGCTCTCTTTCATTGCTCTCTTCAGAATACAAGCACACATAAATAATAACAATAATAAAGGATATTCAGGTGGCTTTAATTGTTGACCACTGTCATGTATTTAACAAAATATTATAAATATCCTTGATATTATATAATCATGCTATTTACTACATGTTCAGAAACACTTTGGATGATCAACAGGATTTCTGAAGCATAAAGTGTTTTTAGTCCTGATAAGCAAAGAAACAACAAACACTACAAATAAAACACTTCTAAATCATGGTCAAATTCAGAGATATCGAAATGCTGTAATTATATAATGTTTATAATATATTACACGTGAAATGAAGACCTATTTCAGTAGCATAGAGTCTCCTGATAAACACACTGCTGCAGGTGTATCTCCTGTGAATTATTTTCTCATCCCTGGTGAACAGAAGTGTGTCAAACTACGACAACATCCCACGACATGAGAGTGGGCTCTAAAGATGAAGGTTAGTAGGTGTGTGCTGTCCAGCCGAAACTGTAACATGTCATTGAAGCCCACTTTCTGAGTGTGAGCAGGAGACTGAGGAGAGGAGGGCTGGTGTGCTGCTTAGACCAGCAGACCTGTATGTTTACTGCCTCTCACCTCTCACCACTGCCTTCACCACGTCCTCCTGCTGTCGGGATCGGAACGTCTCGAAGCCGAAGTGTCTTTTCAAAGCCCCCTGTACAGCAGACATGTCTCCGCAGAGCTACACTCACCCGAACTTCACTCAGCAGCGAGCAGCACGCGCAGTCGCGCGGAGATGACGTCACCCGCTGAGCCTGAATCCAGTCCGTTATTTTAATAACACAGTCATAAAGATATAGTATTACAGTATACTTTATTTTAATACACGCCACACTATCAAACTTCTTCTGCAAGATTTACTCTCTCTAATAGTGGTCACATCACCAGTTTAAAGGAGCTTCCAGTTCATGTTTACTGCTCTGTCCATGTGTACATGCTCAAACTGCATACAGACTCTGACTGATCAGAGAGAGGGGCGGGGCTAATGACGCCAGAAAATAAGTTTGTTTGCTGCCAGACCAATCACCGCCTGGATGAGTGCAGCACGTGTCTGTTTTTTTGTCCACCTGCATTGGTGGCACTGGCCTGTCCCAATGACATACACTGCTATAATCTTGTGAGAGTGAGTCAGCTGATGAGAGAGAGCTTAATCCTCATTGGCTAGAAGTTCAGCAGATACTTATGAGCTTCTTATTCTAAAATGTAAATCTCTGCTTTTTGATCTTTGGTGTTTTTCTATTTTACCCATTTAAAGCCTCTGAACTGCTTTTGTATTTTTCTAGACAAGCTTTTTTTAATAGCCCTTTTTTTATCATCTGTAAATGTTGCTTAAAATACTAAATAAACAAAGGTTATTATTATTATTATTATTATTATTAATAATAATAATAATAATAATAATAATAATAATATTATTATTAAAGGGAAAATGCCGACTTAATTTTTCATTTAAACATGAGGTAGCACATGGTTGGAACCCATTTGTGTCAACAAAGGTCCTGTATTAAAATATTATATAGCCTGTTAATATGTGTAACAGCAGGATTTGGAAAACAAACTATGGGCTTAAGCTGCAACAATGATCAAGAATATTTTATTGAGGCTCTCTGATGAGTGGAAAATAAGGAAGACTAGTTTGCAGCCCCTAGTGGGAGCCAAAATGCATTGTGTATCAAAATTAAATAGAAGGGGCTAACACTAGGGGGTGTAAATGCACTGGTGTACATTGTTGTTTTAATGACACAGTGGACCCTAACCCAGATCAAAGCAATACGCTGCTCCCTTCCCTGTGTTTTCTTTAAACCTGCCCTTCCTGATTTAACATGGGTGTGTTAGAACTCAAAAGAATAGTAAGACCATTTAAGACCATTTTCAGAATTGTCAGGACATGAACAAAACATAACCATCTGTCACTGAACACACCTATTTGTCTATGTGGCTGTCAGGTAGTCAACACTAAATTAATTTTTCCTTCATCTTCTGCTGTATTAAGCCTTTTGCCACTGCGGTTCATTTATAAAGACCCTCAAGTATAACACCCCCTATGTATCATTTTCAAACTTTTTAAAATAACCTCGATTTGGTAGGAAATTTACTCATCTGGAAACCTTACAGGACAAGTTAAATAAAAACAGCACAGCATTTATTATGTTGTTAATGATGCATAAATATAAATATGAGAATTTGCTTCGGGGGGAAAATTTTTTTTTTACAAGATGATTTACATTTCTGTTTTTGATAGTGAGGAAAAAAATAATAAGGTCTTCTTTTATTGGCTGGTTTACGTCGTATGCTCAGAGCCAAACTAAGACATTCCAAACTAAGTGCAGGACGTTGCATGATCATAACCATACTTCATCCCCCAACTGCCCAATCCATCCCTTCATTCCAGAGAACACAGTTTCACAGCTCAATTCTGGGGGGATATATACACCTCTAGCCATTACCTGCCATTAGGCATAGAGCCAATAGGCTTGTGCATATCTGCAGAGAGTTCTACTATATTGGCAATACTTCTCTACAGGGACTCTGTAAGGGAAGCTGTGTATGCATATTTGCATATGTGTGCAATGTGTGCAACTAGGTGTCCACAAACATTTGGACATATAGTGTAACATATGGCTGGGCAAACAAAGTCAATGGCTCATTTCCAGCTGAATACAACAGAATCTGGCAGATAAAATAGGTTAAATTGTGAATGAGTAACACAGAGTCATGTATGTTTGAAAACTGAGATTCAGTTCAGCCCTGAATCATCAAAATGGCTCAGAAATGCCTGCAGCTTTCAATTTTCTTGACTCAATGGGATCACTTAGTGGTTGCCTGATGCAAGTACTCCCACATAGCATGCTATGTTACATACAACATATGATGTGTTAATAGATATTATCAGCACTGAAATTATCCTAACTCTTTTAGATGGTTAGAAAAGGCATGAAGTTCATGAAATGTTTGCCCTGGCCTTGTCTGTTTTTTGGGAAACTGCCCCATAATGCTACCTTCCTGCAGACTTTAAATTCAACCCTAATCCATTCCACCTGATACAACTAACTGCTACCTTCAGGGGTGTGTTATTTTTGAATTGGCCTGCAGCTTTCCCAGAGCAAGATTTGTGACCCCTGCCCTTAAGGATGTAATATTCCTTTATTATCAAATGATAATACCCAATAAAAGGAAACAAGCAGTTTCACACTGCTGTGTATGCTGATAATGATGCTTGTGACTAAACAAAAATGTACATCTACTCAAACTATGGAATGCATAGGCTCAACATGGTAGGCCGATATTGTGAATTTTAAGCTTTTAGTTGCTATATGTTTTCTCTTCTGTTTAACCAGACACAATTCAATTTATTACAGTACAGATTTAATAAATCATAGATTATCAAAACAATGTGCTAGCACTATGATCCAAGGATCGCAGGTTCAAATCATGCTGTTTGCCATCAGCAGCCAGAGACTGTGGGAGCAAGATATTTCATGCTGTCTCTCTGTGAGTAGAATTTGCTCTCTCCCCACATCAGACCCACATGATGTTGGTCAGCACTTGCATCTGTTAGCTGTTGTATCAGAGCTGGTGACACAGTGTTTTCCTCTGAATGCATTGGCTGCAGTTCGAAAAGAGGCAGTGTCTGGCTTCAAATGTATCAGAGATAGCATGTGCTTGTCTTCACCCTCCTAGGGTCTGGAGCATCGTATGCCACTGGGGGAGAGACCTAGTGGGGTTGGATAATTGGCACTGATCCTGAGAGAGCAAAATTGCCTGTGGTGGGCACTCTCTCCCCACACCACACCCTGCTCACTCTGGCACAGGTGTCTTAGCCATTATATTGAACCTGGGGACCAGGTGATTTGTGTTGGCTGCCCAGCAATATTGCAATGGCGGCAGTTCAAAAAGAGGCAGCGGCTGACCTTACATGTATCGGAGAAAGTTGTGCTTGTTTTCACCCTCTAGTCAGATGAATCATATGTGATAGGAGGAGAGTTCTAACTGGTTTGGGTGATTGGCACTTCCAAATTTGGGAGGGAAAACTTGTTTTGACAAGACTAATGTTATACAGGGATGATGGCTTAGAGCAAGAAATACAAATTACATAAAAAACACTCCAGTGGCAGCAAGGAACGCCCAGTAGAATATGACGGGAGTACACAGAGTAAGGGAGAATGCAGAAATGTCCCCGTGTATTCAGTCAATAAGGAACCTCTCAACCTCTTCTATAAAAAAGCCAATTTCCTGACCACAATGGGCACCACTTCCAATGATCTGGAAATATGCTGCCATAAATACCAGGCTGGTAGAAAATTATGCTAGACTGAGAACCACAGCAATGCCAGAAAAGCAGAAAACATCTTTCTGCTGAAGATGACTTCTTTCTGTCTCTTCATTATTTGGTAATTTTTTTTACCTTTATCTATTGTCTGCTCTTTCTTTGACATCCTTTCTACATCCATTCTACACGGATGGCCCAGAAAGAGTTATATGCCATACATTGATATTTAGCAAGAAAGAAAGAAAGAAAGAAAGAAAGAAAGAAAGAAAGAAAGAAAGAAAGAAAGAAAGAAAGAAAGAAAGAAAGAAAGAAAGAAAGAAAGAAAGAAAGAAAGAAAGAAAGGAAATTAATAGAATGGCAATGCTATTTAACAAGTGATGGAATGAGTTCAGGAGTGAGGTAGTTCAGGTAATATCATGGTATCACAATCACTGGATTTAACTCTTAGCACCTGCAATACGCACTTTTTTGTCATTACAAATAACTTGTTTTATCAGCTCTAAAACAATCTGGATGATCAATTTTCAACAGGATTTTGATATAAAGTTTACTCCTTATAAGCCAAAGAAAATGCAGCAAACATTTTTACATTTCAAATGAAGACACACACCAGTAGCATTGGATCTCCTGATAATAACAATACGTGGTATGGAATGTGTGGTATATCTCCTATAAACAATTTGTACTGTTTTGGCAAATTAAAGTACATAAAACTATGAACATATCCCGTAAAATTAGCATAGGATTGTAAAAGTTAAACTGCATTGAGAAGTTGATGAACTGTGTGTGCAAATGTGTGGAGAGGAATCACTGTAGGACACATTTTCCCAACCATTTCCAATTCCTACCCACTGTTTAGAACTCACTGGCAGCATTGTGAAAGATAGCCATCCACATTTTTCTTAACCACCACTAACACATTCTCATTGCACAGCTGACCATACTTAGACGAGAGCGTCAGACAATTCTGTTACAACAGCTGGCCCTCTCTGATCCTCTCAATTTCCAGCTTCATTATAAGTGATGGTGGAGGCAGGAGGGCAGTCCTACCCACCTAGAGAGAGTAAGGCCTGTTATATACTTTGGGACTCCTGGCCACAGATGTCTGTGGCATCACAGGGGGTCTTCTGATGGGTCAATGCTAGCGGTCACCCAAAAGCCTCTAATTTAGATCAATTTAAGAACACTATGTAAATATGATATATCATTTATGAGATGGCCATTAGGTCATTTTATTAGATTTGTGTATAAGATTGGTCTTTTTGGCTACCAGTCTACAGATTGTGTGTGCCTCAGCCACAGTCTGATTGCTTAATAAGTGCCATCAGATTCAGTATTCAGCACTGCAGCCCTTAATCATAGTATTTGACTGCTGATTCCTCTAATGCAGAGGGAGACAATCTGTGCTCTGCATAGATTTCCCTAATCTAACAGTCTGAATTCAACTCTTGAAGGCCTTGCTAATCAGCTTATGAATTAGGTGTTTAATGAGGCAGAACTCTGCAGTCTGCCATGCTGTACCTCCTAGGATCCCCCAGGAGTTTGGCACATGGTACCTGATGCCATTTTCAACTGATACACTGAATGAAGTGAATCACCTTCAGTTTTTCTTGTCTTGACTGACAATAAAACCAATTCCCCTGAAATGAATACAGGCAATTGATTTGAATATGATTGCAATATCCTCAAATTTACATTTTAATGTAATTTTTTGATAATGAACCAGTTTGATTTCTCCTGCCTGTATCTGTATTCACAGGGAAGATGGAAGCAAATAGTTTAATTAAGTATTTCTTCAGAACTGTCCAGTGTTGCGAGAACAAAAAGTGGAAGTGGAAAAATATAGTGAATTAAAATATTTGCATATATCTGATCAGGTTTTGATCCCTGTGTTTGTGTTTATTTGTTTATAAGGACTAAAAACAAATCCAGTTGGGAATTGATCACCCAGCGTGCTTTTGAGCTTTACAAATGATCTAAGATATTTATAATAATAAGTTCTTCAAAAATACTTGTCAATAGTCAAAGATGCCCTTTGTTATTTTGGTTATTTATGCATGTATCAGTATTAACAAAGAAAATGCACAAACAACCCCTCCCTTCTCCCTTCCCCCTTCCTCTATAACCCAAAATCTGGGTATATGATGCCTCTTGCTGATCAGTTGCAGTCTGCATATAAGTTGAGTATGTACATGTAAACAGAGCAGTAAACATGCACCGGAAGGCTTATTTGTCATTTATATACTCTGATCTTGAAAACAGCATGTGACTGCCCACAAAGTGTGGATTGGGTTCATTATTTGGCCCAAAATGTGCCAAGAAAACATTTCCCATACCATTACACACTACACCACCTCCACCAGCCCAGATTATTGACACAGGGTAGGTTGGGTCCAGAGATTCATGCTGTTGGCACTGTTTGTTGAGTCCGTGTCCACTGCAGCCTTAGCTTTCTGTCCTTGACTGACAGAAATGGAACCTAATATGGCCTTCTGCTGTCACCTCATCCACTTTAAGATTCAACATGTTATGCATTCTGTGATTCTTAACTGCTCAAACTAGTTTGGCCATTCTCTGTTGACCTCTTTCATCAACAAATTGTTTCTGTCTGCAGAACAGCTGGTGACTAGATGTTCATTCTTTATTGCTCCATTTTGTGTAAACTCTAGAGATAATTGTGCTGAAAATATTAGGAGTTATAGAAATACTCAAACCAGCCCATTTGGCACCATCAATCACAACAAAATCATATTTATCCTCATTCTGATTGTTGATATGAACATCTGATTTTATGCACTGTACTGCTGGGACTTGATTGGCTGATTAAATATTTGCATGGGCGAATAGGTCTACATATGCTACTACAAAAACAAATTGGCCAGCTCAAGCTGGTTAGGCTAGTTGCCCAGCTTGGCACTTGTCCAGTGCAGGGTATGATTTCCTGTGTTGAGTTTAATGGATTAGCTTGAGCAACCTGACCAAGCTAGACAATCATTACAACCAAGCTTGACCACTCTCCTAGAACAGCATGAGCAGCAAGACTATGCTGGTCAACCAGCATGACTAGCATGACCAAGCTGGTCAACCACCACGAGGAAGCATTACCAGAATCAAACGCAACACACACTATACTGATCAAGACCTGGCTAACCAGCTAGTTTACCAGAATAGGGTACATAGTTATCAGGATGACCAGCGTTTTACCACCTTTACCATCAAAGACCTTAGGCCATCTAAAACCTGGCAACCTTTGTACAGCTTTACAACTGTATAAAAAACAAGTCCCTACTGTATAACCTTAATACAGCATGCTAGACCCCATATACAACATGTTACTGTAGACCCTTTATGCACTATGTAACTGTAGAACCTATATACAGTATCTTACTGTAGACCATATATAGAGCATACTACAGTAGAACCTATATACAGCACATCACTGTAGATCCAATATAAAGGATGTTACTGTAGAATATATATACAGCATGTTATATAGAACATGTATACAGCATGTCAATGTAGACCCTATCAACATCACGTTACTGTAGAATCTATGTAAAAACCAGCCATTATGGGTGTAGTTTGTGCACTTCTGGTGCCGGTCCCAAGCCCGGATAAATGGTGAGGATTGTGTCAGGAAGGGCGTCCGGACCTAAAACATGTCCAAAAACTATAATATAAATATGATGATCCACTGTGGCAACCCCTAAACGCAGCAGCTGAAAAAAAAGAAGAAGAAGAAGAAGAAGAAGAAGAAGAAGAAGAAGAAGAAGAAGACTGTAGAACCTATATAACTCATGTTACTGTAGAACCTATATAACTCATGTTACTGTAGAACCTATATAACTCATGTTACTGTAGAACCTATATACAGCATGTTACTGTAGAACCTATATACAGCCTGTTACTGTAGAACCTATATAACTCATGTTACTGTAGAACCTATATACAGCCTGTTACTATAGAACCTATATACAGCATGTTACTGTAGAACCTATATAACTCATGTTACTGTAGAACCTATATACAGCATGTTACTGTAGAACCTATATAACTCATGTTACTGTAGAACCTATATACAGCATGTTACTGTAGAACCTATATACAGCATGTTGCTGTAGAACCTATATACAGTATGTTACTGTAGAACCTATAACTCATGTTGCTGTCGAACCTATACAGTCTGTTACTGTAGAACCTATATAACTCATGTTACTGTGAACCTATACCACAGTCTGTTACTGTGAACCTATAACTCATGTTACTGTAGAACCTCTAACTCATTTTACAGTAGAACCTATATAAAGTTAGTATTCATCATAAATACAGTATTTTATAGGTGTTGTGATTAAATGTATGTTGTGAATATTGTGAAATGTGTTACAGTACCTTTACAGTAATTCCTGTATTTCCTATGCCATGTGACTGTTATTGTTTTTCACAGTGTGGTGCTGGGGCAGGGTTGGCATGTGTTTGATTGTAGCGTTTGTAGTACATTTCTAAAGTCTGTGTGTGTGTTTAGTTTATGTTGTGCTAGATTATATACAGATGGCTGGATTTGTGATGAGATTCACTCTATAAGCAATGTTTGTTCACTAGACCCTGTCATTCAGAGGAGAACCCTGTAGCTGCTCTCTTCCAGGCTGGACGAGGAGGGAGCAGGGCAGCAGGAGGCAGGCAGATGAGGAGGTGCAGAAGAAAGAGGATGAGGAGGAGCAGGGAGAAGAGGAGAACAGGAGGACCAGAAGGGAGGAGCAGCAGGAGAAGGAGGGGCATAAGGTGGTGGGGGGAGGAAAAAGCAGCAAGGACAGGGAGGAGCAGCAGTTCAAGAGTGTGTCCTGTAGGGTTGGGGCTGTAGGGGGGCGAGTATGGAGGCAGTATGGAGGCGGTAGGGGGAGGCAGTGTCGCCGCTGAGGGGCTGTAGATGGGGAACAGGCAGCTCTGTGTTTAGAGGCTGAGAGTGTTTTCTGCTCTGTGGAGAAAACCAGTCCTGCTGAGGTTGTTCTGAACGAGAGGCAAGATCTTCATTCTGCTCTCAGACACTGAGCGCTGACACACACACACACACACACACATACAGAGCGCTGGGCAAGGGATGGTGGTGGTGTAGTCGAAGGCTGGTTCAGTCAGGTTTGTGTTTCCTGATGCTGCCCTTTTAACAGGATGGGAGTTTGTGACCGAGGAGGACGAACCCTGGTACGACCAGAGAGACCTGGAGCAGGGTGAGCACAGACACACACACACACACACACACACACACCTACTTGGGAGAGGGTCTCTGATACAGAAGCTCTGCTTTTAGGTTCATGTGAGACACATCCTTCTTTAACCTCCACAGCAGTAAGGAGGAGAGGAGGGAGGAGGGAGAGGTGGAGACGTGAGACTGATGAGACGTGGGCCTGTGTATGAAACTGCTCTGCTTCAGTCATGGCTTCATTCTGTTAGTGTATGATTTCACTCCTTCATTTTCATCACAACTGACAACTACCCATCCTCCCATCCCTCCCCCTCCCCCCTTTCTGCCTTCAACATCACTCCAGCTCTTCTCCTCAACCCCCTCTCCCCCTGCCCCCTCTCCTACCCCCCCTCTCCTGCCCCTCTATACCTATTATTTCAATCTCCTCAGTGCAGACACTGGAATGACACTGGATTATTCTCTCTCTCTCTCTCTCTCTCTCTCTCTCTCTCTCTCTCTCTCTCTCTCCATCTCTCTCTGTGTTCAGAATGATGTCATTGCCCTTTGTCTGCCCTCTGCTTTTACTGCTTTGTCATAAAGTGTGCAGGGTTTCAGGACAGCTGGGCTCTGTCCTCTGCTGACTATGGGAACACTTTGAGTGTATTTGCAAAGGTCTGATTTCACACCAATTACAGGCCGTTGGTAAACAGATCAGTTCATTTCACACTTGATCCTGCACTTAAGGCAGCCCCGGCCAGTCTGATCTGGTGGAAAAGGAAAGGAATGTTTGGGGAGGGAATTCGCAGCATTTGTGGCTTTTGGATGCCTCGGAAACCTGGCACATGAAGTTCTTGGCCCGGAGTGGCTGCGGAGGAGTTGGGAGAGGAGCTCACTGACTTCCAACAGCTGTGTGAACTGTTTAGAATGGTATCGAACTGTGGGGGCTTTGTGCTTATTTAACGTGGGTTTGCATTTGAAAAGGGTACAGTCTGTAACAGTTGACAAGTCAGGATCCAGTTTGGTATGCAGTGATGTCGTGCTGTCTCCATTTGGTGCATTAGAGATAACAGTTATGGTACAGTTCTGTACCATATAAAGCACTGTAGGGTTTCTGCTTGAGTACTGGACATTGGATTTTCCCTGTTTGAGTTTTAATTAGTTGGTGTTGCAGGATGTCTTCACCTTGATCAGATTGATTTAATGGCGGATGTTAAGCTTAATAAAAATGTCACAACCTTCGTACACCAAAAGGTAAATGATGGTATGGAGAATTCACACTGTTTGAGTTTTCAGTGGGACATTGTTTTATGTTTTGCACCACGGGCCCCAATGGCTGATCTTTTGTGTGAAGCAACGTGGCTTACATTTTTTTCATCTTGGAAACCCTGCAGTGTGAACTCACCTTCAGTCTTCTGTCTTTTCAAACAGCTACACGATTTCACTTCAGGCTTAGAGTCTGAATCGCAGTGAGATTTGCAAAGTCTTAATTTAATACACTTTGACTTACACTAATACACTTTAATGACACTGCTGATAATGGCCTCCATGGAAATGAAACACACACACGCGCATGGGCTCCTTTTATGGAAAATTCATATTGATCTGGCACTGGTAAGTCCTGCACATGCACAAGAAGAGGAAAGGGAGTAATCAATCAGGAGACAAATGGCAGCTTTAGTGCCTGTGCAGGAAAAGCCTTCAGTTCAGTAGGTTAAAGTAGGTCAGTCTTGGAAGAGCTGAAGACCAGCCAGATATCTGGGATTTCACTCCGGCACTGACTTGGTGTAAGTGTTAGTAGGCTTTCGCTGGATGATCTTGAGCTTGGGCTGGTTCACGGATTTGCCCTGGAGTGTGATTTACCCACTGTTGGAGTAAGGAGTAAGGCAGCAGTCCAGGCACTGGGGACAAAAGAGAGCTGGATCATGCAGTTGGCATGGCACAGTATCTCGCCCTGCCTCTTCCTCTGCATTATTTAATATTTGATTAAGTGGCATTAAGCCTGAGCTGATCTGATTAGGGACTGTGGGGATTAAGTCTGTTGGGGGTGATGGGAGCGATTGGCTCCATCCTTACCCAGGAAGACAACACCACAAAAGCCTTCTCACTAAGAGCATAAAAACACAGGATCTATGATAATGATGGCGTTGGTGGTTATTTATGGAACTTGAAATGTATGCATCAGTGACACTCTGTGCCCTTGTTTGCCCAAAACATGATAAGCTAGTAGACGTTTTCATAAGAGGGCTCTGTAGTGGCTTCTGGACATGCACTATGGTCACACCAACATGGAGTTGTGAGCTGAAACCAATATATGGTATTTTTTATGCACATACACCACAAGGACAAAAGTATTAGGACACTTGCTCATTTCTTCCAGAATCCAGGGTATTAGAAAGAGTGTATTCTGCATTTGTAACTATCTCTACTCTTCAGGGCTGGTGACAGAAGGACCAAGGTTAGTTAGGTCAGGGTCTTAGATGATCAGCAGCCCAACTCATCCCCAACACCCCAATCCATCCCAAAAGTACTGGATGGAGCTCTATCATTCCAGAGAACAGTTCCACTGCTCCACAGCTCAGGACCTGGGGGCTTTTTAACCCTCTAGCCTCGTTCCTTGCATTAGGTGTCAGTAGGTTCATGTTGATCTGCTCCAGACTCCCAATTTTGTTGGCTGTACTTGACAAGACTAAATGTTCAGTGTGTTCCTTTGCACATAGTATCTGAATACATTCATTAAAAAGGGTGTCATAAACATTTGGACACAGTGCATTTGTTGATGCATGTACTGGTACATAGATGCTTATAAAATGCAGGAATTGGGACGTCCTTTACCCTTTCTGTAAAGATGCAGTAGCTCAGCACCACCTAAATGCTCTTGGCTATGTTTCCCAGCAGCTACTTGGCACAAAGATGATTGTTAAATGGTTGAGTGAGCATTGCATCGAACACTCTCTCTCTTCCACTTCCATCGCTGTTAACACTAACATACTTCTGGGAAACTGGACCCTGTTCTGCTAGAGTACAATAAGTGTGTAAATTATCAGATTAAAATCTGCACTGTGTGTTTGCTTTGCTGTTACTGCAGTGTTGCTTCAGCTACAGCTCAGTAGATTTGTACTGCTTGTGTAAAAGTGGCTTCTGGTCCTGCACAGTGTGTACTTACATTTTCTGTGCTGTCTTGATGTGAAGCTGCACGTGCAGAAGCGTTTAGTGCACGTGATGACTGTGTGGCCCATGGCTGTAGGGTGAGTAATAATGTGTGTGTGTGTGTGTGTTTCTTGGAAGTTATCTTGTATAAGGGTGTATAAATCACAGTTGCAATATAATTAAGGTCCTGTTTTTCATCTGCACCTGGAAATGCAGGCCTTACCTAACTTCAGTGCTATTATTGGACTGGACTCATCATATGCTTCTCAAATGTTTCCTGTGGTTAATCTTTACTGTAGTTCATTGTTCTGTCCAGTTAATATATTGGACAGAGCTACAGTGGCAAAGTTAACACTCTTTTTTTTACCTATTTTTTCCCCCTGAATTTTGCCAAGGCCAATTCCCCAACCCCACTAACACTCTCCTCCATCACATATGATGCTTCTGACATTAGGAGGGTCAGGACAAGTACGTGCTTCCTCTGACACGTGAAGTGAACCACCACCTCTTTTCCAACTGTTGCCACTGCATCATTACTGGGTAGCAAATGCGCTCGGAGGAAAGCCTGATAATGTTAGCATTTGCCCTGATGTGTAGTTCAATATAATGAATATAAATAATATTTAGATTTTAAATATGAAATTTTAAACACACTCCAATGTTTCTTTTTAATGAGCTCAAATGACTTAATCAGTCACGACCTGTGCCGGATAGTTAGCATAGTCAGTTGCAGCTGAGCAGTATTACATTTAGTATTTTTTTTTATATTATAAGGCTTATCTACTGCATTCATTTTGGAATGTCTGTCGGTCAGTCAGCTCAGTACATTACCATATACAGACTTGCTTTGTTTACATACCTGACCAGGAGGAATGTCGGTCATTTCCACTTTACATACAATTATTATTTCTATTTTGGAAAAGCACTTCCAGTTTTTTTCATTTTTGGCAGCATCTCTTAAAGCAGGACGCTCACTGAAGTCCACCATGTTGGAAGGGGTGATGTGGAGATGGGGGTGGAGTAAGGGGGGACTGAGTAATGTCTCATAAAGCCACTAGCAGGAGGTTGGTGGACACAGACAAGTCTTTGATTCAGAGCAGATTTTCAAACAGGTGCTGATGCCATTATTAAAATAATATATATATATATATATATGAATTATTAAGAAAAGAAAGAAAATTGATCACCTTTAAGCACATTAGGACTGATTAAGTGAATGTGCTTTGTACTCGTGACAAAAGACAATTGCAATCGTTGTTTAGTCAGGGATTCAGTCACATGAGGCCAAAAGCATGGCATTGCTGTAAGGTCAGCTACCATAGGGTCCGATTGTATGCAGCATCGTTTTTCCTCAGTCTTTACTCTCTTCAATACACAGACACTGAAGTGCTGCCTCTGTATCTGCCTGCCTTTGTGAGAAATTTTCGGAAGGAGAAGAACAAAGAGCCATGTCAGTGACTGACGTCAGCTAACAGAGGGGGGAGGGAATGGACCCGGAGTCAAGATTTCTGCCTAGTGTGTGAATTTAAGGGAATATTCTGATTCTGTGTTTCAGTGCAGACATTATCTACCGCGTTTGGAGTGTACAGTTAATTTCCACATGCAATAAGCTTCATTGTTCAATACTGAAGCATCTATCCATTGTCATCTTGGAGGGGATGGAGGTTCTGATTCGGATACAGGGAGATGACCGTCCATTGCAATATTCTGTATGGTCAGTGTGGCACAACCTGGTAGCACCTTTTTTTTTCAACCTTCATTGACATTTATGACATCACGCATCCCAGTGATGATATGCTATCAGCACGTCTTAAAGGTTGCTAAACACTGGAGTACACCATTTAATGCTGGCTCCAGATGGAGAGCTCTCTGTTTGGTCTCATTATGTATTGTTCCACCATGTCTCCAGTCTGGAAACCCCAGGGACTAGTGCAAACACACACACACACACACACACACACACACACACACACACACACACACACACACGCGCATTCATATATGCTATACAAAGACAGCAATACCATGTGATGCTGAAGCTCACACACATGATTTATGTGTGAGCTGCTGGGTGGTCCCGTGTTGTAGTGTGTTTGCTTTATTGCTGATACCCTGTATTTTATGATAAATTACTGCATTTATATCTATGCGATGGGGGCCAATGGTTTTCACCTCGTTAAGCCTTCCCTGTGCACCTTCCCTCCTCCACTGTTACCGGCATGATGTGGATGCAAGCACATAAGTCTTCCCTAACCTGTCTGCATATTCGGTCTGCCTGAGTCGACAGGACTGTACTTGCTTATCAGTGTGTCTGCTGACGTGCAGCAAAGCATATTGCACTGGGAGGAGCTGTAGCCCCATGTTAGACTGTCTCCAGTGACTGAGAACAGTGGTGCACTGACAGCAACATGAAACAACCAGCATGAAAAATATATGTTGTGCATACAAATAGTGCTGTTCTGCTGCAGGTAGAATCACAGGAGCATTCATTGGAGTTTAATACAAAGGTTTGTGGACACCTCGTTTAATGAATGCATTCAGGTACTTTAGGTTGCTGACACAGATGCACACACAGCTTGTCTCATTCCTGGAGAGAAATACTGCCAGTAGAATAAGACTCTCTCAGGCAGATGAACATAAACCTATTTGCAGGTGAGGGCTAGTTGGATATAAAGCACCCAACATTTAGCTGCGGAGCAGTGGAATGATAGTGCTACATCTTACCATTTTGGGATCAGTTTGAGAGTTGGGGATGAGGTGGGGGTGGTGATCATCCTGAGCTCACTATTGCTCTTGTTGCTGATTGCAATCAAAACCTCACAGTGATCCACCTAAAACTAGTAGAAAGCCTTCCCTGGACAGTGGAAGGTTACCCCAACAAAACCAGGATGAACTCTTTCCAATACACTTATTAGTTAGTTAGATACGGTCATATATTGAATATTGTGATTTTTTTTTTTACTAATTAAACAGCAGTTCACTGTTTTGTAAACATATAACATATCTACAATATTACATTTTGTATGACTATCACGATTTCAATAAACTAACATCACATTGTCCACCCCAAGCCCACTGTATTTTGGGTGGGGATGCAATCATGAGACCAGTACTGAGAGCTGACCTTTTTTCTGTATAGTAATTAAAAAAAGTTAGATGTTTAACACCCTGATTCTCTTTTGCTCTGAAATGTTTATTAAAAAGGGAAAAATACATGTTCATTGTAACTACTAATAGTAATAATTTTGAGAAGTTTTATTTGGTTAGTTGTGTTTACGTTAAAATGCAGATCAAATGTCCATATCCTTAAAACAAACAAAAGGTTTTCATTGGATGTCACAATTTTTTAACTTGACTGTAACATTAAACATTTTTGCTAGTGTGGCCCTATCGAGTGAAGTTTATATTAACATTTAATGCTGTAAACTAATTTAAGCATTTGTTTTCAGGTAGTCTTCCTTAGTGTTATATCGATTTTTTTTATTTTTTATTTATTTATTTTTTTTTTTTTAATGAAACATTCCTATCATATTTATCATATATAATGTGTGTGTGTGTGTGTTTTTAAACAGTTGTGTGTATCCTTGGGTGTATCTCTAACATGCAGAATATCCAGAAACCTCACCCTGGTTTTTCACACATTCAGCTCTTCTGTTTTACTGCCTTGTGAACGCAGCCAGGAATTAACTAGGTTATCTCCCGTGCGTTTTTTGTCTCTGCTTCCTTGATCTCATCTTGGCTGACGTCACTGCAGCTTGCATGAACCAGTGTAAAGATGTAGGATTAAAAATAAACCTGCTTTGGGGGAATTAGATGAGATTTTCTGCACCCCCCCCCTTTTTTCCCCCTTAAATATGGTGTGTTTTGCACTCCAGAAATGTCGGCCTCACTCTGAAAATAGGATTATACTTTTGCAAAGGGCTGGATAAGTTTCAAATAAATTGATTTGATGTTTAGTTTACCAGTGGGAAATATTTGCCCAAGTCTTGGTTCTCAAGGTTCCTTCCTCTCGCTCTGAGGGAGTTTTTCCTTGCCTCTGTTGCCTGTAGCTTGCTTGGGGCTCAGACCTGGATCTTTGGAAAGCTGTTTGTGACGATGCCTGTGGTTAAAAGTGCCATAAAAATCCCCTTGAACTTGAACCTTAAACTGCGACTGACGTGACCTTATTAAAGTTTCTTGTCTGTTTTCCATATGTCCCTTCTTTCCCATCATACTGCCTGTCTTTGTTTGCTCTCTTCAGATCTGCATTTGGCAGCAGAACTGGGGAAGACCCTGCTGGAGCGCAATAAGGAGCTGGAGGACTCGCTGCAGCAGATGTACATCAACAATGAGGAGCAGGTGCAGGAGATTGAGGTATGGTTCTGGCCAGAGCACAATTTGCGGGAAAGAGCATCGAGCCCAGTGGGAAAATTCAAGCTGTTTAGAAAGTAATGCTGCTTTTTGGGTGTAATAAAATAGTGTAATGTGGAGTGCGTCAGACATAATATAGTGGTCACTGAATTTTCAGTGAAAAACTTGACCTTTATATCAGCTGTTTCTTTATTTTTAAATATTCAGCTTAACATAAATGATTAAACATGCAATGAAATACTCTTATTTTGGTCAGTCTGTTTGATGTATATCTTAACCAGTAAGTGATTAACTCCTATTTTCTAGCAATTAACATAATTCAACTTTTGTTAACTGGTTATTGACACAGCCTTTGTCATTTTTGCTTCAATGGCCTATTATCTACATAGCAAAATGCACAGAGACTGAGAAAACATTTGGAGCACAGTGAGGGTGTTTGCTGTGTGTCGGGGGGTGCTGGGGTCTGTCGTTTGCTTGTCACATTGCCAGATCTGCCAGTTACTGCTACACAAAGACTTGGGAACAATGAGGCATACTGTTGAAAGGATAAATTCAGTTAGTATGGCTTCAGCTCCCTACATACATTACGCAAAGCCTGTACTGATCAGGCTAATGTAACATGAGTTTTGGCTAATATGAGCTTATCTGGACTTAAGCTTAAAATGAAGTGTGTGGAATGTTTTCTCTCTTATATGGGCAGCACTAGGTCCTGTATAAGCAACATCTTATATATATATATATATATATATACAGGGGTTGGACAATGAAACTGAAACACCTGGTTTTAGACCACAATAATTTATTAGTATGGTGAACAAGGGCCTCCTTTTGCGGCCAATACAGCGTCAATTCATCTTGAGAAGGACATATTTTGGATACAATCCGGGTTAGCACCCGAACATCCCTTTCAGACAGCTTCCACTTGCATCCACAGTTAATCCTGTTGGATGTGGTTCGTCCTTCTTACATTTACATTTACATTTACATTTACATTTGCGGCATTTAGCAGACGCCCTTATTCTTGGTGGTCTGCTGACATTACCCTGGATACTGTGGCTCTTGATACATCACAAAGACTTGCTGTCTTGGTCACAGTTGCACCAGCAAGATGTGCACCAACAATTTGTCCTCTTTTGAACTCTGGTGTGTCACCCATAATGTTGTGTGCATTGCAATATTTTGAGCAAAACTGTGCTCTTACCTGCTAATGGAACCTGCACACTCTGCTCTTACTGGTGCAATTAATGAAGATTGGCCACCAGGCTGCTCCAATTTAGCCATGAAACCTCCCACACTAAAATGACAGGTGTTACAGTTTCATTGTCCAACCCCTGTAGGTGAAGAAGCAGTTCCTTCCAAACTCAGAAATGTAGGGTAATAAATTTTAAATCCACATAAAGATCAGAACAGGTCTCTCTGTGTCATAAGATCAGAACGTTGGTCGTTTGGTCATGTTTTTTTTTTCCTTGTCCAGTACTTGTCCAAGCAGCTAGAGATGCTGCGGGAGATGAATGAGCAGCACGCAAAAGTGTATGAGCAGCTCGATGTGACGGCACGTGAGCTGGAGATCACCAATGAGAAACTGGTGCTGGAGAGCAAAGCCTCACAGCAAAAAATAGACAGGTGAGTCACAACACAGCAGTCTGACATCAGTATTGATCACTTTTCACTTCTCTTCCCATTTCCCACCCAGGAGCTACATCCTCTGCTAGATCTCATTGTATCATGTGCTCCCTGTCCCATAAAACTAGGGACCGCATTTTTAATTCCTTATTTAATCCAGAAAGCATTGCTCATATCATTTCTCTGTGGCTTTAATACAAAACCTCACAATAGCAACTTCACTGAAGAAGAAAAAAACTAACCTTCAGAGGAACTTACGTTTTGGAGCATTTATATTGGTCCATTCATCATGAAAGAAGAACAATTAGAATTAAAATACTCTATATGTCCAAAGGTTTGTGGACACCCCTTCTAATTAATGCATTCAGATTAAATTAACTTTAAGTTGCACCCATTGTTGACACACACGTGCAACTGCACACACAGTTTGTTTAGTTCCTGTAAAGAACAAAATCTGAGGTTTTTGTAGCAGAAAACGTGAACCTACTGGTACCCACAGTAGATAGTAACTCCAGCAAAACCAGAGTAAAGTCTGTTTCTTACAGGTCAAAAATGACCTGTACCACATTTAATTGCAGAGAAAACCCCCTTAAATGATTTTAACATGAAATTTGATTACTTGTCCTAAATGTTTCCAAATGTGGCAAAAGTGAAAAATAACCATTGTTTGTATTTCTGCACTTATCTGCTACTTTTTGAAGCAATAGCATTGTCATCTCTTACTTAAATGTTAATGTTAATAATGTTAATAAGCAAAATGACAATATTACAAAAAAAAAGATAGCGGGTGTTCTATAATTAAAAATGAGTGTTGGCCACTGATTAAATACAGTCTTTTTGCAATGAGCAGAGAGAAAACTCAAATATTCATAAAGAAGGTGTTTGATTTGGGGATTAACAAGCAGTTATGCTATTTTATTTTAGGGGTTTAGTGAAGGTGGGTCATTTTTGACCTAGGAAATTTTAGAGACTTAGACAACCTTTATTGTCATTCTTTGTGTCACAAGTGTACATAGAAAGAAATTTCGTTGCAGTGGCTCGACCGGAATGTGCAAAATAGATACAAAAAAAGAGAAATAAACATCTGCACATAGATACATAGTATCAAGTAACTTAGAATGACATGGAACTATATTAACAGATTTAACAGCACAGGTTTGAGAGAAGAATAAAGTGAATAGGTGCATTTCTGGATGTAGCAAGAATGGAGCAAGAGAATCTGCATGTAATATGTGGATGTAAAAGCATAGGTATTGGATATAGGTATCTAATATAGATACATAATGTGCATCTGCATATATACGTACATATCTCACAGTAAGATATAAGTACAAATATAAGTATAAAAAAAGTGGCTTGTGTATTGAGTTATCATTAGTTAATCCTATAGTACGATAGCTAATGATAGTTAGTGCAACAGGCCGGTAGTCGTTTAGAGATGAGATGTGGGTTTTTTTTGGCACTGGAATGATGACAGTGGACTTGAAACACGATGGGACTATGGCTAGATCCAGTGAGGTGTTAAAAATGTCTGTGAGGACATACGCTAACTGGTCTGCACATTCCCTGAGCACCCTACCTGGTATATTGTCAGGGCCAGGGGCCTTCCGTGTGTTGACTCTCCTCAGAGTCCTCCGCACATCAGCAGTGTCAAGGCAGAGTACCTCCTCATCCTGAAGGGGAACAGCTTTTACTGCAGGGGTGTTGTTTATTGCCTCAAGTCTCCCAAAGAATTTGTTAAGGCTGTTTAAAAAGTCCCAAACACACATCACAAACTGTTTGTGTATACATTACACTAAGACAACACAGGGGTTAGATTCTCTTGATTTGAAGACAATGGAGCAGGTGTCCATAGACTTTTGACCGTTTAGTGTGTGTCAAAAAAAACAAACAACAAAAAACAAAACACAAAAATGGAGCTGCAGAGTTTTTGTATCACAGGAATGTTGAACAACAACCTTTGTTCTGTGAGTGTGGCTTCATGATAGTTTTTGTAGTTCATGGAAAGAGAGAAAACCGTGCTAATGTCACCCTCTTGTGGAGAACTGCTTGATTAGTCAGTGCAAGTTCTAAATAAGCTGACTGAGCTTTTTTTTTCAGTCAAATGTTTTAATAAAATTCAAAACACTGTTTGTTTTTGTTTTGTGTTTCTATATTGTTTTTGCAAACCTGAGAAAAAGAAAAAAGGGGCAATTGGCCAGTTTGGGACTATAGCCACATAATAGATGGGGGGAGTTTTATTATCAGCATTATATTACGAAGGTTAAAATTTGATCTAATGATTTAGACTTTAATTTAGACCGGTGGGCCAGGGACCACCAGTGGACCATAAAGCTATGCAGCTTTAGCACTCGCAGGGCTCGCAGGCCCGTTCTCAGGGCGAGGCGGTAGTCCATGGCATGTTAAGTCATAAATCAGGCCCTACTTCTCACATTTTCATTGTCCAAGAATTAAAATGCAAAAGCAATATTCAGTAAAAGCTTTTTCCACCACTGCCTCACTTTTCTGTTCTTCTACCGCAAGATGCACCTTTTATATAGTCTTTATCTGAGTTATTAGTCATCCTGTCAAGTCAGCTCATCTGGAACCAACTCAAAGATCACATTTGTTCCGCATTCTGATTGTTACCCGAAGCGTCTGGCATGTATATACAAGATTTTATGCATTGCAGTGAAGCCACATAACTGGCTTATGAGATAATTGCATGAATGGCTGAAATACAATGCATCCAAAAGGTCTTCACAGTGCTTCACTTTTTTCTACAGTTTGAAAAAGCCTTGTTCCTCATTTTGTTCCTCAAATTTCTACACACAATCACCCACAATGACAATACTTCATTAAAGGACCTTTGGCAGTAATTACAGCCATTTTAAATTTGATGCTACAAGCTTGGCACCTGCTTTTGGGACTTTTCTCTCGTTCTTCTTTGCAGAACCTCTCAAGCTCCCTCATATTGGATGGGGAGCGTCAGTGCACAGCCTTTTTTAGATTTCCAGAGATGTTCAATCAGGTTCAGGACTCTAGCTGGGCCACTCAAGGACATTCACAGAGCAGTGCCTGGTTTCCTCCAGATATGACACTTGGCATTTATTCCCAGAGTTTAATTGTTATTTTTTCAAACCAGATAATGTTGTTTCTCATGGTCTGAGAGTCCTTTAGGTGTCCAGACGGGCTGTCGTGCCTTTTACTGAGGAGTCTCTTCTTTCTGGACACTCTACCATACAGGCCTGGTTGGTGAAATGCTGCAGAAATGGTTGTCCTTCTGAAAGGTTCTCCTCTCCACATGATTGAGCTCTGTCAGAGTGACCATTGGGTTCTTGATCACCTCCCTGAATGAGGCCCTTCTACTTAGGATCACTGTTTGTCTCTGTGGCCAGCTCGATGAAGAGTCCTGGTGGTTCCAAATGTCTTCCATTTATGGATGATGTGAATCACTCTCCTCTCTGGGATTTTTTCTGTACCCTTCCCCACATCTGTGTTTCGATACAATCCTGTCTCGGAGGTCTACAGACAATCCCTTAGACTTCATGGCTTGGTTTGTGCTCTGTCTACTATGGGACCTTATATAAAGAGGTGTGTGCTTTTTCAAATCATGTCTAATCATCTGAGTTTACCAGAAATGCACATTAAACAAGCTGCAGAAACATCTGAAGGATTATCAGTTGAAACAAGATGCACCTGAGCTCAATTCTGAGTGTCATGGCAAAGGCTGTGAATACTTATGTACATGTTATATTTTTGTGTTATTTTCAAGAAATTTGTAAAGATTTCAAACAACCTTTTCTCACCTTGTCACGGTGGGGTACCGTGAGGAGAATTCTGAGGGGAAATAACAATTTAATCCATTGTGGAAAAAGACTGTAACATAAGAAACTGTGCAAAAAGTGAAGCTGTGAGTATTTTGCAGATGCACTGTGTCGAGGTGTGTATATCTACTCTCGCTCACTTGCTCAGAATATGTTACTGTGAATCGCTAAGCAAGTGAAAGCTGAAGACTGATGAAAAATATTTTAAGCAAGATTACTTTTGTACTTCATCAGGGTTTCGAATTTTGCATCACCTCTTAGAAAAATACAAACACACTAATGTTGCTTCAAATGTTGAACAGAAATGGAAATGAGCGCTACTCACGGAACTATTTACAGTAAAAAATGTTGATCAAATGTTTGTTTGCCACTGAATAATAGAATCTGTATTTTTTTAATTAATGCATTGAATTACATGTAACACATTAAGTAAATGAAAGTACATACAGATGTTGTTTGCGGCCCATCTTTGGTTGCTTAGCATAACAAGTAGGAAAACATGCCGTAAATGATCATGCCCTCACATGCCCCCCAGTATGGAATGCTATTGGATTTCCTGGTCATTGCTGGCACATGGACACATGGTGTCTCGTAGATGGTCATTTATTAATGATTTTGCACAGGATGCCTCTTCAGACAGATATTTCACTCCTGTGAAATAAAGGGATCACACCCAACAGTGGTGTGAATTTTTGGAATCATAATATATGGACAAAAGTATTGGAACACCTGCTTATTCCTCGTTTCTTCTGAAATCAAAAGTGCTTACCTTGCTTTTTAGAAGTAACTGTCCCTACTGTCCAGGGAAGCTTTTGAATAGATTTTGGTCCATTGCTGTCAGGATTTGATTGCATTCAGCAACGAGAATGTTAGTGAGGTGAGGATATTGGATGATCACTCCCCAAACCATCCAAAAAGTGGATGGAACACTATCATTCCAGGGAACACATTTGCAGTGTTGCACAGCTCAATCCTGTGATCCACCTCAATCTTTCAAGCCCACACCTGGCATTGGGTATGGTGCTAGGTATGTTTATCTGCTCCAGAGAGTCCTATTCTTTAGGCAGTAGTTTTGTTTCAGCGGAAAGCATTCATTAGCAGGGGTGTTTACAAACATTTGGACATATACAGTGTATGTTTACGTCTTTGTGCTTTGCTGGGAGGAAAAGAACTTGAGCCGTGTAAATCTTTGTAGTTCTGTCATTTTACCTGCCAGCTTTTTTTTTTATGTAATCAAATATTTTCCGAGCTCATGAAACTGGCCCTGACGCACATACAGAAATCCAGACTACACTGTTGACATTTTACTCCTGCCAGCCTTCCTGAGAGACACTGTCCACATGATGAACTGTGTGACACTGTCTGTCTGGTTGTCTGGAATAAAAGGCCAGAAGCTGGATGGATGGCTAAATTGCATTAAATGGTGTGTGGGTGTGTGTGTGCGCATGCACGTAGGTTGACAAGTACCATGGAGATGCTGCAGGGCCAGGTGGACACACTGACTGCTCGCGTGGAGGAACTGCGCACACTCGAGGAGCTCCGGGTTCGCAGGGAGAAGAAGGAGAGAAGGAAGACTGTGCACTCTTTCCCTTGCCTGAAAGAGCTCTGCACCGCACCCAGGTACCACATTCTGTTCTCTCCGAACATGGAAATGTGGGATTACATTTTCTTGGACTTAAAGTGATGCCAAAATGAGTTTTCCCTTTACTCCAAATTTAATCAGTCCACCAAGTCAAGCATTGGTCACAGTAGACATTTCTAGTTACCGGCACCTTGTGAAATGGCCATGGCTGGGGCTAGACCAGAAACCTGATCACCAAAAAGTCCTCCATTTCTTACAGTAGCTAACTTTCCTACCGCAAAGAGTAAAATCACAAAAGTGAGCCCAGATTACACATGTACAGCACTATGGTTGGAGAAATTTGTGCTCATACTCACTACGTCACAAATTAACCAGACGTAACCTTAATACCACCTGTCTGATATTGAACTGGTCTCCCTTTTGATCAATCGAGGTATGGACTCAATAAGACCTCTGAAGGTATCTTGTAGCACCAAGACATTAGCAGCAGATCAGTCCTGTAACTTGGGAGGTGGGACTTCCATCAGCACCAATTAACCTTAGTTGACCATGACTTGGCACCAGTTCACCATTCAGTGGTCTTCCTTGAAGCACTTTTGGTATGACTGACCACATTTTCAGAATTTTGGCGATTTTCTGACTCAGTTGTGTAGCCATTACTATTTGGCGGTTATCAAAGTGGATCAGAACCTAATGTTTGCTCATTGTTTATGCTGTAGACTCCACACCTTTAAGAACTGACGGTTTACTTCCTGCCTAATATATCCAGCCCTTGACAAAAGCCTCTGTAGATGGTGTTTTTCACTTCACCCATCAGTGGTGCTAATCTTATGGCTGATTGATGTTTGGGGCAGTGGTTGATTTGTATCAGATGAGGAGCCAGTTTAGCTCATATTATTATGCTTGCTAACTTAAAATCACAGTAAAATCACAAAGATAACAGTATTTTGACTGATTGTATATACAGTCACTCTAGTCATCAAGAACCAGTGGGAAAGAAAGTCATAATTAGACTAGGGCTCGGCCTATTGATATTTATATGAATATCGCGATATAATCGGGGATATGGATTTAAAAACTTTAAAACTCAATAAAATTGTTTTAATCTCACCCTGTTCAAATTTGCACTCTCACATGCACACTATGGAGGGAGCATAAGAATTTTTTTTATACACACTATGTTAATATAGTGAAAAAGAAAGAAGGGTTTAATGGGATTTAACATTGTATTTTTCACATTTTATTTCACCATTCAGCTAATATATATCGGGATATGATTTTTGTCCATATCTCCCAAACCTAGATTAGACATGGTTAATATTAGCATTTTTGGATGTGGATGCAAAATCACATGTTCATCTCCAAGTTCACCGAAGATGAACTCCACAATATGGATCCTGATGAGACTGTCATTTTGAAGCCTAGCGTAATGACGGCTTTAGAAACGTAGTAGTTTAGGGGCTATCAGCGTTAACAAGGCTAATATGATTAGAATGGTTTTAATTGCATGCCTAAACCAAAAACACAAGACAGAACAATCCTAGCTTAGCAAAACTAGTTCGTTTAACACTTCTGAACGTACTGTTGCATCATCTTTTCCCTTTCAGGTATGAAGATGGCTTCACTGTGTCTGATCCAGGCAGTGGTGACCTACAGGAGCAGCGCTCCGCAGATGAGGAGAACGAGCGTCTGCGTGTCATGGTTGCGTCCCTCAAGGCAGCCATTGCCGCCGAGCGGGGGCGTCGTGAAAACGCAGAGCGCGAGTGTGCTGCTGTCCTGCAGGAGTTTGAACGGCTGGAGCAGAGGCTGTTGGGGGCTGAGGGCTGCCAGCAGCGTGTGCATGAGCTGGAGGCAGAGCTGCAAGAGATGCAGCAACTGCGCAGGTCACGTGCCCGCCTCCTGACTGGTGAGGACGGCCTGGAGCAGACACTGTTAAGCAATGCCCCAGAGACCGACACACCTGAGGACGCCTCTGCTTTGGCACAAGAAGATGGAGCGTCCGGGGAAACGCCAGTCCGAAAAAGCTGCAGTGACACAGCTCTAGATGTCATCTCTGCTGTGGACGCCTCAGGCAGACGCAAGGGCAGTTACGCACTGCATGCCAATGGTGTGCGCAAGCGTGGGATGTCCATTCTGCGTGAGGTGGACGAACAGTACCACGCTCTACTGGAGAAGTATGAGGAGCTGCTGGGTAAGTGCAGGCGCCACGAAGAGAGCCTGCGGCACGCTGAGGTGCAGACATCCCGGCCCGTCTCCAGGGACCCATCTATGAAGGAGTGTCGAGTAGCCGAGTCCCGAGAGCTGCCGCAGACTCCGCCCTCCACACCTGAGGCTATGGAGGGAATCAGCAGGCAGGTGGAAGCTGTGGACAAGCGGCTGAGCCAGAACACCCCTGAGTACAAGGCCTTGTTCAAGGAGATCTTCTCACGCCTGCAGAAGACCAAGACCGATATCAACTCCACCAAAAGCAGAAAGAGTGGAAAATAACTCTTTGCATTTTGCTTAGAGGAAGGTGCCAATTTTTTTGTTCAACCCCAGGGGTTCTTTATGCTAACCTTGGGCAGCCACTGTCCTTTTCTTATCCTTGCCCCAACCCACCTAATCCAGTTCACAAAGGGCTTGATAATCAATCAGCTGATTATGTGGATCAGTTGCGTTGGGGTAGGGTACATTTTTAAATCATACTGGGCAGTGGGTCCTCATGAGGGGAGTGTTCTAACTAACTTAGTCTTAATTGCGTAATGATTCAGAAAGGCTTACGAAAAGGCAATTTTATGCTAGCGCACAGCTTCTAGCTAGAGTAGTGTACTGGGTTGTGCTTGCCATATTGGCACACATTAGGTCAGAAAGGGCACCAAAAAAAAACAGGTGTCAGTCATCAGCCGTTCATTTGAGGACCTGGGAAGTTGCTCTACAGTTTACAATTCAGGTCATTGTTCTCACTTCTGGTTTTACTGGAACTTGACTGGCAGGGTTCCTATTACTGAAAAGATGAAACAGCTCACTGCTTATTATTCCCTTTCTCCCACATTACCTGCACGACTGTGTATTACTACAACCTCACTTCTGTACTCAGTTCTTTCCAATATTAAAAGACGCTTTGCTTATAATGGGGGGGGTTTACACATTTATTACTTGGAGAACAGCTGGATGAGTGAGTGATCTGATGCTTGCAGCAGCAAAATAAATGATAAATGGTATGAATGTTCACACCAATAAATGGAAACAAAAAAAAAAATCAATTCTGAACACTTTTAATGTTGACACAGATGAACAGTAATCTCCAACGTCCACAGTGATAGCAGTACAGAAAGAGACCAAACGAAGAGAAGAAGCAAGTGCAAAAACAAGTCTCCACCTGACATTACAGGCCACGTTGTTAAGAGAAAGAAAAACAGTAATTACAATGGAGTGTTACAAACCAGGACAAAGCAATGCGCCTGGCACATCATTACCGTTCCATGTTTAAACCTTGAGGTGAAACCACAACTGGATTGGAAGAAGAGAGACCAGTCAATCTGAGTCCAGACTCAAAGAAAGCTCCTAAACCTCTATGACCGTCTCACTCAAACACACTTCACTTCTGCCTTCCTGTTTGATGCCTCTTAGGTTTCACCGATCTTGGTAAGCAGCTTGTGATTGTAAATAGTGGAGGCACAGTCAGTGATGTTTGTAATTCATCAGTGGAGTAGTTTTATACTTGAGGTCTGCAAGTGAAAACAGCCCTTTCTGCTTAGAGAAATCTCTTTAGCACTTGCTGACAGCGCACACAGACCACAAGTCAAAGGGTACATTCCACATATATTTAAACTCCTGCTTTCTTTGGAAGAGGGAACAGTTGGGAAAGAACAGGGATGCAGAAACTAGAAACACAGAAAGCAAAAGAAGAAAGGGGGCACAGAATGGCAGATTTGTGTTTTCAGCATCACAGTTCATCTACTTCTACTGGCCTACATGTTTGGTCCATCCTGAATCAAGCCAATTGGATGAGGCACCAGATGAAAAACGATCGTTTCCGAACAAGGAGCAGCAGTAAGCAGAGCAACTTTGGCTCTGGGAGTGGGGGATCAACGATTTCATCATATTTAAAAAATAAAAATGTTACACTTCAAAAAGGCAAAGAGCTCCTCAAAATCTTGCTACAGGAATTATTTTAAGGCCACACGGCGAAAGAAATGGTCACAAGAACATACAAACACACCACTACCAGTAGGAAGAGGCTGATAAGTGGAGGTCCACTTTGCTAGACAGACATCTACATCAAAACACCACATACCTAAAATTGTGTGCACACATCCTTTAGTTTCCATTTAGCCAAACACAAACAGACCTGCACTCTGCTGTCAGCTCTACAGATTTCTACCGATGTCACCTACTATCACTGTACAGATTATCTCAAAAGGCATAAAGACAAGATGTTTATTTCCTCTGGCTTGAGGAAAGCCGCAAGGTCTGAGGGAATGCCAGTGGCAAAACATTAGCAAGCGGCACCATCTCCCATTACTCTCATCAAGGCAGATCATGGTCATAAAAAAATTTAAAGAAAGAAAAGGAATGTCAACAATCAGGAAAAAAAAAGAAGAGCATACGGGACCAAGAGGCCTGGGGAAAAGAAAACAGGAGGAAGAGCATAAGGGGTGTGAAGATTACTAATAACAGCCATGTCAAAAGCATCCATGTGTTGTCTTTTTGAATATGTTTTCCTCTCTCTTTTTTTTCCTTTTTAAACTTTTATATACAAACAAACCAAAAACACAAAATTTGGATTGTGCACGTTTTGTTTGTTTTTCACATATATATTTTCAAAGCCTCAATACTCATAAGGGTCGGGGGAGGGAGAGAGGGCGGAAGGGGTGGGAGGAATGGCAGAGGATGACACGGTAGGAAGGTGGACGGAGTGAGAGAGAGCCTTTTTTGTGTGTTCATTAACCAGTTAATCCATGATGACGATGATCTGAGGGGGGCATACTGGTAAGGAGGGGAAAGAGGGATGGGGGGAATCAGAGAGGAAAAGGATTTGGGAATGGCTTAGTCTTTCCAGTCCTTCTTGATGTTGAGGTTCCATTCCCAGGACAGGTGGTCATGCTTGTCATCGTCGGTGAACTTGGACTTTATATTATAGGTGCCGCGGGCCAGCATGCCTTTGGGCGCCTCCTCCAGCGGGGTCAGGAACTCGTACTCGGTCGTTCGAGGTCCATAGCTGCCCACCATGTAGTCGGACTTGTCAACTAAGGGGAGTGGAAACGTGATTTGTTAATTAGCAAATAAATGCTTACAAAGTCACAAAGAGTAAACTAGGCCAGACTTACGCTTCACCCCTTTCCTAAAGGTCTGCTGTACATACTTCAGTCCTGAGACAATCTCCTTGTTCACCTGGAAAGAGTTTCACAGAACGGTACATTAGCTTCAGACAGACCTAAGACTAACAGCAGCTGAGGTGGCTTTCCTGAATCTGCTCAGCTTGACCTTAAAGTCAAATCTTAGTTTTCTTTAACAGTGCTGCTCATTGTTTCAGTAGAGAGTTGAGCATGTTCGACATGATGTAATACACAAACTGGGACAGATTACGTGCCAAAAATCAACAGCATGCGAGTTTAGCAACTGTTATTGTACTAAACCCTCTCTTGGCTGGAGGAATGACAAACGGCAAAATGGCTCTTTAGTTTTAACATAAAATAAAATACTGAAGGTTTCATCCTGACCACCAACAAAAATGTAGTGCCTTTCCCATATCTCTAGTTTACTACAGTCATAAACTAATGTTGCAACAGGCTTATATAACACCTCGGCATGGGCTGTCAAAACTGGAAAGCAAAAAGAGAGACTGTGGCAACAATCAACACTGTTCAGTGTTCCATTCTGAGTAACTGAACTTTTCCCCAGAAAAGGGCCACTCTTCTTCCTGTGCTCACAGTAGGTGACTCTAATGAAACAAGACAGGTCAAACGTGTCTTGGGAGAAACTCAAAGTATGTGAAGGGTGTCTTAAAATGTTTTTGCTGTGATGAGTAAAGGAGGATGAATGAGGATCTCCCAAGTGCTGAAAAAGATAAAGCTCCAAATTAAGTGGCTCACCTTGAAGCTAATCTTTATCCTGTATTCCACTCCTTCTTTCAGTATGAATGACTGTTTCTTAAAGCTCTCCAGGTCTCCTGAAGGAACACAAGGCCAGAAAAAAAAATCAATCACTTATTAGTAATGTCTTCAAGCTGTTCCTAAATTCAAGTATGTGAATCGGTCAGTATCTCTACTATACACACTTATGTTATTCGCAGTTACACAGAAACAGAAACTCAGGATTCGGGTGATACTTGGAGCCCATTTATTTTTTCTTAGACGTGCAGGGCAATAAAGATGCATGTAAACAAGCTGTTTGGCCTTATCATGTATAAAGCTTCAAGGACATGTGGAAAGAAGACTAAGATAGTAAGTGTGCTTTCATTTACATGTCCCTTGAAGGCAAAGTGGAGAACAAAATACCAGTTTTCATGCTGAAATGGTTAATCTTAGTTGCAGGTGTGTCTTATACACACAGCGTGTATTACAAGAATAAATGCAAATAAATCAATTTAAAGAACTTTCTCCTGGACGCCTGTATTTAAGGTGGAACGGAAGCGTTACATTCAGACAACTCCTAAAAGTCTAATAATGAAGTCATCCTGGAAATATAACTACATTTACTGTCTAAAAGCCAATGTATAGATCTGTTACATTCCATCAATATTGATTAGCCAGTCAGGTGTGAGATCATATGTAAATAAATAATGCTGGGCAGTCACAAGATGTATGGAAATGTAATGTACAGACAATAACTACTAACTATAGCAATGTAATGTTATAATACATGTATTATATATAAATGTTTATAAGTAAATGCTTAAAACATTCAGACTGTATTGTATTTAACAAAATCTATTACAGCATTAGTTTAAAAACCAGGGAAGTATTTTAGAATATCCTTGCTTCGTTACTATTCAGTTTACTATTTGGTCTATTATAGACTTTTGTACTCTCATTACTCATAATCAGTAGTTTACCTGATTACCAATACAAATAATCATGATGAACCTGTGTTGGACACTATCCTCTCCCCGGAGCAGTCTGTTCCGCATTTCACAGTAACAGATTTTTCCAGAAGGCTGAAACGCTCTGAAAGGAGAATGGGGCCAGGGGGGGAACTTGCAGTATTTTCTCTGGCCATGTGAGGGCAGAGTTCAATATCTCTCAGTGGGGTAGAGAGCGCCTCATTAAATCCTATACATTACACTCATTCCTCATTTCACTCTTAATTTGTGCAATTCAGATCATTCTGAATGGCTTAGTATAATGCCTACTACATGCATTCTTTACCTTTCATTAGTCCACACCAAGCTGTAATCTAATAATGCCAATTAGTGGATAAGGGTGATAAGGGTGGTCATTCTAAACTGGGCACTTCTTAACATAAGACATAACATAAGTCTGTTCTCCACTAGAAGACAACAGCACACTTTGGTGAGGGCTTCACTTACCTTGAAGGTCAAGGGTCAGAGGAGCAGGGGCTGCATCACACATCAAAGTTAGTCGCGTAACTTGGACGTTGGGCAAGCTTGGATCTGAAAAAACATCCCAAATTAAAACCCTGAAGAGCACTTCTGATGCAAGCATTAAATGTAGTAGATGTTATTTTTGGGAAACAGCTAAAAATAACTCCATGAACAGCTACACTTCAGTCAGTGTGGCAGCAGATGTCTCTCTGAAGATATTTTTGGACAGTCTGTCTGCGGTTTTCACCAGCTTTCCAAGAATGAGACTAAACTGATTTTTACCATATATTCTCCTTGTTCTGTGGCGGTGTTTTACATATAACACAGGGGTTATGGTTTAAATAGTGATGCTGTAAGCATGCCAATGTATTGCAATTTATTATAGGAAATCTGACATAGTATAAACACACACCACATGTGTAAAACTGTAGTAAAAGAGATCTGACAACACAAACACTGTGACCTAGCACAACCAAAAAGAACCACTGTCTGTTTTCAAATTCATACACAATTTCAAAACATACCATAATACTTGATCAGTCTCTTGAAGCCTTTCCTTGCTCTATTCTTCATTGTTGTTCTCAGCATAATTATCAAATGCTTTGTTTGTGCATAAATAAAATGAAAGCTATCCTATTTTTTAAAGCAGAAAGGCTCAAAGAGTTAAGAAACGTGCTGATACAGACTGAAGCTTATTGGGGAAAGCATTCTTTTAGCACACTGATAACAGTGAGCTTGGCCTCTAGGAGATGTGACCTCCTTTTTGCCTGTTCCTCACAGAGTGAGCGCTGATGACCTGCCATCCACAAAGACAGATGCCTAGAGGGACAGAGCCCTGTCTGAAGACCGCTGCCTCAGAGCCTGCTTCTGCACCCGCAAAGCAGCAAATCAGGTCAAATAATCAGCACAGCACCCCAGCCTAGACCAACACACAGATAGGTTCTCTCTCACTCTCCAATAAATCTCTCAGTACACAGCTAGTAGAAATTCACTCAACATTTTGGTCACAGATTGGTCAAAACTATTTCTTTCCGTGAGTAGGTCTATGCCTGGCGACAGTTAACCAATTCATCACAGTGCTACAGAACTGTACTGCAGGCAGACAACACGCAGTGTAGATTTTAGGACATTCAACACGTTTCTGATATACCAGGTAGGTGTCATCAGCCAGATAGGCTGTTTCAACTTCACCTTTATCCTGCATGCAGGATTACAGCTGCTGATGCCACAGCTCACAGCCTGCATTTTGTATAGTACTGTATTTAAAGTGTTGTAAGAACCTGGTGATACAATATATATTACAATACAGGAGTTACAACTGTAGTAAAACTGTTATACTGTTATAGATATTAGTGCTCCTGTATGTAGCAATCAGGGTTTTAACACCACAATCTTTACACAAAATCTATTAAAGAGATATGGTTTGAAAACTAATGGTGCTACATAGCACTACACTGCTACTTCAATATATCAATTTCTCTTCACACTACTAATAAGCAGTATAAATATATATTTGATATTCCTATTAGTATCAAGAACTGGATCCAAAACCTATGCCGGACATTCTCTGACCTGAATGAAAAAAAGAAATCACCACCACAAGCTTAACTGATTGAAACAAACTTATCCATTAGAATTTATGCTCTGAATAGGGATGGTCAATATGATAAATATATTACCACAATATTTAAATACATTTTCATGCTACACAATATCAACATACTTTGACACAAAAAAACACAATGCATCAGTTTTGTCAGATTCTTTAAAATTGCTGATGGAAAACTCGCATAGTACAATGATTTTAATTCAATGTGTGTGTGTGTGTGTGTGTGTGAGATGTATGTATGTATGTATGTATATGTATGTGTAATATATATATATATATATATATAAATATAATAAACATATAAACATTATATATATATATATATATATATATATATATACACATATATAAATATAATAAACATACATATATATATATATATATATATATATATATACATATATAAATATAATAAACATACATGTGTGCATATTCACAGTGAAACACACCTAAATCCACAGCTGCTGCGCCCAGCAAGGCCTCCTTGTATTTGCGCAAGCTTTCATCATCTTTGTCCAGCTCCTGGATTTCCTGCAGGGATTTCTGTGCTGGTGGCTTGTAGTTCACAGCCTCGCTCTGCTCGTTCTCGGCAGCGATGGCTGCTAACTGCTCTGGGGTGGGTTCATGCTCGGCCATGATCTATGCTGTACACAAACACAAATGGCTTGCAACATCAGAAGACATGCAAGAGCTGTTTCCTACAGCTGTAATCATTCCAATAAAACACAAATAAACAACAACACTATGAATAGTTTCAGTTCACTAAAAAAGAAGAACCAAAGTTACCACCTTTATGAAATATTTCCACCCACAGGAGTAACAGTGTGGTGCAATGCAGTGGTGCTCTTTCACAATAGCATGATAATGATTTGACATTAATGCTTGAGTTATATGAAAAAGATAAGTTTGCCAAACAGAAGTAATCACTCATTTCAATACAAATCATGTGTGATAATCATTAGAGGGTTGTGTGTTTAATTCAGCCTACATTTTATACTCTGATGGTGCCATGAGTGCACTATGACCCTGGCCGTATTTACCACCAGCATGTGGCTGGCTGCATGAGCTCAAGCATGTGACTTGGAGTGGGGCTGAACACAAAGGCTTGGCAGCAGGATGATGAGAGCTGTTCTAAATAGGAGAGGAAGAGGGAGGAGGCCTGGTCTTGAAAGCCTTGGAGGAGGCTGGCCCCATTGAAGATTGTTATCTGAGAAGCCACACCAGTCCACCCCTCACTCCCTCCCACACTCCTGGAGGTCCAGTCTCGAATGAGGCCAAAATAAAATCGAACAGAGGAAGAAAACTAGGTTTAAATGTGGCCAGTTGCCTTCAGGCCTAATGAATTAGTGGTCAGAGCCAATTAATGTTGAGGACCAATGAAACTACACAGTGCACAGCCTATGTATGCATCTCGCACAACCACACACAGTGTGTAGACACGTTTATCTCAGGTTAAGAGTATACAGCGTTGGTCAATATTAATAAGAAAAAAAATAATTGCTTAATATTATTACTTCATAAAAAAGGTCAATCACACACTGCTGCCAATCCTGGAGGGTGAAGTCAGCACATGCCTTCCCCGAGACACCTCTTAGAACTGCCGCAGAGGAGACAGCTTTGGATAACCTACAGAAGGACACTAATCACCACTTGTTAAATCAGCTAACAGACAGCCACACTGTCCAGCCTAACGCCAAGTGAAAGGAGACAGGGAGGGCCATCCTACTCAGCCAGTGAGAACAAGGGTAATTACACTCTTTTGGACACATAATACTTCATAGCTAGTACTGGTTTCAATAGCAATGTTATGCTGGCATACCCTGTCTGTTCCACTACTTTCTCAAACCTCAGGAAATCTTGTAATGCATATTCCATTTCTTTAGCATCATTATTCTGTTTTCTGTCCATGTCACCCACTCTAATCAGGTAAGGTGAAAGGTCTCATGCAGATTCTTCGACCTGGTATGGGGGTCTTTTCCAACACTCCCCAAAAAACATGACTGCGATATGAATTAATAAACTACGCATAAAATACATTGCTGCAGGACTTTGCTGCAATGCAGTGGTTCCAAATTTTTCACTGCTTTCCCAATGCAGTGGAGTGGACTGTGTGCCAGAATTCCAGCATCAATGAAAGTAGGTTTATCTCTCTGCTCTACCACTGCATCAAGACCTTGTCTCGGCAGCAGTTTCCTGTTCTGTCCTGCTGTGGATGCAGCACTGAAACTGCTTTTGCTCAAAGCGGCATTTCGGTGTGTTGCAGGCATGCTCAAGTTGCCTTACATGGTATGAGTTTTACTCATGCAAATGCCTCACTCAAAGTAAAACAATCACTTTCAAGTAGGAGTTTTGTTCACAGGATGTGCAGAAGCAGCATTGAGATGAAATTCAGTCGAAATAGGGCAACTTCATTCAGTAAAGAAGTAAAGAAAGTATTACTATTAATAATAAATGACCCAGTGTTTGATGACATCCCTTCTAATGAACACATTCAGCTACTTTAATCTGCACCCACTGCTGACACCGATGTGCAAATGCACACAGTTATCTACTACTTGCAGAATAGACTCTTGGTGCACATAAACATGAACATGTTGGCACCATGTGTTACATCAGGCACGGGCTAATGGTGTATAAACCAGCCCAGCATTGAGTTGTGGATCAGTGGAACTGTGTTGGTGTCAAAATTAAAAACCTTTTACCCCCAATGCAGAATGCAGTTGTTGTGTCAAAATGTCAAGAGTGTACCATAAGAACTGTTCCAAAATGTCCAAGTCATTTTGCAAACTTCCACTGAACAAAACTATTCTCAAAATAATAATTGTAAGTGGTAGTAGCAGTAGCAGCAGCAGAAGTAGTAGTAGTTCTTAGCAAAGGAAATGAAGTGTAGGTTGTGTGTGGAACATTGTTGTAAAGACATTTGAACAAACTAATCTCATTGCAGCAAGACAGGATGCCAAGAGCATTACAATTACAAACTGTGCCAGAGGACTTTTCAGACACATTGCTATGGTGACTGGCTGGTATTCAAGTCTTCAAGAGAAGAAATTAAAAGAATCCAATGAGCAAATGACCCTGTAAATCTGCAGACTTCAAACAGAGCACTGCCAGCCAACACAAGTTAAACAGATGAACATGTGTAAAGAAAGTGAACAGCCCTGAAAGAACTCCAAACACTCAATGAGCTGTGGTTCAAAAACCTGAATAGTCAGAAAACCAACATGGATGTTTTCTGTGTAGCTGCAGGCAAACTACAGCGATCGAATCACGGTGGACAATGTAATCAGAGTGCACACTTCAGCACAAATCTTGGCCCATCATCTCAGTTTCTCCAAAACATGGAGGACAGGGTGGGGGTGCTGCTGGAGCAGGGCCAGACAGGAACTACGAGCACATTGCACCATTTTTCAGTCCAGGGCCTCTGCGTTCCCATAAAAGAAGAAATTCTTGTTCTGCCAACAGCATGCTTTGGCAGGTCAGAGCCTTAGGGTACACGTTTCGAGCCCAGGGGCTTGTGGGAGTCCAAAAAGAAGAGTAGGAATGGGAATGGGGGAAAAACACATTAAGAGAGATAGGCAGACAGACATTGCTTTTATGTCTACACAACACAGAATGCTGTAATGCTATGTGGTAAAAGATTTTTCCTGTGTGTAAACAGGTCCACCGACCCACAGTAGAGAGTGTAACAGCTGCAAGCTTGGCACTGTTAAAGGATCGGCAGTGAAAAGAGAGAGAGGAGAGACAGGAGAGGGAACATGCCCAGAATAAAAAAGAACCTGCTGCAAGCTTTAATAAAAGACCTCCTAAACAACTCAGCTGAAGTCATTTTTAACCCACAAGCAAAATGAGGACACGACTACTTGCACATTCTAAACTTGGAGCTGGCAGATGGATGTATTGATCTGGCTAAGTCACTTTTGAGTAACTGAAGCCTAAATGAGACATTCAAGCTAAAGATTCAGGAGCTTCTGTATTTTCCTTGGCAAACAACGAACAGGCACAATATCCATTCATAAAGGCCTCATGGACAGGACCCTCTCACTCACTAAGCTTCCAGGAATACTATAAACATTAGATTCAATGTTTGGCAGCAGCCTGGTTTTGCTAACATGCTGGGGGCGAATGAGGCAATTTCACGTCTGTCCTGCTATTAAACCGAGCATGACGCTGAACAAATGCCAGCATCAGAGAAACGTTGGGCATGTTAGAAGGGAACAGCCAAATGTAATATCAGATATGATTGTACAATGGTGGAAATATGAGTGGCATAAAATTCAGAAGCATAATATTCTCCACCTTCACAAAAAACAAAAAACTGCCTTGTTGGTGACTGTGTCAGTGGTGAACTTTAGCTAGGACTTCAGAATTTCAGGTTTATTTGTTTCTATCCAAGCAATTTAGTAGGAGCCTGATGTGTAACTGAAAATAATGCCTGAAGAAAGATGCATCTATAAATGACTTACCGATAAGAACTCCGACTTGGCCTGCTCCACTCCAGGCAGGCTGACAGGGCTGTCATGTACAGTTTGCACTCCTGACCGAGGAGCCAATGTGAACTTGACATCAGGTCCTTATCACCTCCCTTCACCTATTTGTCACATCCAAACTTACCATCACCTAGTCTTAACTGGAGATTATCCTCATCAAAAGACACACTCAGCCCAATGTGTCAGGAAAGAAGTTGCAAAACATGAGATTAGGCCTGTTCCTAAGCAACAATTACCTAAATAAGATTACTGAATTTGGGATTATTGCTAATAAAGATAGTAAGAGAGAAACTAATGGGACAAATGCAAGAGGACAAACCAAAACACAAGAGGACTCATCTGACGAGTCTAATCAGCATTCTCAAGAGATGCAATTATCTTCACAAAGCACTGTGGGGAGCCATCTCTCGGCATCTCTGAATACAGGGCATCAGTTTTGCACAGCCTCTGCCAAACAGTCTTTCATATCACACCTATATGTGCGGAAAACAGCCCTGCATTAAGATAAACTAACCCGATCTGAGGGGTGAAGTGGTTGCAAATTAAAGGCCTGGAATTCCTGACAGTTTTGTGCTCTTGCCCCCCAAGCACACGTGATTCAAATCAACTAGTAATTATCTGGTGCACTTGGCAAACTTTGATGGACTCTGGCCCCCAGTTCCCCACGACTGATACAAGCCCACTAGTTGTGATGCATCTTTTATGGGATTATTTTTATTTCACATTAAAAGTTAATGGCATCTGGAAGATTTTTTTTTTTTTTTTTTTTTTTTAACAGTGTACCTGCTTTCATAGGACACTCCAAAGACTATATCTCTGTTTGACATTCATCCACCAGAGTGGTGTCATTGCCAATGTGTTGGCTTTTGGGTCAATAACAGATATAACACTATAATGACATCAACTAATTGATTATTAATTAATTTGTTTGGTATTTTTAGTTGACCAAGTCAATTAGTTGTTGCACCCCGAATCCGAAATCAATCAAACTAAAAACACTGTTTTCTAGTAAATGTTTGGGCAGGCAATTGAACAGGCCACTGCTGCAACCAACGTTTCCTGAAAAAAGAAGACGAGGAGAAACAATCTCTTGCTCATAATTCTCTTGCATTTCTCCAACATCAGGACTTCATATGAGATCAGAGAGAAAATATTTGATGTCAGCAAATTAAAAATAAATTCATAGGGTACCAACAGCTGCTTTGACTTTTTATCCAATCCATTATGCCTGCTGAGCTTCACCTTTGAACAGTGCACACAGTTCAAAAGAACACCATGGCACAAAGACAGACACACCAAGCAGACAGAAAGCAGAGGACAGATAAGGCCAGTTCGAGAGTGTGTTGGCTGGAAAAAACGGCATGTCAGTCAGCTGCACTGTGAAAGTCAATTGACAATTAGCCTAGCTCTCGGTCACAGTTGTGCGTGGGAGCATAGCAGTCAAGCAGAATGAAGCCACTCAAGGTAATGAGCCATTGCATAACCACAGGCTCCATTCTCAGCTCCATTCTTAGGTAGACTGACCTTAATTACTAGAGAATCTCTAAGAGTACACTTGAACACAACTAAGGCTTAATACACTGAGGCAAACAGTGTTAGTGGACCAGCTTGTAGCATGAGGGTCTTACTGACCTGCTATAGGCTATGAATAGTGAAAAGGAACAGAAAGACAAAAACAGCAGCACCATTTCAGAGAAAGAGAGTATCTCCTGTAACAATTTTACAGAAAGTCCAGTCTACTGTCATTCGATGAGAAGCCACATCGAATAAGGAGTTTCACTCATTACATTGACCCCATGGTTGATGCTTTTGTAAATACTTTGCTTCTATAGTTTCTTTTGGCTCAAAAGCTTTGTCCATTGTTTTCCTGGCACGGCTATTCTCCCCTCTTCCTCTGTTGCACTTCCTAAGTTTATAGTTTTCCCACTTGTCTTTCTGAAGCTGATGGCTGCCTTTAAAGATGTACAACTTTGTGCTCCTAGTCCTCCATTTTCCACTTTGCTCTTGGCAAGGAGGAAAGAAGTGAGAGAAAAACACATGCCTCCTCTGCACTGACAGCTGAGAGGCTGTACTTAATCACACACTTAACCAATTCCTCAGCCACAAACCTTCTTGCCTGCCCTCTTTAGAATATAATCAGCAAGAGGATATAATCTCTCTACTCATGGCTGTGACTTTTGTCTTAAACATTAGTAGGTGAAACTCAATGATTAGACAATGTAATAACAGCTGCAACTTCAGTTCGCCTCTAAAGTGTTATTACTTTAGGTCTCAAGATACTGGCATTACGTGCACTTGTGAAAACGTCATTTTCACTTAGTCATGCATGGCAGCATCAGAATTTCCTCCCTAAAATCGGTGCTGTAGTAAAGAAAACTGATTTACCTTGGCATAGCTGAATGAGAGTGCTGTACATGTAACTGACAACTGACCATTAACCTCAAACCCTCCTCCTTCAAATGCAAACCAAGTACTGTATTTTCCACGCGCTGTTAACTGATGGATGTTTTAAACTAAAAAGTAATAATAAGGCTAAAGGCTATGTGCCCTCTTGGATTTTGTAATGCCAAAACAGCTAATAAAAGCAGTGATTACACGTCCAACTGTAAAAGGAAAATCAGTGCTTCACTTTGAGTCAAAATATCAGTACATCATAATACATCACAAAACATAAAATACTCAATGCATGTGTTCTTTGATAACCCAAGGTACTTCCGAAGCATATACCACAGACCAATGTTCATTTCCTCATTTTCTCAATACACTTCCACTCTGGAAGCGGAAAAGGTAGCTGCATCAACACAGATATTTATGTTTGATAATCAAGAATGCATCTTTAATGCACAAACATTAGGATCCTTTAGCAAAAGGAAAGCAGTAAAGCTGAAGTGGTGCTGAAAAACAAAGTGTGCTTAAAGAAGGAGCCACACAGATGAGGGAAGGAGGGATGAGCCAAGAGACTGGTTCAGTCTCCAGACAGTAAAGAGTATATAGAAAAAAAGGTATTAAAAGCAATCAGTGACAAATCCAGAGACCTCAGCTGCAGGAGGCACAGAGTAAATGGCAACATGCACCCCTGTGCCAGCAAAGAGACTACAGTGCCTTTCTCGGCTATAAAGGGGGCAAAATCAGCAGGGTAGCAGCCTTTCCCTGGCAACAGCCAGGCATCGCAGCATTGCCGCAAGCCCTCAGTCACTTTCTGGTCAATAGCGCTTACCACATCCAAACAGATGAGCGGTCAGCAGTACCCAGCATCATCAATAGTGATAAGTGCTCATTTCCAGCATGAAGACTGCTGCCGGTATTGGAACTAAAGTGAGCAAGAAAAGCAGCACATCCAGAGGATATGCTGAAGGTCTCTGTCCCCTGGGTGTTTGGGAGGGGAGGGGGTCTTTTGTTCAGGCTGAGGCCCAGCACTCTTGGGACAAGCTTAGACCATCTGAATCGCCTCCACAGTGCTGTACTTGAATGGAGACTTCAAAAGAGCCTTGGTTCCAACTCTGAAAAGCTCAAACAAACAAAAAAAAAAAAGACAGAAGAGGCTCATGACTGACAGCCTCCTTAAGGCAAAGCAAAGGGCGTGTGAGAGAAAGAACTGGAATAGATAACACTGGCTGTTTCGAACAGTTACTCCCAGCGCTGGTTAGAGTCAAACATGCTTTGAATGCTGACAACAGAAACAGAGGGAGATACAGCAAACAGTAGGTCCAAATCTCATTAAACGTGACACAAAAGCAGCACTAAACGCATGTGACTGAGCAGTTAGTGGTGACACAGCTTTTGCATTCATTCTGCTTCCTGTTTCTTCAGCTTCTCTTGCCAGACCTCTTCCTCTTAAAAGTACCCTTACATAAAGAGGTTGAGAGGCAATGCTTGCACTCCAGAGGAGGGTACCATCAATAACTTTAGGAGGAGGAGAAATCCAACACTCAAGTAACGTATAATGTCTTGAAATAGCAATTCCAAAATTGAAAAACATTTTATGTAGAGTCCAACTAGCTTACACTCTTAAAAGTACAAGACCCTTGAGGAACTTTTAGAGATTGTTCAATATGAAACTGTGGAGGAAACTTATAAAGTGCTTCAAGGAATCTTTAGGAGACCTTTTGCTTTTATTTATGATAAAAGTGTAAGATAAGAGGTTCCTCCACAGTTCCAAACTGAAGAACTTCCAAAAGTTCCTGAACGAGCTTGTACTTTCACAGTATTTTATCATGCAATCTAAGGTTACTCAATGATAAATAACATGAAATGGCTATAATCTCAGTGAAGGAATATTTCACTGCAGCCCACTTCCAAAATACACCTTTCTAAGCACAAAAATGGAACAGTAGTAAGGATAAAAATATAAAAAGAAGAAAATTCCACAACAATCTGCTTAAGGACACAGTAGCGGAATACTTGCGAGAAACAGAAATAAGTCTGTGTTTCTTAACAGTGTAGCAGGCGATTGTCAAAAACCTTTCAGTAACAGCCACCTTCTAAATACTGCTGCTACTTCACACACACAGAAGATTCGTAAAGGGACTTTCATTTCCACCAGGCCCTGTCAAGATGAAGACATATGCAAGCACTCGTGGCTAAATCCATTTCATTAGTGTTGATATGTGAATGAAATGGGGGTATATGCTAGATGTACACAACCATGTTCGGTGATTTCTCTCAGTTCTCCTGTTACCGAGCACCCATCCCAAGTGATATGAGAATCACTATTGCTTTAAGCAAGTTGGACACTTAGTGGTGGGGAACTGCAACATAACAGCGGTTGGTTGCTGAGCTTTAAGAATGAAACTAATGAAGTGGTGTAGTATTACTAGAGGTGCAAGGGACTCTCACAATTTAATATGCCACCACTTATTCTAAAAATCCTTTACCATCACCCCTTTTCAATTTTGGGATTACGGCTATTCTAACTTTGTCAGGTCCCATCATCAGCCAGTCTAAATATCCACTACTTCAGAGCAATTCCTAATTTACTCCAACAGATTGGCTAAGGAAATGAGGGAAACAAGGCTTCAAGTGCCTGAAACTGGGGAACCATTGACTGGCCCATGACAGGTGTGTGTCTTTGCTGTAAATGTTACTGAAATTTATTCTAACATAAATTTCATCTGATTCCTTCCAGTGAAGTTGGCTGCTCATAATAAAAGTACATTGAGTGGAACAGTATATATGCCTATAGTCCTTTGGCCATTTAACCAGTTTTTTCACATTACCCTACAGACCATTTTAGACGTATACTACAATGTACTTACAACTACTGAACGTATACAGCACAAATATTAGCCTGACAGACAAAATGAAGAGAGTAAACAAAAAACTGAAAATGGGTCAAAAGTGCAGGAATGGGACAGAGACTTTGATTCCAAATGTTCACATGAAAAATAGTATTTTCAAGCATCGTTGGAGACCTGTCTATTACATGAGTGTAAACAGGTTATTTTTAATGTTGATGCAAATCAGTGTGTAGGATAGTAACGTTAATCAGGGAGATTACATGGAGTCACTACTCCACTAAACAGTTTGTCAGCTTTAATATTAATGCAAAAGCATCACACACACACACACCTGAACATGAGAAGGGTCCCTATCTGTATATAACCCTTGATATTAGCTGCAACTGGTTGGGAAAATTGCTTTCCAACACAGGATAAGTTGAGAAAGAAAGCGGGACAGCAGCCACCGCCCAGCTCCGATCTCCCCAGAGAAGGAACTAGAAACTCTACCGCAGCACAGGAAGGAAGATCTCCGCCAGACCCTCCAAACACAGACCACCTTCGCACTCCTGAGATTTTACATGTTCTATATAAAAGGGAGCGCCTGTTACTAAACCGTCCTAATCCATCTGACAACAGTCTCTACGGGCTGCAGACACACTGTTTAGACCCTTAACCAGAATCTAACCAGACAAATAAAGACTGAGCTGCAGCCCAAACACCCCAATTATCCCTTAAACACACCCGATTATTCCACAAACACCCCTGATGTGCTCTGCACTTTAACTGTTACACAGCGGTGAGCAAACACGCACATTAAACGTTACCTACATCTGCCCTGCCTGCACTGGGGCAGAACAGGAAGTGAGCTGGAGCTCAGCTACAGCCCCAAAACGCCTTTACACACAAAGTCGGAGCGAAAAGTGACCGAAGGGCCAAACCCACTCGGTTTAACCGTTAAGCTCTGACCCACACACTGTAACAGTCGGGAGCTGAACCGTTCAGCGCTGTTTCAGAGGAGGGGTCGAACAGAGGCAGAGGAGACGCGGCCTGCTCACCTCCTCCACACACGGTTAGCCCGCCGGCTAAAGCTACAAGACGAGCCACAAACGGTTCGAGTTGACAGACCAACGAGCCGCGTCTGTGAATGTCGAGCGGACGTTTCTCGGTGTTTTCCTGTCAGGGAACTGCGGCGTTCAAACTTCCCGCTGTAAACACAGCCCTAACCTTCGTTTGGCCGGTGCGCGGTAGCGTTCGTTACGGTTGGTGTGTTCTGACCGCGCTTACCGTGGAGCTGCTTCAGCCGGAGCGTCTGTGACTCTTCTCAGCGGCGCGAGGAGGGAGCGGCGAGTCCACAGCGGCGCGCTTCCGGGAACACCGACGCGCGAGGCCAAGACCGAGAGAACGCGCGCAGGCTGGCGACGAGCTGCTCTTGCGCATGCGCAAAACACCAGCGGCGGTTCGAATCGCTGCACGAACCGACTCTTTCGACCTCCCGCCACAGAACACAGCGACTCCTCCCTGAAAACACGAAAAGCCTGTTTTCAGTGTGGAAAAATGAAAATAAATGAATAAAATTAAATTAAAAAAAAATATATATATATATAGATTTTGTATTATATTATTATAATTTTTATATTATATTCTATTGTTTTTGCAGTGTTTTTATTCAGTTCTTTTGGGCATTTGTAGCTTTTATCCTTAATTTTCTTTTTGTCTTCCCCAGCCTGCTAGTTTTTTACAGTATGATAAGGTCAGATCCACAGTGGGGACATTCACATTGTTACAGCACCAAAAGGTAGCAAGACAAATAAATGAATAACAGTCTGTTTATTTCGAATAGAATAGAATAGAATAGAACTTTATTAGTATATACAATATAACTATACATAAAAACTGAAGAATGTTATAGATATTTGCAAATTAACTACTTAAACAGAAAATGCAAAGAATACTGTAAATAAATGTGCTACATTGACAAAACCCTATTTCCTGTAAGTGTGTGTGAACCAGGTCTGCTGGGAGCTGTGCTGGTTGGATTGTCTAACAGCAGCAGGGAGGAAGGAGCTCTGATAGCGCTCCTACATGACAAATACCAAGCACCATGTCTGGAGGAAACCTGGCACTACTCATCACCTAACCAATACCATTCCTACAGTGAAGCATGGTGTTGGCAGCATCATGCTGTGGGGATGTTTTTCTGCAGAAGGAACTAGGACTGTCAGGGTTGAGGGAAAGATGACTGCAGAGATGCACATAGACATCATTGGTGATAACCCTCTCCAGAGCTTTCTGGACCTGACTGGGATGAAGGTTTATCTTCCACCAGGATAATGACCCTAAGCAGACAGCTAAGATAAAGGAGTGGGTTCGGTACAACTCTGAATGTCAGAGCCAGAGCCCAGACTTGAACCTGATTGAGCATCCTAAAAATGGCTGTGCACCGATGCTCCCCAGTTTGAAAGGTTCTGCAAAGAAGAATGGGAGGAAAAAAAGATACGCCAAGCTTGTAGCATCATACTCAAAAAGATTGTAATTGCTGCCAAAGGTGCTTCCACAAAATATTAAGCAAAGGCTGTGAATACTTATGTATGTTACAATTTTTTATTTTATGAATTTCAAAGATTTCAAAAAACATCTCACTTTGCGGGGGTATTGTGTGTAGAAATCTGAGGGACAAAATGAATTGAATCCATTTTGGAATAAGGCTATAACAAAATGTGTTAAAAGTGAATCGCTGGATGCAAAATGGACTATAAAGGATTGCTTTTTTAACTTAATTTTGACTACCGTTAAGTATTTTGAAGAAGTGAACAAATATCCTTGTCAGTGTAATCATTACAAATAACTCATCAGAATATTTTTTCTTTAAGCTCAAAAACACTCTGGATGATCAGTTCTCAACATGATTTCTGAAACGTAAACTGTTTTTTAGTTCCATAAGCAAAAGAAAAATGCAAGTACGTTTTAGATCAAAGCATGGACAAATTCATACAAATCTTTTAATTCTGTTCATTTTTACACCTCAAAGACAAATTTGAGTAGCCTAGGATCTCCTGAAAATATTTGGCATGTGTGACTGTCTCCTATTAATACATTTCTGATTTTTTGTGAATGTACTTCTGTGAAACTTCAAAAGGTTACAGTGAACCTACTAATTGAAAGAACTTACATTTTAAACCTCAAACAAGAACATGAGTGAAAGAGGAAGATGAGATGGTAGTTGGTGCTGCAAATTTTTCAGTGGCAAATACAGACAAATGTCTTTTAAACTGATTTCAACTGTTCTACACAGCTGATGGCACAGGACCAGGGATCACCAACCCTGCTCCTGGAGTACTACCATCCTAGAAGTTTCAAATCCAACTCAAATTGAGCAAACAATTTAATCAAGAACATCCTAAAGCAGTAACAAAAACGGAGGGGTTTTGCAGGGCTGGGACAGCCAAGGTCACAGATGCAGAATTAAGTGGTTTCTTCTGAAACTTTAGAAAATGCTGCCTACCAAGACAAGATTCTGGGTAGAAAGGTGACCAGTCATGTCTGAATTGAAGTTAAATAATCTAGCATTTTGTTATTGCATGAAACCTCCAATGGGTAATAACAGTTAAATGCTCATATCCAACAGTGACTTAAGCCAGCTCTTGACAATGATACTGCCAAACACAAATCGACTGTTATGGCCAATTGGTGTTTTGTTTTAAACACTTTACTGAAAAATCAAATTTCATAAATGCAACCACACTGATTAGCTTTACAAGCATTTTGATCAAACTATTAATGCATTTACACTATTATTCCAACTGAAGAGTGGAGAACATGGGGCTCAAAATATTTATAGAGATGGTGGTGACCTCTGGTGGTTAGAGGTATAGAAACCAATTTTAAATTAGAACAAGACTTTAAAAATCAAAGACACTAAATGTTATCAACTTTTATACTTTATATGCACTTTGATTAAAACCCATTTTGTTCAACTGGAATGTCAATTTCACCCCAAATTGCATATGAACCAGAACTTGCTCCTTCCATTACAGTGAAGTGGCAATATTGAGAATTTGCCACCAGTGAAATATTACTGCATTAAACAAATTAGTTTGGGAGAACTCATATTTGAAAAATAAGTCATTTCCAAACCTCAAAACCTTCAAACAGCATTGCAACCAACAACTTTTCAACTGAAGCATGAGACTTGATGAAAATTGCAGTTTATATACAAAAATAAAGTGGATTGTGACATACAGGAAGTTGGAGACAGGCTTAAAAAAAAAAAAAAAATTAAAAAAAAAAAATTAAAGCATTCCTCTAAACGTTTACTATATTGTGGCCACGAACAAATAGCACAAGTTATGTAAAACAAACCCAAGCCTGCTTCAGCTCAAATAGGCAAGTACATTTGGTATACAAAGTAGTCTTAATGAAATTACAAACCTGTGCAACATCTGTACACTGACATTAAAACTGAACCGAACGTTTGTACAAAAGTAAAGAGGCATTGCTTGGATACTGTAGATATACTGCAGGTTTTATTACAACGATCTACAAAGGGAGGGTAAAGACAAGCACCTCCCTAATCAATTCCTACAGTCAGACCAGGTTTTTTTTCAAAAAAGGAACTAAAAACAAAAAGTAGGTAAAAAACACTTCAGAGCATTTTAAAAGGAGAAGATTGGTACACAAGTTTAAATCACTTCTGAAGACAAGTAAGTGTAAAATGTCCGCCATATTCAAAGCTGTAACAACCACCATCTCGGATTAGAAGAGATGAACGCAGCTCAGACAAGTCACTTAGCTGGTATCCATCTGAAGACAAAGAAGAAAAAAAAAGTGTAAGCCACAATTTAAAGAGCAAAGAATTCTCTAGACACCATCAGAATGAGACATCATACCCTAGCATTGTAGGCATCTAACTGAGCATCCAGCTCTTCTGCGGAGAGCTGCTGTTTGTTATTGCCTCTTCCACCTCCCCTGCCACGACCTCGGAGTCCACCACCCCGACCTCCACGGCCTCGCTGTAAACCTCCAAAGCCTCCTGTTCTGCTTCTGTTCATGCCTGCACCACCGCCTCGATTCAAACTGAAGTTTCAAAAGAAAATTAATTTAAACCACAAAACTACCAATTAAGACATGCACAAAGCTGGAGATGCAGAACTCACCCTTGCATTGGGGCTCGTCTCTGTACATCAATCTGTGATGTGACATGCTGAATGTTCATTGGACGACCTGAAAAGACCACCAAATTACTTTCCAGTAACAGCCAGGTTGCACTGAATACAAACTTAAAATCAGTATAAATAAGCCATTTCCAAAAAAAGCATACCATCTAGGGGAACACCATTGTATTGCTTCATGGCCTTCAGAGCATCAGCTTTCCTCTCAAAGTGCACATCGGCTGTGCCAAGGCTACGGCCTGAGCGGTCATAATGTACTGCGGCTTTCTTCAGCGTGCCAAATTCTGCAAAAAGTTCCTGCGGGCAAGAATAAAGTAGAACAGGACTCAAACCAACAAAGGACATTTCAAGAAGCCAATGCTCTCCTATTGCAAGAACATACCTGGATATCTGCATCCGAGACACCAAAGTCGAGATTGGATACAAGAAGTTTTCCTCCGGTTTCCACACCAGCGCCACCACCTGTGCCACCGCCACCACCTCCAGCACTGGCACTGTAGCCATTGTCGAACAGGTCGTGCTGCCACTTGTCAGGGAGCTGCTTGGGCTGCAACAGATGAAAGAGAACGCACCTGCTGACTTCGGATCCCGTCTGTCACTGACAGTCCACTCGGCTGGGTGCTGGGGCAAGCAGGGGGCTCCACCTCAACAAGGCCAGGGGCAACCAGTATGCTCACTGCGATTTCCAGCAATCCCTGCCCACCCCATCACTACACACAAGTAAGCCAGTGCAAGGAAGGAAAAGATGGCAGCATACAAACTAATACACATTCTCAATCTACAGGTGGTTAACTAAAAAACCAATTTACAAAATTAAATTCAGCACCTCTCCCTAATCTAACCTAAAATTAATGGTGCTGGTGCCACTGTCTTGTAAGAGTAGCCCAAAGAAAATATACAAAGCCAAGAAAACAAGGGGCAAAACAAAAATCTAATTTATTAGTGCCAACACCAGTTAACTGCCTCAATCCTGGTCCTGGAGGCACCCCTTCCTGCACACCTGATTCAACACAGGTCTGCTCACTGACAGTGCCTTAAGGGGTGTTGCATGGTGTGTTCCATTTGAAACATGGAGGGCAGGAGGCCTCTGGGACCAAGGTTGATCAACACGGTTAAGCCCTGTATTTTACCCACCCACCAGCCAACCACAACCTCCCCCCTCCCAAAGAGTCTCTTGCCGTCCACTCCACACGAATCCTCGCAGGCCTTCAGGGTGGACAGTCGACAGCTGACACTGGAAACCGATGAGTTGGATGGAGACAGTCCATTGGAGGGGTCGTGAAGGACGAGCCCAGAACAGTCCACAGCCGGTCTGAGTTCAGACCCCTCAGCGTCCATTTTGAAAGCGCGCCATTTTGACTCCGCTTACAACATTACAGCACCGCTTTCTGGAGCCTCCTACAGACCCCGTCAGCCGCTCCCAAAGAAAAGTCCGGCCTTATTACACACAAACCCCAACACACTATCTGCGGATGGCTCCCGGGGTCGATTGAACACGGACCCCCTCCCAAACAAAGGGCCTCCTCCGAGTCGAAGGCCGCGCTCGAGTTGGGCCTCCGAATAAAGCGGGCCGTGTGCGTCCCGCCGAGCGTCTCCGGAGCTGTGGACAGTGAAGACCAAACCCCGGACAGGAGGAAAGCCGCCATTTGAGCGCGCGCAGCTGCTGTCTCCAAAATGGCGGAGCTGGCTGGAGGGGCGCAGATAAGCCGCTTTAGCTCCGCGCGCAGGACGAAAGGACAAACGGCTGTGGTTTGGGAGACAGATAACATTATGCACAACACAGCCTTCTTAACTTAACAGCCACAATACGAGCCTCTCCACGTTCACCCTCCGGGCCACTGGAGCAGGCGAGCCTGGAAAGAAAAGAGGGGCCTTGACCCGGACCCCTGGCTGTGCTCGAGGGTTTTGCTCCTCTTTCTCAGCCAACCCGCTTTATCTTTCTCCTACCCTGCTGTACGGCGTGGGTCTGCTTCTGCCGCGACTCAGGCCCTGTCGGTTCCTCACGGGGCCCGATCCTCCGCCGCGGCCTCCGAAGCCTCCGCCCGCGCTTCCGAGCCGCCCGGCCCCGCGGCTCCCACCGAGCCCGCCACGGCCTCCTCTTCCTCTGCCCCCGCGGCCGCCGCCACCTCCCCCCCTCTGCTGCTTATTCTGCTTGATGATGTCGTCCAGAGACATATCCATCTTGTCTACCATTGTTTAAACCCTCTCTCTCACTGCCCTGCGTCTACAGCTGACACGCGCCCTGCCGGAGGAAACGACGCGCTGACCGCCTTAACCTCTCTTATACGAAGGAGCGCTGACGTACAGCTCACTTCCGGCGCGGCGCGGCCAATGGCGAGGCGCGGTGGGAGGAGCCTCCTCCACAATAACAAAGCTGATAGTAAAGAGCTCCAGCATGGCGGAGCTCTATCTCACACTGTTCACCTCAGGAGGAAAAACAGAACAGGGTCATCCAGGTCCCCATGAAAACCAAAGGGCAGCACATCGTCCTTGGGTGGATGTTCAATGTTCTGACCTGGATTACCCTCCTCTGGGCTTGAATAAGCCATCTACACAAAAACCCAACTAGTGGTCGTCAGGGTTTCTCAGCCTGCGGGTCAGAGGCCACCAGTGGGCCTTGAAGCACTTCCTAATGCAGGGTTTCATGAATTCCCTGCTTTAATACGCCCAGAAAGGGCTTGTTGATCCTTCTAGTTGAATCAGGTATGCGGGGCAGGTGTGTGCCGGGACCAGGGTTGAGAAACACTGCTCCAGTGGTTCGCGGGCCATCCTCATGGGGAGGTTGTAGTCCACAGTGAGCTAGTAATTCCACTGATATAACTTTCTTGTGGGCATTTTCCCCCAAACTGCTGTCAGAAATCTACAGGGCCCTAAGCATTATGGTGGGAAATAATATTCCAGAATTAATTAGATAATTAAATTATTAACCATTATTAAATAGAGAATGGTTTATGTCTCTAAATATTATTTTTCTACCTTGATACTTGGGGCCCTGTAGAAATGGTAGCTACAAAGATGATCTGATGTTGTTCTGCCATTTTCATTGTGACTGTTCAGCGGGGAATTCTATACACACTGCAAAAAAACAAACAAACAAACATAAACCAGCAATATTTCCATAATTTCTTAATGTTGAACACATGGCTAATACTTTTCAGTTAGTCAGCAACATCCTCTTTGCATACAATGACAGTACAGTAAAATGAAATGAGTATAGACTCATAAATGACTGTAACTCTTGATCAATTGTAATTCTTGAACAATTGTGGTGCAAAGCTCATACAATTAAATCTAGTGACTTTACTTTTATTAATTTTTTTCTTCTACGGTTCTTTTAAAGTTGGACAAAGTGGATCACTCTGAGACACAGAAAACACTGAAACATCGATCACCTCTTCTCACCTTCACCCAGGTGAGAAACCACATGCTATTCAGGCCATTGTCCTTGTGATTGCTGCATTTGACCCAGATACATAGAATGAATGCTGGTTATAAGCCAATATACCTACTTACACACCTGAAGAAATTGTATTTCAAAGTGATTTAAATGTGTCTATTCAATGTGCTGCTGGTGGCATCCAGGAGAAACTGGAATCCTATCTAGTTAGAAGAATTTTTAATGTTCTGACTAGGTCAACATCTGACCTATTTTTGTTATGAGTTTATTTAGTTAAGATTTATTCATCTGTTATATGTTGTTCTTAGAACTTGCACATATCTATTACATAGGCAAGCAGTTTTAAATGGGTTACTTAGATCAGGGTTTCTCACTCAGTGGGGCTCGCCGCAAAGCACTTTCTAGTGGTCCACAGGCCCATCTTCAGGGGAAGGCTGTAGTCAGCAGTGAGCCTTTAACAGCACTCTAAATCATTGAATCTACATTTTCACATTTAGCTTTTTGTAAATACGAGTCAAGAGATCAATCATGCAAAGTTCCCATTATGTAAACATTAATAGAAATTAACAATAAATATTGCAGAAGTAACACAAGGCAAAGTAAACATGATCAGTTTAATACAATGCATACAACGCAGTCGCAGGTACCTGATGCAGATTATTACCCAACCAAAGAAATTATGATGTTTTTCCTAAAAAAAAAAAATGTGTCGTCTGATGTTGCAATGCATCGTTTTTTTCTGAGGTACTTTTGGGACAGAGTTACATTGTTCAGGCCCTAATTCTCACATTTTCAGTTTCAGCAGTGAGAAATATAAGGCAAAAACAATTGTACATAAAAAGCAGAGTTTTCTTTTTTTCTAGTTTATAAAAAGGTGGGATGTGAAGTGTAAAAGGTTGAGAACCCCTGACTTAGATGACCAAGACTTGTATATCTGGAAATTACCACTTCATTTAATGGCTATCAAATATAGAATAAACAAATGGAATTGTCTTGAACTGACCACCACTGTCTTAGAGCTCTAAGAAGAATGAAATAAGAACAACACAGTCACCTTTTATAGGTTGATAGCATAAAAGTCACTTTTATTTTATTTTCAAGGCTTATCTAAGATGCAGAAAAAGTACTCAAAAGTGTATCCATTTCTTTAAAAAAAAATGAACGTATCTCAATTAAAAACATTTGGCTTGCCAAGCTCACTTGTACTGTCATACTAAACTTTCTTTTCAAACTAACTTCCAAAAAACAAACAAAAGAACAAAACAAAAAACAAAAAAAAACCAAAAAAAACAACAGCCATTCGGCACTCCCCTTCAAAGTGACATGGTTTGAAAATGGAGCACATGTTTTTAAGACTGCAGCAAGTCAAGTCAAGAGTCTGTCCCTCTGTGACCACATGCCTTTTCCTTCTGTCAGGTCAAAATAATAACAATAATAACCAAAAAATGCATATGAAAAAAAATCTGTATACAAAAACCAAAGAGCAAGAAAAGACAAAATCCCTGAAATCTGACTCCAGGCCTATTTGCCAACCCATCTGTCAATAAGAGGTGCACGGATTCAGGACGTGAGCGTCTGAATGCAGAATGGGATGGGTAAGGAATCAGGGATTTGGATGGGTCTTGAAGATGCGTCAGCCAGTTTGTCCAGACAACAAGTCTATGAGGCAGAGGCTTTCTGGATTAAGGTGGCCAAACAGGTTGGCATACTGTTGACTGACTGAAGGTTGGTGGCATACAAAGATCCCAAAGGGAGTGAGTGGGGTGGGGATGCTGTTGAACCAATGACGAGAGGAAATCCACTAAGACTTCTTGGAGTCTTGTGTGTTGCGCTTCTTGAGGTCGCTCAGGTCAACTGGTGTGAAGGCTGAAACACAGATCAGCATTGGATCAGGCATGTTTCGATAATGCTTTAAATATCCTGCAAATATTGGTACCGGGGTCTAACAATTTGAACTTTTACAGTGATAATTGATATTTAACCACTAAGACGTGCACAAAAGGTATGTACATGTTTTGTCCAAATAATAACACAGCTGAGAAAAATCTTCTGGATGTTTATAAAGTTTTTTGGTTAATTTACTGCCAACAGTGATGAGTTTTCTATTTGTAATCCACCTTGCTGAACAGCAGGGCAGCGTAGGTTTACAATGGATGTAAAATGCAGAGCCAGCACTTACAGAAATGTGCGGATAGTTTAATTCTAGTTTGTTACAGCTGAAATTAAGATGAAGTTACAGAATAAAATCAATTTTGGAACCACTCATGTCAGTGATTTAAGGAACTATAGCTCAGGAGTGGACAGAAAAGGACTTACATAAATCAATCTTAATTGATATTTAGGAAAAGCAAACAGTGATGTAACCTTCCGATCATACTCTGTGACTAACTGTACAACCAAGACGCCAACAAACCTTAACTAGTAATCATAATGATGATGTATAATATCAGCATTTGATAATAAAAGAAAACTGTATTTATGCAAGAAGCTGCTGGAACTCACAATGAAGGTTTGGATTTGGGTTTTTCTCCACATATTCTTGTGGTCCACGTTCACTGTTCTGTGGTGACTTGATGTCTCTTAGAACACACAGCCATGCTACAACACAAAGCACAAAGTTATAATCAATTCCAAATGGCAAATCATGTATTCCATTTAAATCAATATCTGGATATAAAACCTTACCGTAAAACATACTTACTGTCATGAATAAAGCGCACGTTTTCTTCATGTGCAGGTGTGAACAGTTCCCCAGTATTAGTCGGAGACCGAGGACTTGACGTCCTTTTGTACGTATGCATTCTAGGCGCAGAGGAACTGGAAGACAAGTTGGTGAGATTTTTGCATTAGAATACAAGTCGACACAGAAAATTATTCATAGAAAAAGAAACAGACCGTCTCAGATTTTCTTATTTGGAATTTTGCCCTAATAACACACTCACTAGTGAATGACAAAACAAAGAACATGGGATTTTGTTTTATCTTTAGGGGCTGCTTACACCTTGCATTAACATGAAATTCATATCACCACTACTGTCCAGAGGAGAGAGGCCAAGAATGGTGGAAAAGAATAGTGTTCAGTTTCACGGGAACAGAATATGTCATTCTTCAACATGTGTCAGACATTTAAATAAGTCTGTATTAAAAAGTACTGACAATGATCTTCAGAAAAATACCAGTGTTTCAGAGGTAGAAATTAAGAGAGAATGACAGGAATTTTCACAACACTGTGGAAAAATAGTTTGTTTGCACATTCCCATTATGGTACTATCAGAAAATGTGAAGGACTATTTCAACTACAATGAAGCATGCTATGCCACTTTACCAGCGCTGGTCAAGTATCTACCAAGAAGCATGAACACACAAACAGAAAGCAGTATCCATAACAGTAATTACTTGTAATAGCTTTTTTGACATACACATTTCCTCTTGCCTAACAGTCTTCTGACATTGGTAGGCAGCCTTGACCTGGTATTTGGGGAACCAGCCTTGTGACTCAATTCCCTGAACTGGCAGGATATGACTGAAGTGCCCTTGAGCAAGGCACTCAACTCCCCAGGTGCCAATGATAGCGCTGCCCACCACTCTGGGCATAGGTGCTCACTGCCTCCTAGCGTGTGAATTCACTAGTGTGTATGTGCGTGGATGCAGAGGACTAATTGCCCTGTGTGCAAGCACAGTGGGTCTATGTGCATGTTTATGTTTAAATGTGGTCATGACACATATCTGTGCATTTGCAAATGTGGCTTATATGTCCTGGACATGGTCCACTTGGCTTTTCATGTGATCAAGTGAAATCCAATCAATCACCAAAGATTTGTTAAAGGAAGTTATAAAACGTTTTGAAGAGAGGTTTTTACAAAGTGGGTGTGGTGGTATGGTACTTTCCAAATGGGAAATATACAATGGCTGTCGGCCAGTACTCAAGATTCTACAGAATTACAGAGAAATCTCCATTTTAAAGTGTAGAAAAAAAAAATACTGAGATGCGTGTTTGCCAGACGGGAACAATGACATAATTTCCTGAAAGTGTTCCTGTACTTGAACCAATGTAAGTTATTAAAACAAATGTGTGGTTTGTTTCAGGTCTGTCCAACTTAACCCTAAAGTATTCAGTTGCAAATCACGTACAGTACACTTCCCAATGGTCTTCCAGATCAGGGGTTCTCTTTTGCATCTCATGGCCCACCTGTTTATAATTAGAAAGCATAATGGCCCACAAACAAAAAAACAAAACCTATGTGCAGATGTCTGTGGCTGCTGTCGCAACTTATATTGATCTCAAACTGATGCTGTTTAATTTGCCTCCACATGTTTACATAATGTTTATAGTTTGAGTCAATCCCTCAATTTTCACTTATAAGTGAAATCACCCCCCCCCCAAACACACACACACACACTTTAATTACTTAAATGCCACTACCAGCCCAGTATGGACTAATGTCCCCCTGGGGATGGGCTTGGGGACCACTAGAGTGCTCAGTGATGTTCCCTGGACCACCCTGTTTTAGACCATATGAATATCAGTGACTGAACACTCTGACAGAACTAGAGGCCAGTACATCTCTAAAAGCTGAACTTGGGTATCAACTGCATTATTTCAGTCATTTAACTCATCCAAGCAGTTCTGAGGGGTATCGGTCAACATTGGGAAGACTCACCTCGTCATGGTGCATAAATAAGTCTACTTCTTCACACAGGCTTTGCTGAAAGGTTGCAGAGAATCTTCTTGTGGCTCAACCTGATTCCCAAATACAGAAGACACATGTTCAGACCCTCCAATATATGACTTGTGGCGTTTAGATGTTATACAGTACTGTGTCAAAAGATCAGCTCTTAGACCAGGACTGTGAGCAGGAGCAGCTTACTGTCGCTGGATCATTATTATTATAAACAGTCCAACAAATGTCTACTATTGAGATGTAGCAAGTCAGCAGGAGTTCCCTTAATTTCTGACTGAACACACAGCGAGCAGGTAAACAAAACTACCGCCGCACTGACATGGATTTGAGGCTGTAAAAGCTCGTATCTCATGTTATTGTGTGAGCCGTTGCACTACCGGCACACTGGACCAGTAAACACACGCAGCGCGAACACTGCCAGTCTGCACCGAGAACGACACCCCTAACGATCTGCAACTAACCGCTCAGCGGGACGCTTCCTTTCTTCCCTCCGCAGACAGACCCACCGCAGACCCTCCGCAGACGCAGATCCTCCGCGGCCGCAGCGTCGCCACTGATAACCGACCGTCTCCGGGTCAGCGGGACAATAGTCAGAGCGCATGCGCAGACTGCTCCCGCCTTCTCACTCTGTTTATGTCGATGAGATAGTAAACACAGAACCCTACGTTAAACACAGAACCCTACATTAAACACATAACCTACAGTAAACACAGAATCCTACATTAAACACAGAACCCTACAGTAAACACAACCCTACGTTAAACACAGAACCCTACATTAAACACAGAACCCTACATTAGACACAGGACCCTACATTAATCACAGAACCCTAGGTTAAACACAGAACCCCACAGTTAACACACAACCCTACATTAATCACAGATCCATACATTAAACACAGAACGCTAGAGTAAACACAGAACCCCACAGTAAACACAGAAACCTACATTAAACACAGAACCCTACAGTGAACACATAACCATACAGTAAACACAGAACCACTCATTAAACACAGAACCCTACATTAAACACAAAACCCTACATTAAACACATAACCCTACAGAAAACACAGAACCGTACATTAAACACAGAACCCTACATTAAACACAGAACCCCACATTAAACACAGAACCCTAGGTTAAACACAGAACCCCACAGTTAACACATGACCCTACATTAAACACAGAACCATACATTAAACACAGAACCCTACAGTAAACACAGAACCCCACAGTGAACACAGAACCTACATTAAACACAAAACCCTACAATAAACAGAGAACCTTACAGTAAACACAGAACCCCACAGTAAACACAGAACTTTACAGTAAAAACAGAACCTACAGTAAACACAGGACCCTACAGTGAACACAAAACTTTACAGTAAACACAGAACCTACAGTAAACACAGGCCTTTAAACCTATCAGTTAGTAATAGGGTTAGTTAATACGTACTAGTTATTATAATGTCGCAGTTATTATTACAGTAATATATATATATATATATATATATATATATATATATATATATATATATATATATATATATATATATATAAACTCTTATGTACTACAAGGTAGTGGTTTTACATCAAAGTGAAAGTCTTTTGTTTTTATTGTCAATGCTGTGTTTGTCTCAGACCAGTAATAAACATTATACATTAAATATGCACTACTATATACATCCATCCATCCATCCATCCATCCATCCATCATCCATCCATCCATCTTCCTCCGCTAGTATATACAGTAAACATTAAATAAACACTAAACACATTAATTGTAGAAAAAAAGCATGTATTCATATATATGCATTCAGTTAAACACAGTAAAACACCCTCCCCATTTCTATTTATCATCAAATACCTGATTTATTATTTATGTTCATTGGCATCTGTTCTAATGCCTTACTGTACAATACATATGAGCTATTGCAAGTCTTGGCTCGTATTCAGATCCTCCATTCATATCTTTTGCACAGACATTTTACTTATACATGTACACAACACACAGGCTTACTGAGCCTTAATTTGTACTGTATTATTACTGTTGTTACCTGCATTATGTTTATGCAGTTACATATATTACATAATAAATGTCTGTCTGTCTGTCTTATAAAACATCCAAAGCTACTAGCAGTGTATGTCAAAAAATTAGAATATTGTGGAAAAGTTTTTTTTTTTAATCATAATTTCATTCAAAAACTTAAACTGTCATTTATGTTATATTACTTACACATTTATGTTATATTACTAAGAACTGTTGTCCTTTAGGTGGTGCTGTAGGCTACACAAATCCCTGCAGGGGACACATTACACATATCCATGGCCAGTCATATATAGTGCTGAGCAAGATTTTCATTTAGTGCTAATCTTATAGTTGTAATATTTAATGTACATTTTTTCATTAATAATTTATACTGTTTGTTCTATGTGTATTTTTTTTTCTACCCTATTAATGATATGTTAATGATTAACATCACATTGACTTCTTTTCATTCTATTTATACATATTCTTGCTGTCACATAAAAAAACTTGAATCTTCAGAATGATAATTGGAGTAAGTGGGAAAACACCAAATGGAGCAGTGTTTATTAGTGTTAATATTATAATATTAAGAGATTATTTATTGCCAAAATACTGCAAAAACTATTTTTATGTCTTAGAAGACTTTTGCCCAGTTCTGTATGTACAGTCATATGTAAAGATTAGTCTATCTCTGGTCAAATGTTTTTACATATTTTCTAGATTTTTTAGAACATAGATTTTATAATTATACTCATCATCAGAAAATAGTTGCACCCAAAAGGAATCAACTGATTGCAATGCATGGCTGCAGTGGTGTCATGATAGACACTCATGGAATCAGAAAGGTGTTGGCTCATCTTCCTGCTTTTGTCTTGGTGGAGATGACCAATCTGTGACCAAGAATCCATCTGTTGTTGCACCAGTGGTCATTGGGTTTGTGGTCAACTGTATAGAAGGCCGGGTGTCATGTTGTGGGTGCAATTTGGAACAATGACAGATCACCTTTGATCTTCATTCCAGGCACTTTGACAGCCCAACGTTACGTAAACGAGGTCCTGCAACCAGTGGCCCTAACCTTTCTGAACACACACTCCAGTGCACTATTACAAAAGAACAACACTCGTCCACATACTGCTGCAATCTCAATCTTACCTTGAAGACACAAGGCTATTGCCAGTCACATCTCCAGGTCCAAGATTGAAAATGGGATAATATTGGACATTAACAACATTCAACTCCTAATGCAAAATTTGCAGGAACTGAGTGAGAATATACATGCTGCATGGCATTGGTTATTGCAGGACACCATTAGGAACCTCTACAACTCCATTCTGAGACATCTGGCAGCACCCTACTGAGAGACTCTACTTCTGTATGTGTAGCACAATAAATATTGGTGATATCAGTCTAAATTTTTCTTAATCATTTATTGTTCCTTTATGTTCCTTCTGAATAACACTGCAATCCTACACTTGCTTATGAGTGCAACTATTTGTTGTTGATGATGAGTAACAGGTCTAATACAGACCATCTCAACATGCCCAGCAAGCTGTTATAGACATGATGCTGACACCAGTCTGTAACTGGAGTTGAACTGGATTTGGTTAAGATTATGGGGCCAAGGGTTAGAATTAAGATTTGAGAGGAGAGGAGTTGAGATTAGGGTTAGAAAAAGGGGCAGAATGAAGCTTACCATTTAGTTTTGGTTCAGTATTAAAGGTTAGGCCAAGGTGAAGGTTAAGATTAGGTTTTAGATTGAGGTTGAGATTACATTTAGGATTTAGGATTCGGATTTAGGTTGAGATTAAAGTTAGGTTTTAATTAAGGCTGGGCTAGATTTTGCTTAAAGGAAGTAACATATATGGTCTGCTTCATATAACATATCTGCAAACCCGAAGCCCACATTTTAGAGGCAGTTACATGCCAATTTCTTCAGTGTGAGTTTTTTTTTACCAGAAGAGAGTGAAATTCATACTTAAATTCTGTTAATTTGTATATCTCAAAGAAAGACACCTTTAAATGTCCTGAAAATAACAACATCTGACATGTCTGTCCCCTTTAAATACTTTTTTGGCAAATAAATGTACATTCAGCTACAAAAATATCCCACACAATTGGCCTAAGGTTAATGTAAGTAATGCATCAACAGAACATCTTAAAGACATTAATCTCAATGTTGATGAGTTTATTAACCATCTGCAAAGGCAAGTCACTGTTAGAAAAGCACCTTTATTTATGAAAGCAGTAAAAAAGAAAAAAAAACATAAGACTTTTACAAGAGACGTGTAAATATATTGTGCTACCTTTTAGTATTACAGAAGCAACATTTTGCTCATATACAGATGCCATCATTACAAGACTTTTTCCAGCATTGTCTCCAACTGCCCAGCAGACAAAAGACAAACTGCTTCTCCAACTTCTGGACCTGTCAGACACATGCAGGTACACTTTGAGCTACACCAGCTTTAGGAGTTTCAGGAGTCAAGCATTTTTGTCCCTTTAAAAGGGCACATTTCAGTTGCACATATGCATTTTCCATGACAATACCAGCAACTGCAAATGTGATTTAGGGCTGTCCTGGTCTATTTTTGTCGACGTGAGGTAACTAAATTTAAGCCATGTACCAGATGACGTCACTAGCATTGATGAAATGATACAGCTGAGTTAGGCGTCAGGGTGCTTTCAGCACAATGTAACAGGAGCTGAAACTCCAGAAGGGGTACCACTGTCCCAGCATTCAAAGTGGCTAGCATGTGTGCCATTGCATAGTGCTACAGAAGTGGGGAAGAAAGATTAGCAGGGCCAAGGTTTCTCAGCATGTGAGGAAAGCACAGATGTAGGTTAAGGCAATATATATAGAGGAAGATGGGTGCACACTTATTCCTCTATGGCCTAGCAAAGGGGTACCCAAAGAAAAAACAACAAGAAAAGGAAGGTTTTGTTCACAAAAAAAAAAAAATCAGCCAGTTGATTCAGAGTGTCCATTTGAATGTCTCTGTGCCAAACTCTGTTGAGCAATAAACAATAGCTTCTTCACATGGACCCATCTTCTTAGACAGTTTTGAACATTGGTGCCGTTTTGCTTAGATACAGCCCACTTCGAATAGCTTGATAAGCTCTTTGCAGTCAGGGTCAATAAGGTCAGCTGGTTTTTCTCCGTTCTCGTTCTCAGCCTCTGCACTGGCACCCAGAGAGAGTAGATACCTGCAGAAAACTGTGCTGTCAGTTATTGAGGCCTACAACACAAATACAGGGAATGCTGACTGGTATTACTTGCAAGCTTCAGTTTGGTGTATGTCCAATACTTCTAGAACATCTATAAATCAAGCAAAATCCTTATACTAGTAGGCCTCCTTTTTTGAGGTGACATCAGATGGGCGCTCTCTTTCTTGTTTGCTGTGCAAGGAACAGCAAGCTAAATATACCATTTTACCACAAATATAATTTTCAGTGCTTTCAGTTTTAACTAGAGTGTGGTTTCTACCAGTGCAGCAATGGTAAAAGAGGCATGTTGTTGTTGTTTTTTGTTTGTTTTATAATATATATTTTCTGTCACATTTATTGTTCTGAACTCACGAGAACTCATGAACTCATTGTTCTCAACTCATTTGCTGACATGGGCTGTTCCAAACAGCCTCAAGTAAAATGGCTTCTGAAAAGAGGCAATGCTAAGCTAAGTAAGTTAATTAGCAATTACATTCTGTAACCAGGATTCCATCAGGATTCTGGATCAAGACTAATTGAGTTTTAGATAATTACCGTGCTATCTCAGGGTAGCCATCACTGCAGGCCATGTGAAGGGGTGTCCAGCCATCTTCATCCCTCTGGTGAACATCAGCTCCATACTTTATTAGGAGCTTCACACACTCCAGGTTCCCTGTGAGAACAGCCTCATGGAGAGCAGCCATGCCTGTGGTGAAAATGTCAAGTCATTTCAAGAAAAGAGAAAAAGGACTTGGCTGATAGATTCTCTCTAACCAGTTGTCAGCTTGCTGACAGATTTTGCTTTGGTCATAGTTTCTAAAGGAAGTAAAGTTCCAGAGCAGAGCATCTGAAATACATATTTTTTTATTTTCAATTAGCCCATTACATACTATGCTCCTGAAACTAGGAAAATAAAGACAAAGACATTGCGAGAGGAAAGTTGTGTCCTCAGCTCTAATATGTCAGGTAACAGACATCTGTACTGGTCAGTGCATTAGATATGATGAGAGAGCATGGCCAGTTGGACCCTCTCAATGGTCTTACAGCATGATTTGAGACTTGAAGCAGTGATCCTCAGATCATAGTGCTATCGCATTAGACTGCTGAGCATTTTTCATAACTTTGGTAAACGTCACATTTGATTGGCAACTAATGATTATTGGTATAAGATGTCAAAGGTGTGAAATATCAAAGCCATAGCAAATAAGTATTCTTGAGAGAAGCATTCTTTTAAAGACAGGCACATATGCTGAGCCTCCAAAGATTATAAACTTATTTTATGAGGAAGGCATATTTCTTTTTTTTAACTCACCAGAATTAAACATAGTGTCCACTCGCACTTTCCTTGCCCTCATGAAACGACCAATCATTTCAAGCTCTCCATGCCGGACATGGTCCTGAAACAAAACATCGTTGGTGAAGCGGACAGCCTTGGCAGGTTTGACCACTACAGTGGGAGTTCGTTGGGCAGGCGTGTGATGACCTTGCCGTGTGGGTTTGCTAAAGACAGGTGTGTAGGTGGAGGTGCTTTTGTAAGCAGCGGTGTAGGCAGGTGGGGTGTAGTGCGTTGGAGTGTACTTCACAGAGCTGTAGCTGCTGGTTGAGTAGGAACTGGTGGAGTAATTCTTTGCTGTGTAAAGACTAGGCGTATAGTGCGTTGTTGGTGTGTACGTGCTGTGGCGTGTGTACTGGGAACCCGGGTATTGGTAGCTGTACTTCATCCCTGCCGTTGCCACTCTTCAGCCTCCCTCCTCTGCTCAAATGGCAGGAGGAGGCAGAAGAAGTCCAAAAAAAGTCAGAGGAAAGTCCCAAAATATTAATCCTTTGCACCCTTTTAAGATCCCTCTTGGCACTCGTCAGTGGAAACCCAACAGAACAGCACCAATATTTCTCCTCTGCAGATCCCTCAGTGCTTCTCTTTATCACACTTTCTGAAACCAACTCTTTCTTTTGCAACCTGGCTCTGTGTCTACTCGTTGTAACTTGCTTGCTCTTCTTTCTTGACTACATTTGGGATCTTTCCTGCCATCACTTGTTTGGGAACATTTAAGGCACAGTGTCTTGTGTCATCATTTTGGGTAGTCTTCTGCCTGTGCAGGCTTTGGCAAGTCCCTTTATATCCTTTGTAGGGTTATTTTGGGAATCCCTTTCTGTGTATCAAGTGACTTCAGCACAGCAGCGAGTGGTTGCATCAAAGCCACTCCTGCATGTCTGTCACATGTACTGCAACCTATGGCTGCCCCCTGTAGAAACCTTTTATAACCTTCTAGCAGTTTGCAGCATTACATTATGAACTTATTATAAACTTTTTGGGTGCATCGGTATAAAGATGCCGATCAAGCATCTACTCATCCAGTATATTTGAATATACACTTTTAGAAATGAAGGTTCCTTGTGTTTTTTACTTGCTTACGTTTGTATAGAATATTATGTCGACAGTTTAAAAGTTAAAGAACTTTAACTTTTTCTACACAAAATGGACAAAATTATTGGGACACCTGTTGTTTAGTTTATTCCAAAGTCAAGATTATTAAAAATATTTGCATGATCACTACCCCACCTTAAACCCCCCTCAACTTTCCAACTCATCCCAGAATTATTGGCTGGAGCACCATCATTGCAGGAAACACTGTTCCACTGCTCTGCAGCTCAATGCTGGGGGGGATTTATACCCCTCTAATTCATGCTTGGCAGTAGGCATGTGTCAGTACAGTTCGTGTTTATCTGCTGCAGACTATAATTGTATTGGCAATACTCATCAATGGGGACTAGGCAAGCTGTGTCTCTGCATTCACTGGAAAGGGAGTACACAAATATTTGTACATATAGTATATGCAGTTATACTGCTATGGTTTAAATGCTGACTCCTAGCGCCCCCATAATCTCCCCCACCTTTAAAGGGTCTTTCAATGAGGGGGAGACCTGAGTATGCTGCCTCCATTGATTCCTCTGTTTAGCTGAATTAGTAGTTTGTGAGCATGGAATGTACTTAAATGAAAAACTGTCCTAAAGAATATTTCAATTCTTGTAAATCAGATGTGTTAAGTGCCTTTTTAAAGGATGCAGAAATCTTTCAGACTGTCTGTTATCAGAAACCAAAAGTTGGCCTTCTGTGGCATTGCTTCTATGGCATGGCACACTCACTAACAGAAGGATAAGCACAAGCCCTGATCATAAACAGAGCATTAGAGCACATAGGCTGTAGGTGAAGGAAATGGAAGTTTTACAGTAAGTGCGTGCCTCCAGAGCCTTGGAGGTGCCATGTGATCTTTTTAGAACATTCTGAAAGTGCCATTAGTCATGCTCTTATCATGCTTCAGTCTTCTACAGCAGTTAGGTGCTATTACAAGTCGTAGAAATAGCACATTGGTCTTTAGACCCTCAGGAGGATAATGAAAAGGGGTGATACTAAACACTGGCCAATCTCAAATACACATAAATCAAGGAATGGACCAACAATCTGGTATACCAGCAAACCCATTTCACACTTTCTGTTATCCATCATAAAAACAGATGAACGTGAATGCTACACAAGTTCCTCCTTGTTCAAAACCACTGGCAATCAGGAGAACTGGGAAAAATCCTGAGAGAGTCAAGGGACTGGGCAAAAAACCAAAACCTATCAAAAGGAACCCACCCCCACCAATGGTCAACAATCAAAAGAAAGCCCCTTCCACTGGTCCACAAACCAAAACCAATCAAAAAGGACGCCACACCTGGTCAACAAAACCAATCAAAAAGGACCCCACACCTGGTCAACAAAACCAATCAAAAAGGCCCCCACACCTGTAAAAAATCTAAGTTGCTATTCCAGCCCTGTCTATGGTTAACTAAAAAGGTTCCATTATTAGCTTTTTAAAATATAAATGGGTTATTTCATAATTATTATCCAGCTAGTATTTGAAGGTTTTTGAAACATTGTGCATAATGTTATCAGGATATCTGGTGCTGACAGTGAGGGGCTGAGACTGAAGCTGTACTGCAAGTCTGCAGATAGACTCTTCTTTAAAATGACCATAATACTAAGTTTGGGGAAACTGGCACCAGGACATTTGTTGAGGCTGACAATCTAAGAAGATAACATTGGCTAACAGGTTAATAGGCTCTTGATATTCTAAGACAGATTTTGTGGTCAAGGCTTTACTGAAGCTGAATAATAACTTCATTATACAAATTACAAATATGGTTCAACTGTTTTTTAAAAGCTTAAATAACATGAATACGAACCACTGACTTTAATGTTACACATTCTGAAACTCAGATCCCATGTAAATCACTGTCACTAAATTCAACCCCTTTCTTAACATGTTATGTCACATGTTGTGGCTTAACAAAACTATTTTTTTTATTTTAATTTGTCTACATATAGCAGGGGTCAGTGGTGCTATTTGTGGGAGAGTCTGGACTGATGTAGACTGACTGCTTATGCCAGTTGTCTCAATTGTCCAGCTATTACAGGCAATTTTTCTATTCAATAGTTTTGGTACACATAGCTTTTTAACATTTAATATAATTACATGGCATTTTGGCATCAAATAAAATGTGTTGTGGGTTTGCAGTAATAGGTGATTTGGACTGAAGACACTGAAGTGTTGTGTGTTGTCTTTTACATATTTTATGATGGATATTAAATCCCTTAATATCTAATTAACAAGTTAGTTAGTGTTGGGAGAAAGATGTTTTTGGCTACTTTTTGGGCCTGAATTTTCTGAATTACAAAAAGATTTTTGAGAATAATAGTCTGGTGGTTTGGAGGTAGTAAGATTGAAGAGAGTTCATAAACCTTTAGACCACTAAGCCATTTTTGTGGGATGCTTTCATTGTTTGATGTACCTTTATTTGCCATTTTCATTATTTGTCAGGTACTGGTCATTTTCAGGAGATTCATTTCAGAAGTAAAAAGTAAGAGAATTTAAATATTTGTATGAATTTGATCATACACAAAGTTTCTTGTGCCTACAATTCTTCTTCTTCTTCTTCTTCTTCTTCTTCTTCTTCTTCTTCTTCTTCTTCTTCTTCTTCTTCTTCTAATTTATTTTATTTTGTTTCTGCTTATAAGGACAAAAACAGCAACACTTTAATTGCAATAATTGTGATGATTTATTTTGTAAAGATTAGATCAACAAGAATATTTATAGTAATATATTCTTCAAAATACTTGATGGTAGTCCAAATAAAGTAAAAAATAAAACAACAACCTGAATATCCGTTATTATTTTTTTATTTATATATGTATCACTATTATCCCTTCTCGTGACTTTTATTCTGATCAGTCTGAGTTTGCATGCAGGTTCAGCTGACTCTTTTGACATTTAAACTGGGATTTAATTCAGCTGGAAATAATGTTACTCTGATCCTGAGATGTGAAGCCTACAACATGTAAAGTGAAGTACGGATCTCTGGTTCTAAGAATTAAGGTGCAGCTTACCAAGATGGGCCTCATCAATGGGTCTAAATGAGCATTACTTTACACATTTCATACCCTTGTTGTGATAATAGGACTCATCTACACTCAAGTATGGGCTTTTATCAATAATATGGAAAAAAATGTCCAGTTGATGGAAAAATCCAAAATTTTACAAGAAGGCAACATTTTCCCAATCATGATGGGACAAAATCTTTGAGTCAGGTTTAGCAAGTTTTGTTATTATATATTTCTTATATTATAAAATTTATACTTTAATAATTTTTAGTAAGTGTTAGTTAGATCAACATATCACAGATGGTAAAATAGTATAGTTAAGTGCTTTATAACTATGTGCCACAAACTCATAGATGGTAATTGCACATTTTACAAACCAAAAATGTTATATAACTCGTATTGATTGAGACCTTGACCTTGTAAAATGCTAGGAAAAGGTCTGACGTGTGCATTCTTCCAAAGCTTGGACCTGCTGCTAGTGTGAGAAATCATTGGTGCGTGTGGACCGTGCTCTGAGGTCCAGACCTATATACACTGCAGCTGTCCTTAAGGAGCCTGAGCTGGTTCGATCTGGATTTCACAGTTCTTGCTCTGAGGCTTCAGCATTTTATAGAAGGCGATGCCCAGCCAAGAGAAATGGCAAGGACATTATCCACTGGCCCTCTTCCCTGAGGCTCATGTTAAGAGCCAAGCAATGACCCGACCAGTAGAGAACTAATGCATAATAATATCCCACTGCAATCAGAAAACAAAGATAGTTTGTGCTACCAACATTTTGTCTAGTGTATAGAACTGTGTACAAACACAATATGAAAGTCTGTCTTAGCTTTGTAGGGCAGTGTAACTGTCCTCCATTCAATACCTTTAACCGTTAGTACCCTAGGTCAATTTTTGTGTGGGAGTTTTCATAGTTTGATGTACTTTTATTCACCAAAAAAATAGAAACATATTTATAGGACACATTCACACATGCCAGCTGTATTCAGATATATCTTAATTTGAAATGTAAATATCAAAAGAATATTTGTATTTGACAATGTTTTGATAAAAAGTACTTAATACTGATACATACATTGATATTTACATTTCAAACACATTTTGTTTTTAGAAATATATTTAGACATTGATCATCCAGAGTGTTTATGGGTTAAACAATTGATGAGTTATATATTTCCTTATTATATATAAGGATATGTACAATAATAAGTTCTTCAAAATATTTGGCAGTAGTCCAAATTAAAAAACCCCTGAATGTTCTTTTGTTTTTATATATGTATCAGTGTTAACACTTCTCAAGACTCTAGACTGTTCTGAAGTTTGAAGAAACAGCCCCTCCTTTCTCATTTTCCTCTATAACCCAATATCTGGGCCATTGATGTCATTAGCCCTGCCTAATCTCGCTGTTCAGTCGGCGTCTGTATGCAGTTTGAATATGCACATGTGGACAGAGCAGTAAACATGCCCTGGAAGGCTGCTTTGGCGTTTAAACTTGGATTTAATTCATTTAGCTGTTTTCTGAGCTGAATTACTTGATATTAATCACACATTGATGAATATGCTTATAAGTAGTTTGTTGTTATATGTGTATCATATCTATAGTTTACTCTTATCCTGAGTTATGAAGCCTAGAAAACAGCATGTAACTGTCCATTAAATGCAGATCTTGGGTTCTAAGTAACAGAATTGCTGTAGGTTTTCTGTCAGCTCACACCAATCTGACTATTCTGTTTTCTACCAGACAGCAGTAGCAGCTAAACCTTTGTTTAAAAGTCTACCAGAAGCATATCAGAAATCCACCAAGTATTGTTTTAAAATGTAAATAATATATGTAGGTAATGCATCTAACATCTAACTTGTAAAAGTGTTTTAAGACTTAAATATTTATATTTAGAACCATTTTATAATGTGTAAGTCAGGCTGGGACATGGCCTTATGCAATGTGCCATGCATGGGAATCAGCATGTCATCAAACCATACACCTTGACCCTCCTCTTACTGCATGCTTATTTGTCTTTAAGGTTGCTATCAGTTTAACACCAATTTCAGCACAGCTACACTGAAGACAAGTCATTTTCATTTTCTACTGTCATTTCATTTTCAAATGATCAAACCTTTACTGGTAACCCTGTGAGGGAATGATACATGTGAATGCAAAAAATAGTGCAATGTTTCTGTTTGACATAATGACCCTATAGCTTCACATTCCTCATGATTTCAACTAGCGTTAGGAGCACGTGGATGCGTGGTACGTGACAGTGGGCTCATGTCTAGACTAACTGATGTGAGAGTAATTGGATGTTTGTAGCCTCAGGCTGTGTCCTTTGACACTTGACTATCATATTCCACACTGTCTTAAAAGGCAGTGTGCATAGAGAGTGAATGAGATCCTCCCACCGGTGAACCAAGAAGGCATGTGATAGGCTGGCATGGGTACTTTGTCTTTGTAGCTTGCATCACTGTTGGACATGGGCCAGGAAGTTGTGACCTGTCACACGTTGGGGTCACTGGCACACATTAGGAACACTATACATAGAATTAGCCCTCTTTTAGAAATCACAACTGAAAGGGTAAATGTTGCTCACATAAAAAGACAATGCTCTAGCATTGCTAGTTTTGTTTGACAACCCTACAGAAAGCCCACATTACCAATAAGAGAAAGTTTAACTTGTGTCTCAGTCAAGTGATTTTTAGACTGCATGGATTACTGCAGGGTCACCAAGGCATTTTTAGGGGGCCAAAAGTCCTTAACCACCCCCAGCCCCAAAAACCATGCTGTGTATGGACGAGAATGAATTTCGAGAGAATACAAGTGAGCATAGGATACAAGCAATGGACAGTACCAGAGGGCAGTGGGGTAGTTGGAAGCTGGGTCAGGTGACATCAGGGTAGCTCAGTCAGGATAGGCCATCTCAGTACATGGGAAAGAGATAGAAAAAGGAAGGGTTAGGAAGGTTTAAACAAATATTAGGGAGGTGTGCAGGTAATAGCACTCACCCAACCATGAATGGGCATGAACCAACATCAGCCAGACATTAGGGACAGCTTGCTACATGGGGAGAAAGGGAGAGAAAGAAAGAGAGCATTAGGTAATCATAGATGATCTAGTGAAGAGCCTGTAGGCACTGCAGTAATGAACAGAAAACTAATCAACTAATTAATTAACCAAAAGCCTGCGTGAAAAGAAATGTTTTCAATTGAAATTTGAAGACAGTGTGTCTGAGTCCCGAACAGTAGCAGGAAGGTTATTTATAAGAGAATGCAGGTTGTATGATATAAGATGTTCTTTAAGATCAAATTTCTTCCCTCTGGTGAGAACTCTGGCACCTGCATTTTGGACCAATTGAAGCTTGTGCAATGATTTTCCTGAACTACCAGCCAGAAGGGGATTGCAGTAATCCACTGTTGTCTGTGTGTACCTGCATCTACATTGTCCATTGGTTAGTTCTTCACAGAGAATGTACATAATGGAAATACTGGCGGTATTCTTCTACTTCAAACCCTACTTATATTGATGTATATATGGTGCTATGTAGAACTATCTATAAAAGGTTCATTTTTTTACCCAGCAAAAGGAATCTTTTTAGCATCCACATGCTTCTTCAAGTTATCATTCTATTTAGAAACACTGGTTCTTCAAGTTATCATTCTATTTAGAAACACTGGATATGAAGCCTAAACACATTGTAAAAACATGAGCAAATTGCAAGTAAATTATGGAGTTTAATTATGGAACTATATTCAGTAAACACCAGGTTTATTAGCAGAGTGTGTGTATGTTAGAGAATACCAGAGCTTCTCAAATATTTAAATATTATGTAATTGCCATAATCCATGACCACATATTACACATAATCACAGAGGAATCTTAGCATTGGTACAAAAAAGCTTCACAAAGCTGAACATTTTATTTAATAAAGTTGATTCAAATTGTAACCTTAATTTTATTCTAAGTATTTATTGCTTAGGGAAGTTGATATATTGAGGCATTCAGTGTCTAAAACTCTTAGGATGATGCGGATCATTAAAGGCTGAGAGATTCATGTCACCAATTGTGTAGCATTCCACTATCCTAGGAGTCAAGTATGGACAGCATCTGCATAGGTACAGGTATACCATGGGTCTAGTGGACTCAGGTCTCAAAGCTGGCTGTAACGTACAAAATAATTAAATATAAGAGAATGGATCTCAATATTCTAAAGTCCAGTTCGGTCAGTCCTCATGCTTGTTAATAAATTTGCATGACTTCTAAAAATGCTGAAGTTTTCTCATTAAAGTTCTTTTTCTATTGACCCTATATATATATATATATATATATATATATATATATATATATATATAATATAATATATATATATATATATATATATATATATATATATATATATATAAATGTTTGTATATTAATATTATAATATATTTGTATATTAATTCACAGACCTAGCGGTACTGACAGAGCCAGTGCTAGGGTCAGTTTACAACCTGTCATAAGGCTTATTTGTGAGCACATACAAACCATGGTCTGTGAAAGCTTTTATTTTGGCTCTAGATGGACAAGGGATGATGAGTGACCTGATATCACAGGACAACATTTGAAAGGCAGCAGTGGATTGTTGGTTGGTCAACAGAGGGACAAAGTCACTAGACACACTGGATGCCAGCTCTGCAATTCCTGGAATAAGATCCAGGTGTAATTTTCTATGAAGTATTAATCCTCAGCTCTGCATATTAGAAGGGAACATTTCAGTGTTGTCAAAGGCAACAAACTGCGAGTCTGCATTTAAACCCTTAAGGGTTTAACCCTTAAATGATCTGGGGTGCCCTGTAGTATCTAGGGCCAAGATATTATCAGCATATACTTTAAGTCCTGTTAGTTGTAAAGCAAGACTTGCATCAATGACTCTTAGGGGGCACATGACCCTCATTGTTTGACCTTTCTTTGAGCATTTTATTTAGGTAGTGACCAATGGATTTGGCACCTTTGGCACTTGATTTTCACTTTACAAAGTTATGGCTGATCTGTGTATATGGTGACCTGTACCTGATAGTTCAGTTGATTTAGGGATTTACTAGTATTGTTGTGTTTGAACGGTATGTGATATATATGACAGTAAAGGTTGTCTTTGGGGTCAGTTATATGTATTTTGCTCCACTTCATGATTGTGTAACTGCAAATGCTAAAAATATTTGCAAAGATGATGACATGAGTGGTGGCACATTGGTGCAGCAGGTAATGTGCTGCACAGCTCTAGGGGCCTGAAGATGTGGTTTCAACTCTGGTCTCTGTCTGTGTGGAGTTTGCTGTGTTCCTCTCTTGTCCATATGGTTTTCCACTGACCTCCCAGAAACCAAATGACCAAAATGGATCCCTATTTACATTTCAAGGCACTAATGAGTATTGTAAATCATAAAGTTGAATTTGAAATGTGATTTTGAGAGCACTATAATCTCCCACAATTATCTGGTAATTTATAGTAAACATTGTAGCTACACTAGCTTGTTACTAAGCAACAATGATGGTTATGAGACACTGGATGCTGTGAAGTTCAGATGTTTTCCATGTAATATTAGTTCATCAAAGGGAGGCTTATGTTCACAAGCAACATAAAAAAGGATTAATCCATGAACAGCACAGGTATTCACTAACTGTAATTCAGAATTCAGTTCATGTGTGGACGGAGCTTAAAACACAGCTCACTCACTCATGTGTTTGATTATGTGACTGGTGCTGCCACATGCTGCTGATGAGGAAATCATTAGTGTATCTACTCTACTTAATAAAGTAAATAGTCTATCTGTATATAGTGCAATACTAATGAGGACATAGGGATCCACTTAGGTCACAGCCAATGTAGATGAATTCGCTAAACTAAATTATCACTGGGTGTAAGTCAATGGGTGTATGGTACCCTGTGATGGAATGGCACTCTGTCCATTTCTTCTTGAGCCAAATTGTTCCAGGTAGGCTGCGGACTCACCATGACCCTGACAGATTGTTTCCTTAGCCAACTGCTGGCCAGAGGCGCGTTGTCTCTGGCAAGTTTAGAATAAGTGCACAAATTTAGTGTGCCTTTGCAAAATTGAAATATTGTTTTGTTTCATAATGGAATATCATATGTGCCATCTAATACTGTTACTTGTTCTTTTGGCTGTAAATCTGAATGTGTGAAATACAAGAATTGAAGTGCCTAATGTAATTGTTTATAACTCATTAATTTACTTATAATGATTCTATTCATATTCATACATTTATATTGATCAAGCTGAAGAGTCTGCACAAGCAGACACTATTAGTCCTCAAATAACATCATACACTCACAAGGAAATTTAGGACATCTCATGAAAACTTTTTTTAACATATTAAACCATATTTGATATTCATTTTAACAATTACTAAAATGTTGTAAATAGATTTTCAATATTCTTGTGATAAAATGTTACACCTATGCCCTAATAGCTACTATTTCCCCCCTTTGGTTGTAATAGTCTAGTCTACCCATCTTTGACATCAATTGGGAGAAAGTTTTCCCCACCTCTTCATGGGAAATTCTTTCATCTGTGGCCATTCCAAACTTCTACATTTTCTACATTGGAGCCATTTATCGGTGGATTTATTGTAATGTTTAGGTCATTGTCATGTTCTATGGTCCACCTCCACTTCAGTTTTTGGATAGATGATCTCACTTTTTTTCAAGCAACCTTAGTGCATTTCATTCAAGCAGTTCACAGTGGTTAAGCAGCCCCAAACCAGAACATTTCCATATTTATGCTTCACAGTTTTGCACTTTTTCTGTTATTTCTGTTATTTGCAACTTTAGATGAATCTGCCCTAAGAACCCTGTTCCAGAAATTCTGGTCTTAGTCTAAGTGTTCTCTGTACCTCCAACATTCTCTCTGGAACTGATTCTAATTTTAGACACTAACTGTATTATACAACAGATAGTTCTCGCAAGCTGAACGATTGAAAAACTGCTGTTATGCCACAGCAGCATTTTTCTTCACCGTGTGTGAATAAATACCTGTTTTTAGTCACTGAGTCTCTGTGTTAGTTAACTTTTCTCACTATTGAATTTCTCTAATTCTAAAACTACTGAATTTCTATAATTAAATGTCTTCAGGTGTTTAAATATGTTAAAAACGCTTTCATGGGGTGTCCAATTTTTAGGGATAGTTTTTATGTCTCAAAGCATATGATTCAACTGAGGAAGGCTGCTTTATAATGATGAGGAGGAGGTAAGGTAAGGTATTTCCCACCATGTATCTAGCCTAGGCTTTGAGTCTCAAAATGATGTAATGACTGATTAATGTGTTGATTTGTTTTCCATATATTTTCCCACTTCATTATTTACTTCACAATTATTTAACTAAATTTAGGGTATGGGATACAACAAGCAAGTCCCGCTCGGCAGCCAGCCTTTTCTAGCGCACATTTTGTTACATTTGGGATTGGTTAACTACTTGATTTAAAGAAACACTACGTGGCATTTTTACTTTAAAATAAAAGCTTCACTCTCACTGTGATGCTCCACTGACTTGCGACAGAGAGAATAGCACCAATGTTGTTGCCACTCTGGGTTAAGCATACTGCTAACTGCATACTGCTTTGGTGAATCAGTGAGGACAACACTTGCAAGAACCCACGTTATATTAATGTAATAACACTGTACCACTTAAGTCCATATATTTCTTTCATTTTCAGTGACAGTTTTATATCTCTTCTGCAAAATGCATGTGTAAAGTACTGGGGAGCTCAAATGTGAATTACACTTTTCACACTAGGGTAAGCCCAGGAGCAGGAAATGCCAATTCTCACACAGCATTGCTTCAACAAAAAAAACAACAACTCTAAATTTCCATCACATATTGATTGCTTTGTGTCAAATCCAGTGCAACTCAAAGCACCTTCCTGCTAAGACGGGAATATCTTTAGTGTTCTTTAGGAGCTCCATAATCAACCATGATTCAAAAGGAAAAGTTCTTGTAAATTGGCTCTATGTCAAAACCACTGTAGTTAAGTCAAACAACTCAGTACTATATAGAGCCATTTGCTTAGAGAATATATACTTGAATAGCCATTCACCCCAATAACAAACACTGCTAAAGCCTTGTGATGAGAAATAGTTGTAATCAATGGGGCAAGAAATTCAAGGAGAATTGTATCTCAGCATCAGAACCTTAGAAAATTGAAAACACTGGATCTGCCATGCCCTGCAGGTTAGATCCAGTTACTGCTCTCTTGTCAGGCCAGGACCAAAGTAGAGTTCATATCTAATTCAGGAACTGGTCATCCCGGGGTGGGTGGAATAAGCTAATACTTTTGCGGTAAAGCCAGATGGATAATATCCTAGCATGAGATCATCTATCTATCTATCTATCTATCTATCTATCTATCTATCTATCTATCTATCTATCTATCTATGATTAAAAATCTCTGAAGTTTCTCCTAAATAACAATCATGTGGAAGGACAAATGTTTTTAGCTCAACTGTATCTCCCGAGACCCAGTAATGTCACAGAACTCAAGATCAGAGTAACTTATATACATGATACACATAACAAGCTACAAGGCTTACCTTATCTAAACATGGTGCTCTTATCAGTGAGTAATTCAGCTTGATAAACAGCTAAAATTCACTTTTTTCCAACTGAATTAAATCTCAGTTTAAATGCCAATGTCTTCCAGTCCATGCTTACTGCTCTGTCCATGTGTCCCTCAACCTACATGCAGACTCTGACTGATAAGTGAAATGAGTAAGAGATTGTGGCTGTGTGGAGAAGTTTACTTTTGGTCTACAATAAATAAATTACATCTAAACCACACTGATTTATCTGTGGCAAAATCTAGATCTGGATGCAGACTGAGAGACATTCTCTCACAAATGGTTACACAGAATAGAGGTAAGTGCAGTCTTTGTTAGTTGTAAAGTGCTGTAAACTTAAAAAGAGACTTCATCAGATTTCAAATATGCCTTTGGTGATCAACTGCATCTGGGGAAGTGATCAATTACGTGAATTAAATTTTTAATGTATTCCTATATAGACCTGGTATTAATGTCATGTAAAAGGATAACAAAAGGAGTTAATATTTGAAACTGTTTGGAAATGGCTTTGAAAAAGTCAGATTGGAAAAAGTAATATCATGAATTCGGATTGCTTTTGGTCTATAATGCGTCTAGAACAAAAAGAAAATACCAGTAAAGTATGGAAATTTGCCTCTTTAAAACAATGACTTTTGGGTTGTGTGAGATTTTAATACATTGTGCAGAGTCACACATCATCAAACGGGATCTGTGTGGACTAAATCGAGCATGGTGCTCGGCCAAACAGGGCTGATCCACACCTGGCCCTGGGTGGGTAGAATGGTATGTTGCCAGGCTCCAAGGTTGTTAATCTTCTAGTCACATGTACATGTTTTCCACTGGGGTTCCACTGACTAGAAAGAACACTCACTATCCCTTGTTCTGTATACAGAGAATATTTTTGTATTCATCTAACAAATAAAGAAGCATGGCTAAGTTGTGCCTATATATACTCCAATAAATTGATTTGAATTATGTTACATTCACAATACTACTTCACAACACAACTCCTACTTTGAATGAACTGTAATAAAGTATTTATTAGGTTCTTCTTAGCACAATAAACATTTTGATTGGTTTAATTGACAACCCACTTACAGTGTAGTCCTGCCTGAGTTACATAGTGCAGTTAGCAGCATGCTGAGTGCAGAGTAGCAATGATAGAGACATTGTTCTCCCTATTACAGGTCAGGGGCACATCAATATGATTTTGATGCTGTTGTTTTAAGTCAAAATGCAACAAAATCTTACTTTGAACTAGTTGGTTTAAACAGTACTTCCCCTGGGCAGAGCAGACACAAGATCACTTGCTTGGTAAAAAAAAAAGGAAAAAAAAGAAAGAAAAGAAAAACAGAAACAAAACAAAAACAAAAAAGTCAGTAAGTCATTATCTTATCCCTTTCTTCGTAAATAGTCAGTATAAAGCAAGAATCCCCTTGGACAGGATGCCAGTCCATGGCAGTGCAAATTAATAATGCTACCAGTGTTCTCTAAAGGGTGGTATGGTGATGTCAGACGTGGTGCATGTATCATACATGTCCAGGGCCTTTGGGTTGTGGCTTTGATCCCTACTTGGGTCACTGTGAGAAATTTGGCATGTTCTCCCTGTGTCTACTCTGGTTTCACACCTTTTTACAAAGTAGAATATTTATTTGATATAGGACATAGGGTCCAATCAGGTCTCAGAAATTTGAACCACCATAGAACACAGACATTGTCTATAATTATTGCAGTTGTTAAGAAGCCTCTACTGATGCAGTAATTCCTCACTGGGCATTAGATAGGGCCTAACGTTTTATCAATAATTTTCACAACTACGTACCTAAGCTAGCTAAGATCCATTGTTTCCTATCCTCTTGTGTAACCCTTATATCAGGTTCTATAGTTTGTATGGAACAAAGTTGAGGACACCCCTGATTCTTCTTGCCAACCAAAACAAACCCATAAATCTAGGATTTCCAGTAGATCACAAGTTATAGGTATTAACTTTTTATCATGTGCTAAAGTTTGTTGTCTACAAGGCTCCAGTGTGTCCAGTGTTAGCAATGTGAAGCTTGGGCCAAAACAAACTGACACCGAGCTAGTAGAGACTGCATGCTCACCAGCAGGCTGAAACTAAACATGACCAGCTGCTGTTTTGAAGCATAGCAATCATGAATCTGTCTGACTGCACAGGATTGGTGGAAAGGAGAGGCTGGTGTGTAATGCTTGTTTGTGAGGGGGTAGAGTTACCGAATCTTGGCCAAAAAATAGGTTGAAAATATATGGTGGCTGGTTTGTGTAGTGAACAAACAAGCTGTCATTTGCAACCTGTTGATGTGCTGTGTACACAATGTGGAACTCACAGTCTTAAACCATCAAGCTTTACTCACCTGGTGCAAAGGACAGCTTGTAAACATCTTGGAAAGCAGCAAGCAAATGAAGTCAGGAAGTCTGAAGAGCATATAGTGTAATGCGCATCTTAAAGCATCAGAAACATTTATTTTGCAAGTAGTTTACAAGTTCCCAGTTCACTTTGTTTCTGTTAACACATGGGATCACACACATGGCATTGTATAACATTTTACCTTAAAATACCAGCTTGAAAATCATTTTGATCCACTGACATATAAAAGGGAAGCATCTGTATCCAGGCTCAGAACACCAGCACCTGCACTATGTTATGTCATATTTGTGTAAAATCTGGACACAATACTCAGTCCACATACTTCTGGATCTTTCAGTTGATCCAAAAAGGCACATGGAAAGTGTGTCCTTTAGGAGTGTCTCAAAGTGCATATTACAGTTCCCGACAATAGGGGGAGCCCTGGAACAAGTGAAACTAATTGTTGCATAATGCTTCTTTAAGGAGTGGGTTACCATTTGTTTGCACAAAGGGCTGATGAGGCTTTAGGCTTTCATTCATTTCAACCAAGCTGCAGACATCTTATAGCTAATGGATAGTTTGAAAACATAACTCATCAAAAAACAAAATTAACACACATCTGTCTTATTGGTATGAACATTTGCAGCCATACCAATTTTCATCTTTAGATCATGAAATTTGAGCAGTTAAATGCTTCTGTATGTGCTGGATTATGTTGTTGTAGTTGAATTTGCTCCCTCTAGAGTAAGGGTGAGAGAAAAACATAGGGACAAGTCCCTTGCAACCCATATATGGCTTGGGTTAAGCAGCATTATGCAGTTCTTGCATGCCTTGTCCTCTCTGCTGTATGAGTTTCATAGTGCAGTTAGTGGAATGCTGAGCCCAGAGTAGCAATGATAGAGACACTGTTCAGACCTTTTGCAGGTCAGGGGTGCATCAATATGATTTTTTAAAGGCAAAATGCAACAAAATGTTACTTTGAGCTACTAGAGATTCAATCAGTACTTCCCCTATCATTGTACATGATCTATCCTAGAAGTGGGCTTTTACATGCATAGGAAAAAAAAAATCATAAAATTAATAATACTACCAATGTTCTGTTAAAGGCAGCATTGTGGTGCCGCAGGTAGCATGTCTGTCACACAACATCTAGGGTTGTGGATTTGATTCCTGCTTGGGTCACTGAACTGTGAGTTTGCTGAGTTTTCCCCATGTCCAAACGGGTTTCATCCTTACACTCTGCTTTCCTCCCACCTCCTAACAATACACCATTGTGGGTAAATTGGCCATGTAAATTTCTAGTGTAAGTGACTATGTGTGGTGCCCTGCAATTCGACTGGCACCCAGGGGGTATTCTTACATTTTCACCTTGCACCCTATGACTCTGGGTAGGCTCCAACCGTGACCCCGAACTGGAAGAAGCAAATATTACAACAGCTGCTACAGAAGTTTGTATTAAGTAATGATGACAGAACTCACCTGACTTGTAGCTGTCAGTGTTCTAGCAGAATTTGATCTTCAGACTTGATGGAGAGGAGGGGCAGAGAGCATGACTTAATTATATAACACAAATACCATCTACAAATGGAGGATGACCTTTTTCAGGCCTCTCTGCCTTGTCTTGTGCACTGTTTTGCTGGGAGCATTTCAAGGAAAGCCAGAGGTAATATGAGCAAAATTTGAGATGATATAGTGATGACAGGACATCCTGATGGTATCAACCGCATTAACAACTGATGAGACTTGCAAGCTTCCTCATGTAAGAGTGTTCTCTTGCCGACTACTGCAACAGGTGCAAGGTATGAGGACTGTGACAAGGTTAAGCATAAAGCTCTGGTCAGGTGATCTGCTACATGAGCTACAAGGATACTTTGGAGAGTTACATATGAGGTCTGAGTTTAGGTTGCTTGATTACTCAAGAACTGCACAAGAGTGTGTCAATGGCACACAAATTCCTGAGGTTTATCTAGTGACAGTGTGTCAGATTAAGTAATTGTGTTTGTGCCAACAGTAAATCTGGTGATGATCCTTTTCAACACCTGTCTATTATGCAAGGCCTTCAATAAGGGATAAAAGATAAGGGCAAGGAAAGATGAGTACTGGAAAATTAATCTTATGGATACTTATTTTTAGCTATCTTTCCATGTTTCATTTCATGTCATTAGTACTGGTAGGGTTTATTAGTTGAACTAATATTAAATTAGTTAAAAATACACATTGCAGTCAGAGAGCTGTGGTCAGGAGTGGTGAAGATCAATGAATGGACATTTTTGATTTAGAGTTATGTATCCTCCTGTAATGTTACACATTATCCGGTGACACTTTACTGATGGCCATAAAGCAATACCTATAAATATATCAATATATACACATGTATACATTTATGTATGTATACATACATTTATTAGGGCTTTTTTCTATTGTTCATTGTCATAAAGGCTTCTTTTGTCAAATGTGATGTCCTCAGAAGGACAACTACTTGAACAAGCTTTTATATACAGTTGTCAGGCACTTACATACATGCATCGTTATTAACAGTCATCATTAAAAATGCACACATACCCACTATCAATGCAATGATGCTGAAAGTTCCCATTGACTGAAATACCAGATTGAAGCCTGTGCACCAAAATCAACACCTTCAGGCTCAGCTTCAATTTGCAGCAGACCACTTGACAAGACAAAGCCTTATGAAGGATAGGTTTATGGTTAGAGGAAACAACAATGAATTGAAATTGTTTGGTACGTAAAGATGGCATTAAATCCCAAGAACATAACACCAACTGTTAAGCATGGTGGTAGTAGCATCATGCGCTTTCCAGTTATTGGAACTGGTCCATTGCACAAAGTGGTTGAAATAATAAAGAATGAGATCTACTGGGGATTTTTTCCAAATTCAAACCCCTAGATAAATGGTTTAAATATGAACTCAACCAGGTGGTCCAACAGGATAGTGACCCCAAACATTAACAAAAGTAAAATTAAGAAATATTTGAAGCACTGTTATATTTTTCTGACACAATATTTAGTACTGGAATATTTGGAATGATAAAAAGTAATTGATATTTTAATTAATTTAAGTAATAACTATGGGATATAATGATATTTAAGTTATATTTAATATTTCATTAAGATATATAGAGATATGTTATACTGCTAACTAGGCCAGGATTAAAGTACTGTTGGATAAGAGCTCAAGATATGTTTATTACAATATATATATATATATATATATATATATATATATATATATATATATATATATATATATATATATATATATAAACACACCAGGATTTCAAGCAGGTAACAGTACTCTTGAAAGTTGGCATATCATCTTATATTACCACAATAAAGATGTGGTGTGTGTCTGTGTGGTAAAGGTATCTGAGATAGTGTAGCTTGTTGTCACAAGTCTGAGGCCTCATAACATGTCATTACACTGCACTGCACTGGCCCCATAAGGCAAAGTAGAGGACAACATATTCCCAGAATGCATTTCACAGGGGTAAGCCTGCCAATTTTAGCAGTTCAGCCAATAGCAGGGCAGGAATCCCGCTCCACATCCACAAGAGCTAGCTTCATGTTACATGAGAGAGAGAGTGAGAGAGAGAGAGAGAGAGAGAGAGAGAGAGAGAGAGAGAGAGAGCAGTCAAAGCAGACATGAAATAGGAAGTACATGACGTTCTACCAGCCTAAAATAAGCACGTTTGAAAGTGAGAGGGGAAAAGCTCTGCTCAGCCATCATATTTCTGCATCAACCTCCCTGAAGCTATAGTTTTAGGCCCGTAAGAGTCTCTGCTCTTCCCTACTTGCTACTGGGAGATGCAGGTGTTGAAGTTTTCTGTTCTGTCCACTTACACTGCAGGTTTATTCCTCTATTAATATTAAGGCTTTATATCCAGTAACTTATATGAATTACTAATTGACCCATTTGAATGGGCCTTTCTTTCTTTCTTTCTTTCTTTCTTTCTTTCTTTCTTTCTTTCTTTCTTTCTTTCTTTCTTTTTACAGTATACATTTAGAGTAATTATACTCTTTTTTGCCATAGATGGTAAAACTGTAAGAGAGCAGAAGCTGATTTGTTTGTCTTTACATATATTTACAGACATTATATCTTTACATATACACCATATATATATAATGATCCAATTATTTTTGCTCCAATCGTATTTAATTTGATTGTTTTAGCTTTGCAATATGTGGCATTAAACAAATAAATAGCAATTGTGCTTTACAGTGTACAAACACTATGTCTCTGTAGAGAATATGTAACTTATTTTCACTTTTCCTAAAGCACAAACACATGTCCAAGTGTATATTTGTATGCTTATAGACATGTAATCTGTAAACGCACAACAAAAAAATTGCAGTGTATGTAAATGAAGAGATTCATTCTAAAATCACGATCAAATTCATTTAGCTGTAAAAAACGAACATAGATAAATATAGATTCAGACATGAATGTCACAGGACACCCTATTATTTTAGAATTGAAAGGGCCAATGACATATCTAAATACCCCAGGAGGCTGTGTACGGAACATGGTTACAATCTAGAAAGCAACCATATTGGATCAAAGGCAAATTCATATATTATTAAAACAGCAATTTGAAACAACAACTGGGAACACTGTCTGTGATGCACAGCTATTTGACATTTTCAATGTGTTGTGAACTGGTACTGAACACAGAGCTGAAGACGTGGGATCCAATTATTATGAACCTGCATTTGAATTTCTGCAGAAATGCTGTCACAAGCCTCCAAGATGCAACGCTGAAGGTTGTGTTTATTGGGAATTTTCTCCAGGGAAGACCAGGGAATTGAATATCCAGCCACTAACAAACACTTGTTCAATAGTGTGGTGGAACCCCATCCTGTTGGAAATAACAGGGGAAACTGCCATCTTCTGTCACAATGGACGGGAACACTGTTTCCTGTAGAAATGTCAAGTAACACTCAGCAAGAATCTGTAAAAGGGATGACTGGCTGACACCACATTCTGCAGCAAGATTTCATGTAATGCGTTGTTGAGGTTTCTTCATTGGTAGCAGTCTTCAGGAGACCACTACTTGGCTTGTTGTCCACAGTCCCGGTTTCTCAGAATTTGGCTATGAAGGATGCAACAGTGCTGTATGAAATCGGTGGTCTTTCTGGGTGTCGGTTGTTGAAGTCTGTGGTAGCCACATCAGAATCATCCCAATCCTCTCTTCTTACATGTGACAAACAACAAAACTTTAGAAATTTCTGTGTTGATAACATTTGAACCACAAGACATAATGGAAACCTGATTGTGGCAATCAGTTTCTGTGACATTCTTCTTTGACATGTTACATACCACCTTCCTATTTGAAAAGCTTGCCCTTGATCCAATATGATGACTTTTTTCATACATATATTTTAGATTCATTACATGAAGTGTATCAATTTCCTTGAATACTTGAAATCTTCTTATTTCTTATTTCTTATTTTACATTGACTTGCTTTCAGAGTTAAGGACATTTTTGTCTTCTGCTGTAAAGTCACCATTTTGGTGACACGTGTTTTTTGTTGGGCAGCGACAATATACTTCAGTATAAAAATTAGTTTTGCATACTCTAACAAGTGGTCTGACTAATTCTACCATGTACCAATATTAATAAAATAAATATTTCATATTATTATAAAAAGTAATCAGGGTCAAGTTAAAGATTATTTCATCAGAATCAGAACAGAGCATTTTTAGTTTCTTGCTGAATCAAAAATCTGTCCTCAAAACATTTTCAACGAAATTTGAAACACGTCTCCTTTCTGTGTATGAATGTAGTATTGAGTGAAGGTGTAGAATCTGCCATTTGAAGAGGATTTCTGGTTTCTAGTTACGATTGAGAAATAATTCATGTGAAAGGACTGATTATTCTTTCTGTGAAGGGTTAAAGATGGCACCTCTCTGGGCTGTTCTAGGCAGCTGATGTTGGTGACAGGGTATGACCTCACATAACTGATGAGGAAGCGATACTGTGAGCTGACTGAGGCGATAAGCTTTCACTGCAACACGCAGGACCTTTGGAAGAGGATGAACTGTCCAGGGATACTAAAAGGTTCTCTGAGGGCAGGGGGTGATCATAGGTGGTAGTCTGAGGCATGCCATACATGAGCTGAAGAGGACATTGAAACAACCTTATTTCTGTCTTGGTGCTCAACAGTAATGGTGCTTGTCAATGTAATTAAACTGAATTTATTATCTTTATTGACAGTTTCAGGTTTTATTCTGTCTTTATCCAGTTAAATCTAATTTAACTTTGAGATGTATGTAAAGTATAAAACTATAATTATTCAATTAAACATAATTTAATATTTGTCACAGTTTAGGGGTTAAAATGTAGTGCAAAAATGCAAAAACTGGTTGTAGTAACTTTGAGTCAAGCTTCTTGTTCAATGGTACTTTGGTAGCCATAGCCTTTGGCTGGTATGCAGCTCATGGTTTTATATAGTTTCTTGATCTATCACCACCTGTCCTTAATAAAGAAGGCAGGCATTTCAAACTGCTGAAGAACAAGACTAAGAATATAAACAATTATGGACAAATACACCATATTTAATGTGTCATTAAATGTCCTAGCTCTCCAGTTAGAGCCATGTATCTCCATTTATGTCCATTTTTAGTTTTCTCCATGATGTGAATCTGACAGTTGTTTATATTGTATCAGAATTTCATTCATGAATGGTCCAATAGAAATGTTCCAAAAACTTTAACTTTTAATTTACTTTAATTTAAAGAGGATTTTTGCTTTCTCCTGTAAAGTAACCATTGTGGAGATACATGTTTTTCATTGGACGAGAATAATATACAGCATATGTACTGAACCAATTACTTTTGCTCCCAGCATGTTTTTTATATTATTTATATATTTTTAACATATAGTTTTACTATAAAAACTGGAAATCCTTCCTTAATGGCAGCTTTTAAAATGATCAAACTTACACGCACATCAAATTACAATGTTATTTATTCATTCTAATATAAACAAACTACCCTGATCCAGATTTATTGAGCCAATTACTTTTTCACAGTGTGAAATTAATTAATTAAATTAATTAAATTAATTAATTTAATTTAATAAAATTTTTGCAGTGTGTACAATTTAGCAAATAAATAATGATTATGCTTTAGAATGTGCAAATGTTTGTCTCTGTAGGAAATATGTAATTTTGTTTTCACTTTTCCAAAACCAAAATCATGACCAAATTTTTGTATTAGTGTATATTTGTATATTAATACACACATATAATTTGTAAATTCACAAAAGTAAAATAAAGTTTATTTGAATTAAGAGTTTGGTTAATCAAAATCCTCATTTTTTAAATGTGATCAAATTTACGAACTAGATTTTGGATGAAATCTAACAATAAAAATACATTTATATTATGTATGTATATTTTTTATATATTTTAGCATATTATTTTACTATTAAAACTCCCCAAAACAAATAACACATGAAAGAGGCTGCAGTGAAAGCCTGGAAAAGCATCACAAAAGAAGACTGCAAAAGTTTAGTTATGTCATTGGGTCACAGGCTTGACGCACTTAATGCAATTTTTCATGTCTGTCATTTGTCAGTCCTGTTCACCTGTCTTCCTTGTAGTTTGTTTTGTTTTAGTCTCCTTTTTTGCTCCACCCTTTTCCAGCTGTGTCAGATTTGTTACCCTGCCCCTTCGTTATCATGTCCCAGTTGAGGTCAGTGTTGTATTTAAGACCCTTTGTCTCAGCCTGTATTGATCAGTCCTGGTTGAAGATTGTTTATTTCTGTCCTTGTAGATGTTGTTGTTGTGTTTGAACTTGTTATAGTCTTATAGTCATCCAGTCTGTTTGTTTGTTTACCTTGTATTTTGTTTACTTGGTGTTTTGTTTATGAGATCCTTCAGTTTATTTTCATTAAATCCACAACCCCAGCTTTTACGTCCACTTCCCTTGTCTTCTTCTGTTCAGCACACCCCTTTGACATAAGCAAAGGATTTTCAACTAAATATTTCATCTTATTTACTTTAATCTATGTGAAGGTTATTTGTTCCAATACGTTTGCTCACAAGAAAAATGGCTGGGCTCAGACAAAAAGTGCTATCTTCTGTATTAGATCCAGATGTAAATACCTGGAAATAAAAGCTGAAATATTGATCTTTTGCCTCACATTCTTTTTTAAATGTCAAAACCAAATGTCTTTGGTCTACTGAAAAAAAAATAAAGGGATTGGACTCACTGTTCCAATACATTTGGAGGTGAGTGTAAGTGGGCAGCTAGTCAACATGGGGTCTGACATACAGACACGGCTTTTAGACAGAATTAGATGTGTTGCCTAATGTTAGAAACACAGTTTTACTACTTGTGTTTGTGAGGTACATTTTGGACAGATGTTTTCATGAAGATGTTTATGCTGCTGTTCAGGCCCTAATTTTCTCATTTTCTGTCTGTAAGAAAAGGTCCTGGTTTAAGACATCTGGATTCTAAGACACATATCAAAATTGCATTCCTAATATTCTCTTAGACATTCTGTAGAAGTTAGATGTTGGAATGTGATCTACTAAGAATGTGCCTCTCTCCAAGCATGGCATACTGTCAATATTTTCCCCTTTAATATCAAGTTGATATCAAATTTAATGTGAGCTACAACTCGTGCGAGGCAGCTTATGTAACAGCACAGTAATTTCAGATGATGTTGTCATGCTGCAGAAATACTTTGAGTGAGATCTTTATTGCATAAACCTGGTGAAGTTAAGGGACACGTGAAGTCTGTATAAAGCAAATAAACATCAGTAAGAAACACATATTTTTTTTCATAACTGTTAGGGCCTAATTACAGTACAGTTCCCATGGACCCATCCCAAGTGGACAAGCACAAGATTGGTCAATCAATTTGTGATCACATCAGATTCCTCTCATGTGTCAAGGTGACCTTACGTTGATGAAGACACTCTGAATAACATTCCCATAACAAAGATAGTTTATTTAGTTCATATAGGTTTATTTAGTTGAAGCTACAAGCTGTTGAAACATAGCTACGATACTTACAAATCAAGCAACTGATCTGATTGCCAGTTATTATCCAAATAATTCCCCAACATTTGACTTCATCCTCACCAGACCATTCATTCCAGACTAGCTGTTCAAAAGAAAAGTCCATGTAGTTTCTGTTGTAGTGGACTTCTGCCTCTCCATTATTTGGTAGGAGAGTTGCATCATCTTAATCACTTAGGTTAAGGTTAACCCTTTAGGACCCTAGGACCCTGATGTTCTTTTGAGATATAAAATATATAAAATCAACAGAACTTTAATAATAAATTGACAATGTTGTGATTGTTATTATTATTATTATTATTATTATTATTATTATTATTATTATTATTATTATTATTATTATTTTGCTTAAATGTACTAAAAACTCTTTACATCTCAGAAATCCTGTTGGAAATGATCCTCCACAGTGTTTTTGAGCTGAAATACAAATATTTTATAGGTTATTTGTAATGATTAGATTGACAAGGATATTTATAGTAATAGGGTATTTAAAATACCTGACAGTGGTCCAAAAAGTAAATAAAACTACCGGAATGTCCTTTATTATTTTGGTTCTGTATGTGTTATCAAATATCAGGACTTCAGGATTGTGAAATTTGAAATTTGAGATCAGTCAGAGTCTGTATGCAGGTTGAGCATGTACATGTGGACAGAGCATGTAAATGTGTACTGGCTCCTTTTGGCATTTAAAAAGGGTTTTAATTCAGTTGGAAACAAGTGAATTTTAGCTGTTTTCTGAGCTGGAGTGGTTTTAAAGAAAAACATGTGGATTTTTACTACAAAATGGAAACTTCAAAAGCATTCTGATATTTTAAGAGAATCATCTAGCACTGCTACTGAGAAAGCTGCTGACTGCACTATATAACTTTGGTGAAGTGGACAGGACAATGATTGCAAGACTGCCTAATGCTGCATAACCGTAGTCCTATTTGTATTTGTGTAATATTAGTCAACTAAATCAGTCCACATGCCTCTGTGTATCTCAGCTTCTAAAGACATGCATGTTAGCCGCTGTCCTTTGGGGTTCTTCAAAGTGAAATCCCACTTCTCTACAGTAGAGGGAGTTCAGGAGCAAGAAATAAATCCTCCATGAAGCTGCTTTAAGTGCATTATTATTCTAAGTCATTTTGTAGACCTTTTTTTCCTTGGTACATTATGTTACAGGTTTTGAGCATGCTTACTAAAATAGGAATACTTACGGTATCTGGCAATTGAATATGTGAATTTTCTTAGATAAAACAACTTATGAGGCATCGAATTACAGAGCAGTTTATTAGGAATACTATACTAGCACTTGGTAGGGTTTCCTTTTCATATGATTGATTTAATTTTGTTGACTGGGGAGGGGGTTGGAACAAAGGACTCCCAATGGCCGGTCCAAACAAGTGTGGCAAGAACACCTTATGCACACGATTACATCAACTCCACCAGTCTATACTGTGGACACGAGGCAGGTTGGTTCTATGGATTTATGCTATTGATGCCAAATTCTGACTCGACCATCTGAGTTCCTCAGAAGACACCTTGCTTTATCAGTCCAGGCTACTTATTTCCACTCTTTAGTTATCTACTTTTGGTGACCCTGTGTCCATTGCAGCCTCAGCTTTTTGTTCTTGGCTAACAGAAAAGGATCCAGATGCTGTCTTTTGCTGTTGTAGCCCATGTAAACATTCTGAGATGTTCTTCTGATCTCTACAACTGTTCAGAGTGATTATCTGTGTAACTCTTGCCTTTCTGTCAACTCTTTGGCAACTAGGTTTGCCATGATTATGATCTCAACAACTACTGATCTGTTTTATCTGCAAGGCATTTCCATTCACAAAGTTGTCACGTACTGGATGTTTTTTCTTTTTTTGCAACATTCTGTGCAAACAGAATGCTATTCCAGGAAATTGGCAGTTCTATAAATACTCAATGTATGTTATTATGTACATTATATTTCTATGTTCATATATAATATTAGATCTCAACTTTCCTTTTAAAATACATAATTCTATGACCATATAACAACTGGAATTGTCTTACAGATTAGTTTATTATTGCCCACTCATAAAGACAATTCCTCAGTGCCGTTAAATGTTTCTTGTCTTTTCATACTTGGAACAATCTGCCCCACCACCACCCCACACATTTTCACACTCATTCACACTCACATTCTTCTCTTGCTTATCTAACTTCAAAGTATATGCTGATGTTTTTCAGCACTCCCTACCGTTACAAGAGGAAAACCATTTGTGCAGCTCTTTCCTGAAGGCTTCGGCAAGCGCCCAAGTGAGAAACCTCCCTCAAGGTTCAGGGGAAAAGGAAGCTGACAAACTCAGCATAGCCAAAACAAAAGATGTGGAAAGAAAGACTCTTGAGTTTTTGAAAGCACAACATTTATTCTCAGCTTTACACACAGTGTCACATCTCAACACCCTTACTAGTGCAACCACTCATTCAACCCATATACAAAAACATCCCAACAGAATACCTCAGGAAATATACAGTGGTGGACTGTCCTATTTGGTAGATGGCAGAAGCTGGAGTGGAAGCAGAATAAATTAGCTGTGTAATTACAGAGCAGAGGGGTGCTGATGGAGGGTCTGGTGGAGACAGGAGGGGGTCTACTCAGGGTCCTGTTCACAGTGATTTAACTGGACATACTCCACAGCAGACTGCTGGAGATAAAGAGGGAAAGCCTGAGTACCTGCATCATGTGTACCATGACCACTTTGTTAGCAGATGGTGGAATATGGCAATTATATAATAAACAATTAAAACTGAAAAATATATTGGAAAACAAATAGAGTAGGACTTAAATAATTAAAAAATGATTTGCATTTAATGCAGTGATGGTAACATGAAATACACATTGCAACTGTAGAGAAAAATACACTTTGGCCTTTGGTTCATGTCAAGTGACATTTAGCATACAGGATAGCTCATTCAGTGCAACAATATTTACAATTTAACATAATTATGGGTGGAGTATGAATAGTTTAACTGATTAGCTCCATCCATCCAATTTTAAAGGTGTGTAATTCAGAGGACTCCTCACATTTAATCACCCAATTTGCCGTTATTAATCATGACTAATATACCTGCAAGACGGATCTATAAGTTATAGGAAATACAGTGTTTGGATGTGTGTTTTAGCACCTGGAAGTCTGTTTTTGATCAACATAATGAAAGAATTTCATTATGGTAACGATAATGGAATTTTTGGTGCTGCTAAATAAACTTGTGTGCAAAATCACTACTCAAAATGGCTCTGGAGGCAGCTCTACCGACAAAACAAATGCAGTTGATTCATGCAATAACCTATTAAAATAACCAGTAGCTTTAGAAATGTCTGTCTGTTCCCCAGAGCTTTATATGTGGATGAAATGTGTGCAATCCATTTTGAGATTTTGTTGTTTGGTTTTAAGAAATATCTTTTTATATGGTGTTGGTTTTTCAGAATACTGCCTGACAATTGGTCAGCTAGCCACAATTTTAAAATCAATACTTTAAAACAACAATTGCAATGCATTCACATATACGGCTCTGGAGAGCAGAAAACATCTATTGGTTATTTTAGTTGGTTATGGTCTAAAACAATTGCATTGTTTCTGCCTCAGACGTAGAGCTGCCTCTCTAGTTTTGAGTAGTGATTTTGCATATGCAATATTAATACGATTATATTATATTTTCTTTTTTAAACCATTTGAATTTAGCATCTGCCACAACATTATGTATCTTTGTGATTATGGTGAATGGTTCAAAGAAACAGACCAAACTGGTATTATATCTCCAACATCATTAGTATATATTATGTCTCCAAAATCTGGCTTTGCTGGTAACTTAATGGTTTCAATATATGACAATTCACACTCCCCACTAGGACATAACTGTGCTATGCATTGTATGTGCTTGTATATATGTATAGTGTTCTACTTACATGTGTGGTACCTTCATTTGGGCCATCTACAAAGCAAAAAGTGAGTAAGAGAGTAAGTGTACACCATTGAATGAGCAATCTCACATCCTTTTACAACAGTTTTATTGCATCCAGTCAACTCTCATGGAGCTGGGTGGGGGGTATTCATCTTGGGTCTTGTTGTGCATTAGAGTCACGGTAATGTGCATGTGTTTCACTAATCTATTTTCCTTCAGAAGCAGCCTTTGTACAACTCTGCTGTGTTGTAGCATTGTTTTATGCACATACCACAGCCATTAGTAACTGTTCAAGCCATTAATCAGCAACGGAAAATGCCCGTTGAGGGTTTATTTTTGCTATGAAAACAATGGTGGCGATTTCTGCTCTGGTGCCAATTGTTAAAACAGGATGTTGCCACACCCCCACCAGGAAATGGACACCTGGAGCCTCAACTATGTTAACAATAACACTCTTATATTAACAATCCATGTCCACATGCTGCAGTCACATGCATGGTTGGATTTATGCTCGAGCCACAAGTGCACTTTTTATCATGTAATTGGATGCCCAGTAAGCCTCTTTCTTTCCCTAGTGGACGTTCCAAATGGCAGAACAGAAACGGACTCTGATTTTTTTAAGTTTAGTTACTTTTTTTGTTAGTGCCATGCCAAACAAGTCACTGAAACTTGAAAGACAATAGCTTATAATCACAGTCCCTGATATGAGACGTTCGGAAAGCCCAAGGTTATGTTTTTACTCTATGAAATTTTATGCTACATCAACACACGATCTGTTACTGTATAGGAAATTTTAATTGTACATTCAGTTCATTTGTAAGCTCATACTGTCGTCATGTCAAGTGAAATTTGCATACAGCATAGCTCGTTCAGGGTAGCAACGATAGTTACAATCTAACAAATTTGTGGATGGACTATAAATAGGTTAATTTGTTAGCTCCATCCATTATATTTTGAATATGTGATATTCAGAGGCATTAAACGATTAAATGATGAGACCAGCTGGCTGACTCATAGATCTCATCATCACTCAAGGTACAGCATGGTATCTGTTTATTGATCATTTCCTGCCCTTCAACAAAAACAGACATTCAGGTTACTGGTTATGTCACAAACAGAGGAGTTTTGATGATATTGTGGTTCTAGTGAGGAAAGATCTCCCTTGATGTGGACATATAAGCCAGAAAAATCAGAAGAATCATGTTTTTTGTGCATTATAGAGGCAAATACTATAAACTATTTATGAGGGGTTTTCATCAGTTTATCAATGATTTAAGATATATTTTTGAAAAAAGTAATTTGACCTTTTGAGTTTTGAGTATTTGACAAAACTAAAACTCTCCCTCATTTATAGGGATAGGAGCCTGGTCTTGTGTGTAATAGCTCACCTTGTGTGCAGTCTTGGACATCACCATTTGCTGTGTCTGTATCTTGCATCATGGGGGCTATTGGAACACAGATATTACTTCAGTATGGAGTGTAAAATACACATTTACATGCATACATACATAATTATTATCAATCATCATCATCATCATCATCATCATCATCATCATCATCATCATCATCCTATTATATAGAGACACTCTGACCACTCTTTTACCAACTGACTGCTGGTAAAGGGTGGTAATAATAGTGACCAGCAGCATCTGGCTAGAATTGTCTGTGTGAACAGTCAAACAACTCTGGAATCACATCCACTTTCAATGCAAGATGCCCGCAAGCATATCCTGCAGGTCAATGCAGTGTTCTTTAGCTTCCATTGGTACTGTAATTTTTCCCCAGAATGATGAGTAGAAAGTCAGAAAGTCCAGGTTCTCCTTTCACTTCCATTATCATCTGATCTGCTTGCAGTTTCCCTTCCTTGTGCACACACTTGAGGCAGAATGTAAATGCCAGCCAGATTGAAAGAAATTGCTCTGGGGTAGAACGGCTTGTACAGGATGAAAAAGTGTCTCTAGGTGAGAAATACATGAGGCTGGAAAGTTTCTGGTTCTGTTTTGTAGACGTAGTTCATCCACCTTGTTGCATAGAGATTGCAGATTGAAACAAAATAAAGATGGAAGGACAGTTTAAGATTCATGGAATAGTTTATTAGAATAAATAAACCATACTTTTTGGTTGGTTGTCCCTCAGGTTCAGTAACAGGGTCACAGTAAGTAGTTCTCATTCAATGATTTTGGGTTTTCAGTGTAGATTAATATGAATTATGACGTGAAATAACCTAGCCATGCCTGCAGCCTACTGTTGGTCAGACAATGTGTGATTAAATGGATAATGGGATCAGGAAATAACAGCTCAGTTTGGCTTGCGAGAGCAAACTGCATGTTGCTATAACCTGGGGTCAAAAGACATTAATAACCACAGAGGTCAGGGTAACCTGCCTGAGGTTGTATTGGATTTTTACATTTCTTTTGGATATCAGGATGATGGGGAACAGAGAAAAGTGATCAAATGATTTCTTTAAAATAGGTGCTAGCTGATTACACCAGTGCTTTACAGTGTGACTAAAGCTTTCCTTGCCTTTTAGAACCTTGTAATTTCCTGCTCATTAATGATGAGATGACCAGGAGGCAGAGGTGAAAGAGCCAATGTGTGGGGGAGGAAGGCTCTGCAGTAGATTCGGGTCTTTGGTGAGCTAGTAGTTATTTAATAGACGTGGAGTCTTCACCTTGTATCTGATAATCTCTGGGATGCCTTTCAAAACCTAAGTTGGATTGTTAGTAGCAATGCAGCTCTTTAACTCTTTAGGTTTCTTATGTATTTGATCTATTTGTAGATCATTCTGTCCTCATTCCTGAATGCTGCCTCTTCACTCTACATAACTTGGATAAAAAACCTGGACTCATTACTGTATTCCACCTTTGGTTTAATTGAAACACAGCTGCTCATGTAGAAGCTGATTTCTGACATCACAGTGTCAGTGTATTCATGTAGTCCATCTGTTTTGTCCTCAAAACCAGTCTAATCTATGGATTCAAAACAGCAATGTTGATCGTTTTCAATGGTTCACCTCTTCACTGTTGTGACAACAGCATTGCTGGTTTTGAGATTCCACTTGTTTGTCAGGATTATGGGAATGAGACGGGTCAGAATGCTTACGCTCATATGGTGGTGAAATAGGCATGCTTAAAAGTGATGTAGGTCTGGATAATTTCCTTTAGTCCTATGTGTCCTGTTTACTGTGGTATTACAATTGACCTGTTTTACAGCTCTGTTTTGGTTAAGTGATTTTCTTTTTAATAGAAACAACAGTGTTTGAGGACCTGTGTACAAAAGCACTACTCAAAACAGTTCTGGAGGCAGCTCTGCCTCTGAGGCAGAACAAACACAACTGGTTCACGAATAACCAATTGAAATAACCGGAAGACAAATCTTTAGAAGCCTGTATCCTTTACTCAGAGCTTTGTATGTGGATGAAAGGTGTGCGATTCACTTTTGGAATTTTGTTGTTTCTTTTTAAGAAATTCTTTGTAAACGAGGTTGGTTTCTCTGAAAGATTTCTGGAAAACTACACAGTTAGTCTCTAAGGCGGTTTTTCTTTGATTGCTTGCTTTTTAGCTTTATAGTGGAAAACTATCAAGAATGCTACTGAACATGAGGAGTGCACTTACAAAGCGAATCTTAGTGTGACTACTGTCACATGAAAATGCATGATACTCGTGGTACTGGCTAATTTCCAAGCATTTTTTTCAGAAACCATCTCTAAATAAACAGAAATTCTTCAGCAAAATCCTAAACTGAATTGCAGTTCCACCTACTGTTTATGTTATTTTGGTTATTTTCTAATTCTCTATTTTCTGCCTTAGAGGTAGAGCTGCCATTTGAACCATACTGTGTTTCCCAAAAGGTAAGTTGATTACTACATTAGCAACTTATGTTATTGTAATGACACATTTATGGTGCAGGTGTTTCCCAAAACTGTGGTATCTATACCTGTATGTAGTCCTGTGTCCAGTTTCTAGTCCTATCTGTCTTGTCTGTTTTTCAGGTCCCTCTCCTTGTTCGGCTCAGGGGAGTTTTGGTTTAACATGCCCGAGTTGCGACGCCGGGAGGAGGGGCCTACGGTCATGTCAGTCGCTTGTCAGTCCTGTCTCCCTTGTCAGTTCGTCCCATGTGCTTCTTAGCACATGGTTTGTGTTTGTTTAGTCCTTGTCTCCTCCCTCTTTCCACCCATTACCACCTGTGTCTAATCTGTTTACCTGCCCCCTGGTTAGGTTGTCCCAGGTGTTTACTGTGTCATTAAGTATTTAAGACCTGTTGTCTCATCCTGTCTTTGTCAGTCCACTGTTATCCTGTTATACTGCGAATGTCATCTGAGTTTGTTATTGTTACTACGTTTGTTAATGTTACTGCTTCTGTTTATGTTTGCTTTTGTCTTTATCATGTTTTAGTTTCCGTCAGTCTTATATCTTTTATTAGTCAGTATATTCGGTTTGTCTTGTGCTTCATGTTTAACATTAAATCTTCAACCCCTGCATTTACCTCCACACCCTTGGCCATCTGATCCGTCTGCCCGATCCTGACACTTATTATTCAGGTAGGCCAATTTAAATACAATTTTCCATTTGGATTCCTATGAATTGGTACTGTAATTTTTTCCCCAGAATGATGAGTAGAAAGTCAGAAAGTCCAGGTTCTCCTTTCACTTTCATTATCATCTGATCTGCTTGCAGTTTCCCTTCCTTGTGCACACACTTGAGGCAGAATGTAAATGCCAGCCAGATTGAAAGAAATTGCTCTGGGGTAGAACGGCTTGTACAGGATGAAAAAGTGTCTCTAGGTGAGAAATACATGAGGCTGGAAAGTTTCTGGTTCTGTTTTGTAGACGTAGTTCATCCACCTTGTTGCATAGAGATTGCAGATTGAAACAAAATAAAGATGGAAGGACAGTTTAAGTTTCATGGAATAGTTTATTAGAATAAATAAACCATACTTTTTGGTTGGTTGTCCCTCAGGTTCAGTATTTTTTTGTGTTTGAAGTTTGATACACTGTTAGTGACATTAAGAAACAAAAAACACAACATGTAGGAGCAACATTCAGCTGCAGCCATCCAGTTGTGCTATGTCACCAAAGCAATTGTACTCCTGGCTTCTTGCACACCTAGTAATGCTTGTAAACAGGAGGATGAGGATTTTCTGCTGCAACAGTCTTTCCGTGTCTGTCAGCTTGTAAATTCATGTGTACAAAGCATGATTTGTACTGAGTGAAGTAGTGGAGTAAAAGTAAATTTCTTTATGAATTATTTGCCTCTAGTCAGAAGCCAGATATAAAAATCATTATTTTACATATTGTTGCCTCAAATGATTGGATGGAATTGAATAAGCTAAATTTTCTGCATAACTCATAACCCAGTTTAACCCATCTATACATTAAGGTCTATAATTCATCTGGTAATGAGAGATCAGCAACTCACCTTCTTCAGCGTTCACTGTTGGTTGGGGATGCACCTCAGTGTATCGGAGCTCTTCACACTCTTCCTCCCTACTCGGATAATCAGATTCTGCAAAATACAAGCATCACAGAATGTTATAAATAAGATTGTATGATCAGCAAACAGTTATACACACCATTAGCACTGCTCTACTGATTCTGATTCCTCTGACTGACTTCCCATGAAGGCCACATTTGTGCAGGTGTGGCTGAACAGTAGAACAGTGTACCACAACTTTAGAGTCTGCTAAATCTTCCTGAAGGCCTTTTGCAGTCAAGCAGAGGTTCTGATTTGCCTTTCTAGCAATCCTTTGAGCAGCTGGCTCTGATTTTTTTCTTGACCTCTGTTGTTCCTTTTAACTTCCTAATTATATTTGGAGCTGAGGAAACGGCAACCTGAAAACACTTTGCTTTCTACTATTCTATCATTTGCTGTTCTACTATTCTACTATATCTATCAGAGTGCTAGGCAGTTGCTTAGAAAAACCCATAGCTGCTGTTTTTAGGAGAAAAATAGAGGAGTCTGGGTATTTATAAAGGTTTACACATTTCAAAGAAAATTTAATCACCTAATGGTGATTGTGAACAAGCCATAATTCTTACAGGCTTGGTCAAAGATATCTAAGTTATAATTCTAAATAATTCATAATTAGTGTTAAGCCATTATGCCAATGAATAATGATTAATTCCTTAAGTAGCAATTATGCATTTATTTACCCATCTTTAGCAAACTATTAGATAATGATTAAAGACAATTAAATATCAAACACAACAACAAAAAGTATTTTCCACAAAGCATGCCTGAAAACAATTCAAATCAAAATAAAATAGATTTCACCTTCTACTGTTAACACAAATGAGGCCTCTGTAAAGGGTTTAGAATCTGCAATTTCAATAAAATTATTATAATTATATATAAAATGAAAATATATATGTGAATATCAATAAAAATGATCTAATTAAGCACCTTACCTGAGTCAGACACATGTTCACTCCACACATTCCTGCCCATTACACCAGGAGTGGCTGTGAGTTAAATTTGAACAGTAGAACGGGTCAGCTCTCAGAGTGATCACTTTACTGTACCAAAATTAAGCAATCATTATCTCAGGATTTTCTGAACTTTTATTTATATGAATCATTTATTATAAATCAATGTGCATAGTTTACATACAAACAAAAATCTATACATAGTGGGAAAACCCCAATTAAGACATGTATTGAAAAAAAGGAAGACCTATAATATATGAAAGGCCTATTTCAGACAAGGCTAGCCTTTTACAAATCTCTGCTTTGTTTTTTATTGTATTCAAGAAGTGATTAATGCTTCATCTTAGCATTTTTAAATTTTATTTTCTTAGGTTTTGATGCGCTTATTAGGTTCTTTTTAGACTCTTTTTACCCATTATCCATGGGTATCCACCTTTTAGACAATTACTGGGTAACATTTTACATTAAGGGTTCATTAAGTAACATAACTGTTAATAGTAATATACATTATTTAATGGTTTAGAAAAGTCTCCACTAATTATTAATTGATGCAACTTAAGGCATTATTTAGAATCAGTGAATATTTGAGTAATGAATGATTGAAGTTACACTTTTATAGCACTGTGCAAACATACCCAAGGACTCGGCACTCAACAAATACACATTGGCAAGGAGAGGGAGCTATTGGCAATTATCGGTAGAGTATGATGTGTGCAATTGCCTGCCACTTCTTAAATATATTATTATTCACATATTTAGTAATGCGTAATAATAATTTCTTTAGTAGTGTCAATGAATAATTGACAGCGATTGCTAAACAATTTAGTAATGTTTATTTCTGACCTTAGTACCCTTACTGACTGTTTATGCAACCTTACTGTAAAGCATTACAATTTGCTGTATAACATCATTGTGCTGCAAAAAAACAAACAAAAGAAACCCTTGTATCTCCATTTTTGCTATTTGAATCAGATTTTCTGATTAAGGGAACAACATACAATTAATTTACTATAACATTCTATACAGCTGCTTGTATGTAATAAAAGTGACATGCAGATGTTACCATTGACTGCAGTGTTGTCCTCAATGTCAAGTGTGAGGCTCATCCTCATGGGATCATTAGATTTGGGACGGGCTTGCTTTCTGAGAAATCAACAATGATACATGAATCAAATAGTTATTAAATAGGAATGCTCAGTAATTCACCGACAAATGATTTAATTTGATTCATAAAAAGTGAAAAGGTACCCACACAGACAACTCCACTGTTCTTTTTCGTTTGCTAGGGGCTCGTGCCTTCTTAAGGAATATGACAAGAATGGCAACGATGATCACCAAAATCAAGATGCATATCACAGCAATGACTGCCTTCTTCCAGCCTGCCAAGTTTACTGTGAAGGAAATGAGCAGCAGCTTTTTCACTGACTCAACTGGAAAACTCGCAAATCAGGGTCTCTAACTCATACTTCATTCATCATTTACCCCACAAAATTCTTAGTAACTATTGGAGCAATACATCCAACGTTCCCAAACAAAATAGACAAAAAAAAAGGTTTTCATTGTGGAACTGAAGGCACAACATCTCTTTTCAGTCTAATGGCCTAATCTAATTTTTGGGGCAGTGTGTTTTAACGATTTAAGTAAGTGATCGATTGGGAATTCTTTGGAATTTCATCCTCTTGATTGGTGAAAGGAGAAAAAGGATTTGAATAAAACCTGAACAGGTGGCCAGTATTTGAACTGCATAATGATAAAGGACCTGATGCTAACTGTTTTAGAACTTCTAGTATAGCACCAGACCCATTACACTTAAACATCCACACATTTGCTCTTGAACACCATCTCCTCACCTTCACTGGAGCTTCAGAACTGAGTCATTTCTCTGGAAAGGGTATTCCGACCTTGGCTTCCCTTCCATTGAATGAAATGACTCAGTTATGAAGCTCCAGCAAATTGGACGTGGTGGCACTCAAAGCTGTATGGTACAAATTTGGTATGTTTATTACTACTGTGATTTTAATCTATATCAATATATACGCTGCAGCATCGGAAGTTCTAAAAAAAAGACTGAAGAAGCAAACTCTTGAAAGTGGGCAATCTAGTCCCTGTAGAGAAGCACTGCTAAGTATAACTTGCTGGAGCAGATAAACATGAACCTGTTGGCATCATGTCTAATGCCAGGCTTGAACTAAAGGAATTTAAAGCCCATCGGCATGAAGCTGTGGAGCAGTGGAATTTTCTATTGAATGATGTTGCATCCAATACTTTATAATGAGTTAGGTATTGGTATTCGACTTGGGGTTGTGATCTTAAAAATCTAGAAGAATCTAGAACAGTTATTCCAATAACAGGAAACAGCCCCTCCGTTCTAATTTTCCTCTAAAACCCAATAGACAGTGATGTCAATAAGCTTGTAAACATGCACTGGAAGGCTCCTTTGTTGATCACACAATGTTACACTAAGGTTACATAGATATGTCTTGTAGTTTGTTATAATGTGTGTATCATGTCTGTAGGTTACTCAGATGCTGAGTTATAGAAAACAACATGCAACTGCTCACAAACTGCAGATCTCAGGTTCTAAGACTTAACATCAGTTATTATGACAAACTGGACTCAAAACTGGATACTTTGGATACCCTGGTATTGCCCCAGTGTAAATTTAAAGGAAAACAGAACTGTTTAATTTCAAAATGATAAAACAAGCATCAAGATCCTACATTCTACTTCACAGACTCTTCACTTTCTACTTACAAATATATGTCAGAATTGACAGAATTTCTATGTGTTTTAAGTACATATGCAAAAGCCACTAAGCCTACAAAGATGAATGAAGTGTGTGAAGTCTGACCTCCAACAGTGACAGGTTCGCTACGGTGCGTCACCTCAGCATCATTGTAAGCCTCACAGTAGTACTTTCCTTTGTGATCTCGGGTTATGGACCGGATGATGTGCTCTCCTTGAGTCTTGTTGAGGCATGCAGTGAAGAGGGGTTGGGTGCTTCCCATGCGGTACCAGGTGAAGGTCACTGGCGCTGTACCCTGCTGGATGCTACAGCTCAGGCTGACATCTGTCCCCTCGGTAAATGTGTGGCCTTTAGGGAACTTTAAAGAAAGCTCTGGCTTGGACACAGGTTCTAATGCAAAAAAGAGAGGTCTGTAAATATTCCTTTTATACATACATATTGTCATGGCCAAAAATATTGGCACCCTTGCACTTCTATTAGAAAATGCATCACGTCTCCCAGAAATTTGTTGCAATTACAAATGCTTTCATTATTTATTTTGCTTGAAAAAAAGTCTCTATTCTTACCCAACTCAGACAAACTGGACAAAATTATTGGCACCTTTTCAAAATGTAATTGGATTGAAATCAAGTGATGCTTCTTAAATTTGTATTTGTGACAAGTAACATCCAATGAGTTTAAATGGAGAAAAGATGTACCTGTGCACTGTACACTGAGCATAGAGAAAAGAAAAATTATTTTCTAAAAATTTGAGAACCAGAAGACTCAAATGCCACACCTTCCTTCTGTTTTTTAACAAATCAACTGCTTCCATCTGTCTTTAAATGTCCTGTACTCACATGTTGTGCTCGCATTTGCAGCTATTATGATGCTTTCAATTTGTTCTTCTGGTGATTTTGATTGGGGTTTGTTGCCCCATCTCCTCCTTTTGCAATGTTGACCTTGGACATCAGAGCAACTTGAGATGTCCATGGAGTTCCTGGTTTCCAGTGTGTCCCTAGGAGTTCCTGGTTGCTGTTTCCTGCATTCACAGTTTCCTGTGGAGTACTTTTTGGTGGCATGTTTTGGCGTTTGATGTCCGGTTTTAACTGACTGCTGTTTTTGTTGTATTCATTTGCTGTTGGGCTGTGGTGTGGCCCCTGCTTTTGGCAACTGTTTTCATCTTGAGACTGGTGATTACATCATCAGTTGGATGGTCCTCACTCAGGTGTTTCCACTGCAATAGGTTTGGTCCTTTTCTATTCCTTTTTCGTCTGTATGCTGGTTTCTCTAACTCTTTGACATCCTTCTTTTGTCCCAGACTACCTACTATTGCAGTCAATGCTTGAGCATAGCCAAAGGCTTTTGACTGGCCACTGACTGGGCATTGCCTCAATTGTGGCAAAATGGGCTTACCACTATTCTTCATTAAGCTCCTGGGAGATGGACATCTCTGCCTAAATACAACCTAATGCCTAAGTTTTGGAAGCACAAGTCGGCATGTCTACAGCTTCAATTTTCTGTTTTTAGAGAGAAATAAACATGTGAATACCAAAGCGTTTGTAATTGCAACAGTATTCTTGAGGAAGTGGTGTATTTTCTGAAAGAAGTGTATGTTTTTTCTGTATGTGTGTGTGTGTGTGTGTGTATATATATATATATATATATATATACAGTACCTTGTGAAAGTATTCTGCCCCCTTGAACTTTTCAACTTTTGCCACATTTCAGGCTTCAAACATAAAGATAGATCATTTAAAATTTTTGTGAAGAATCAACAACAAGTGGGACCCAATCGTGAAGTGAAGTGAAGAAGGAATTTTTTTGGATGTGTCAAACTTTTTTAACAAATAAAAAACTGAAAAGTGGGGCGTGCAATATTATTTGGCCCCTTTACTTTCAGTGCAGCAAACTCACTCCAGAAGTTCAGTGAGGATCTGTCCATAGGACAACAATCGTACACTGCACGAATCCGGCCTTTATGGAAGAGTGGCAAGAAGAAAGCCACTTCTAAAAAGATATCCATAAAAAGTCTTGTTTGCCACAAGCCACCTGGGAGACACACCAAACATGTGGAAGAAGGTGCTCTGGTCAGATGAATCCAAAATCGAAATGTTTGGCCACAATGCAAAATGATATGTTTGGCGTAAAAGCAACACAGCTCATCACCCTGAACACACCATCCCCACAGTCAAACATGGTGGTGGCAGCATCATGGTTTGGGCCTGTTTTTCGTCAGCAGGGACAGGGAAGATGGTCAAAATTGATGGGAAGATGGATGGGGCCAAATACAGGACCATTCTGGAAGAAAACCTGTTGGAGTCTGCAAGAGACCTGAGACTGGGACAGAGATTTATCTTCCAACAAGACAATGATCCAAAACATAAAGCCTAATTTACAAAGGAATGGTTCACAAATAAACATATCCAGGTGTTGGAACGGCCAAGTCAAAGTCCAGACCTGAATCCAATTGAGAATCTGTGGAAAGAGCCGAAGACTGCTGTTCACAAACGCTCTCCATCCCACCTCACTGGGCTCGAGCTGTTTTGCAAGGAAGAATGGGCAAGAATTTCAGTCTCTCAATGTGCAAAACTGATAGAGACATACCCCAAGAAACTTGCAACTGTAATTACAGCAAAAGGCAGCGCTGCAAAGTATTGCCGCAGGGGGGGCGAATAATATTGCACGTTTTTTATTTGTTAAAAATGTTTGACACATCCAATAAATTTCATTCCACTTCATGACTGTGTCACACTTGTTGTTGATTCTTCACAAAAAAATTACATTTTATATCTTTTTGTTTGAAGCCTGAAATGTGGAAAAGGCACTGTATATACTATATATATCAACCATATAATGTTAAAAAATATATATTTTACAAATTATCTACAGATTATTATCTACAGTTTATCAATAAGTGGTGTTTTTACCTATTACTTCTGCTGTGATGGCTTCGCTAAACTTGCCACGGACTAGTCCCTGGTTGTTGGCCTCACAAGTGAAGCCACGGATTTCATCTCTATGATTGATGTAAGAGATATTGAACAGAGCACTGTGGAGAGGTCCAGTTATGGTCACCATGCCAATCGACCTATTAAACAAATGTAAGGTGTAGGTGATCGGAAGTGTTCCCCCTTCACTCTGGCACTTAAGATGAAATGGCTTCCCGACTATCACTCGTCCAAGAGCAAGAATGACTGGAGCTGAGACAGGCACTGTAAGATCGAGGAAGAGGTACAGAAAATGGAGGGGTGTAAATATAAAAGGGAAAGACGAGGGGAAACAAAGCCTTATATATACAAGCCACCGAACTCTGTCAGACACCTGTAATTTTAACAGTGCATCAAGAAGCATTCTCATGTTTGTGATGTAGAAATCATGGGCACGTTCTTGCCATGCAAGAGATCAAGTGATTGCTTACCTTTGGCAATAATAGTCTGCTGTTTACTTTCTTTGGTGATGTTCTTAGCCACAGCCCTACAGGTGTAATTTCCATTGGTGGCTTGAGTTGCTGTGGTGTTATAGATCTGTCCTTCTTTCAGAAGATGCTGGTCTTTATATAACATGTACTTCACATCTGCCTCAGTAATTCTTCCTCGGAAGACTGTAGCAACTTTACAGCTCAGAATGAACATCTGCTCCTGGAACACTTGCTTTGGAGTCATACTCAGAACTGGCCTTGAAAACAACTCTTAGCAATAAAAAAGGAAAACAGTGGAAAGAGCATTAGTATTATTACAATTAAATGTTAAATGAAACTGAACGTCCACTAATGAATTCTCGAATGGAAACTAAGGCGTGTAAAAATCTTATGTACATTCTAGGAATCATTTTTATGTCTAAAATTTGAACATTTAATGTGACATTACTTACATACACCATGTTTTACATATTGTGTTTTAAATACATATTATTTTACATACAATATGTTACATTTTGCTACTAATGTGTGAAAGGTGGCTCCGGCTCTGCATGTGGCTTTTTTATTGCCCTTTTGCTGCTCTCCACAGCAGAATTAAAAGTAAAATAATCATTTTCTGCAGTAAAATAGAGATTCCAATCAATTTTCTCATTACCGATAAAGTCCTGTCCTTTTAAAAAAGAGCCAATTTCAGTTTATACTTGAATACTTGGATCCTCCTCAATACATTCTGTTGTTTTCACACAACTTAATAGTTTTAGTGAACTATAAATCACTCTTAATGTAGAACTGCTGATTCTCCAATCTTTTACCCTGTTGATTATTGTGCACACTGCTGGTCAAATACCAACACCTGACAACAAATACAAAATGGCTCTGAAGGGGGTTTGATTTTGATGGAAATAGGACAAATTGGCACTTGGGGTTATATGGGTTGCTGACCCCTGCCCTATGCCAATGCACCAAGTAAAGCTGGCAATTAACTGGTGAGTTGAATCAGGTGTGCTTGATTAGGAAAATGATAAAGCTCCAGGATCAGACTTTCCCACCCCTGCTGCAGAGAATATGACTTACAGTCATTCAGAAATACATGTAATTTGAACTGGTGTGCCTTAAGTTTTTCCTACATGTGTAGGTACTTAGGTATGGAGTTGTACATCTGAAAGGATTCTCCAATGGTAAAGCTTCTACTACAGAAAAACATTTTTATTGGCTTTACTTGAGTCTTAGTTTTTAGTGCCCAGCATTTACAGCACATATCTGTTGGATGTGTTATATGATGTAATACTAGTATACAGGTCAGGTACCTGTTACGACCAGGTCAGCTGCGGAGATCTTCTCTGCCTTGCCCTTTTCCACTTTACACTCATAGTTTCCAGAGTTACTGGCATTCACGGCAAAGCTGAATGTGAACGACGTGTCACTGGAATGTAGCAGGGTCTCTTTGGTCAAGAAAATTTCATACCCACTTCTGGTGTAACCAGACACATTACAACTAATATGCACCCGGTCCCCCTCCACCACATCTGCATGAGGCTGAATGCTTATTGAAGGTATGATGTTAACCTCTGCGGAAAAAAAAAAAAACAACAAGCAGAAATCAATCAAGGAACAGTTAACATTTTTCAATCTCATCAGCTGTTTTCATGAGTGTGCTTGAACCTTTAGAATACTAGCCAAATATTTTCAGTTTGACATAGGTTAAAGTGGTCCTAAGAGTTAAGTTGAAACATTTTGTGTTTTATACTAAATACAGGGAAACATGCCAAAATTTAGTTATGTACCAAATGTTATATTTATACATCAAATAGTTCATAAATAGTTTACACTATAATAGATTTCTGCTTTTGCATTGCATTCTGTATTGTTTTTTTTTATGAGCAAATACTGTTGAAAAGCACTGCTATTGCACCTTATGGTGAACAAATATTTGGAAGCCAGTATATTTTATGAATGTTTTGTACTCCCAAAATTTTAATTGTTACTCATATATTTGCTATTAGCAAGTTAATGTTTCTGAACCTTAATCTCTTTCTTCCCATGAGTGTACACCAGTTGTACCTTAATTTCACTATTACATGGAATCTATTGAAGTTTTTGTATGTATCTCATATGTAATTATCAAAATCTAACAAATCCAAAAACTCTGTTTTGTTACTGTCATTCTGAAGAAGAAAATACATTAGTGGGAATATAAGACAAATCACAAAAAATCACAACAAATAACAAAACCAAATAAACATTAACACAGTGTTTCCAGCAAGTATTGTTTCATAGACCAGTTGTGCAGGGTATTTTCATAGTGACATAGTGACATTTATATATTGACCATTTCATTACAATCACCCACACTAGCTGTTGTTATTTTCAGGAGATCTTAAGCTAATTTGTCTTTCTTTGAAATGTAAGTATAAACAGAATTTAGATATTTCTATGAATGTAACCATTTTGTGACCATGTTTTGATCAGAAACTTACTTAACTCTTGAAAGACCTGAAATGTTTTGTAAGGACAAAAAATGTTCACAGCAGAAATACTGGTGGACGTTGATAATTCAGAGTGTTTTTAAACTGAAAATGCAATAATTTTGATGGTGCATTATTTTTAATGATTAGATTGACAAGCATATTTATAAAACACTTTTCAAAATACTTTACAGTAGACTAAATAAAGGTGTCCTGAATATCCTTTATTATATTGTTATTTATGTATGTATCAGTATAAAGCCTTGTGAGGACTTTTATTCTGAAATTTGAAAACTGTGTGAGCAAAGATAGAAGGCAAAAAGCCTCTTCTTTCTGATTTTCCTGTATAACCCAATATCTGGGTCAGCAATGCAGGTTGAGCATGTACAGGTGGACAGAACAGTAAACAGAATGTAACTGCCTGCACAACGTGAACAGCAAAGCACTTTTGTAAATCACTCTGAATAAGGGTGTGTGCTAGATGCCGTAAATGTAAATGTAGAATTATTTAAGAAAGCTTTACCTTTTACAGTGACTTTAACAGTGTTGCTGCTGTTGGAGACATCTGGCAGTTGCATATGCTTGTAGGTGCAGTTCATGAACATTTCACCTAATTCCTTAAGTTCCACTGTAGTAGTCACAGAGTTGTTGGAGGAGAAGATGGACATGTACTCTTGATTATTCTTGTAAAAGTAAAACTGCAGGCCACCGGTCTCCTCTGGAGCGCTGCATGTGAACGTAACCTCATCTCCCTCATACACCATGTCAGGCTGAACCCTCAACTGTGGAGTTTGCAGGCCTGGTTTGGCAGAGACACAGTGAGATGCAACCTTTGAATAACTGATTTGTTATTTGTTGAAGAACCTGGAAGCCTCAGTTGCAGCTTGAGTTGGTTTGGGGAGTATTTTAAACACGTTGAGCTAAAGCTAAAGATGTTAAAGCTACAGACGTTAAGCTAAAGACGTAAAAGACTAAGCAATTTAATAATGTCAAAGCAAACAATGAAGAAATGTTTAAAAAGACTGGTGTTAATAATGCAGTGTTAATTATAAGTGGAGTTAAGGAATTATTTCATTTTGAGAAAAACAACCCACATGGCTGAAGCTCCTCCTTTCAATCAAATGTTCTTCCAATTTCATCTCAATTATTTATGTTCATTCAGTTAGTATTTTGTGAATGGCAACATTTTCATTACCACCATCACTTTTTTATGAAAATAGTCTTTGTATTGAACGTCACTTAACAAAACTGGCAAACAGTTACCATCTCGGTTATCCTACCCAAATAACATTACTGCATCTCGGTCGTTAACATCTCGGTTATCCTACCCAAATAACATTACTGCATCTCGGCTGTTAGTGTTGCAGTTATTTTTGGGTGATCCATAAGAAGTTGAGAGAAATAATACATTTGAGTGGTGTCAGAATCTGGGAAATACCATTTAGCTATACTATATCCGAAATCTGTGAAATATCTGTTACATGCAGCCTTACGATGAGCACTCATTAAACAACATTAAACACTACCATACTCAGGGTACCTCATACCGATTATCCCAGTTGAAGCAATGTGACCATAACCCATATTATTGTCTAAAACACCAACTCTCTCCTGAATAATTCATTACACTTGGGTAATATGAACATTGTGTAATTTCAACTATTTATGTAAGCTGTTGCAAATGGATAAATAAAGAACGATACCACCATAATTGTGAGTAAACATGCTTTAAACAACCGGAGCTTGTTATTCTTTGTTAACATACCTCTGATGGTCAATTTCTCGATATTGCTGCTCTTATCCTTGTTGCGAACCTGGACGCAGCATGTGTAAGAGCCTGTATTGTAAGCGCTGGCTGGAGTGAAGCTGCGTTCCACCACATTCTCACTGCTGTTTTTGGAGTAGATTACAAAGGTGTTCTTCAGGAATGTGAAGGTGTGTGTAAGCTGAGAAAAGCTGTGGCTCACTTTGGCTTCACAACGTAGGGTTACATTCTTGCCTCTGTCCACTGTGTTGCCTGGCAGGATGGTCAGCTTCACATGATTGATGGTAAATGCTGCATAGAAAGGTTGATTGTTCAGAAGACAAAAGTAAAAAGCCTTTTTTCACTTTGATTCAGATTTTATAAGGCTTTTGCCACATATTTCCCTACAGTGCAGTGCAAAGGAGAGAATGGGTCTCATTCACCAATATCTTTCCAAGAATTTATTCTGAAATTTGTTTTTCAGTCCTAAGATAAAGTCTGTGTCAGGTTCGTGATATGTTTTTAAACCACAGAATTATTCACAGCCATGCTCTTAGAACGATGGATCCAACTGTCCTCATAAACTGAACAAATATTGGGGAATGTCAGATTCTTTATGAAAACTGTGTGGGTTGGAAAAAGAAATGCCTGCCTAAGTATATTATTATGTATTTATTACAGATGTGAATTTGATTGGTAGTTTTAATAAATCAAATCAGTACAAATTGCGGTAACTAAATGAATTTATATAAAAAATGCCTAATGTTTGAAATGTATTTGTACTTGGTTGAGTAGGGTCATTTCATGATATAGCATATATTATTAACCATTCTATATGCTCATGGCACACTTTAATTCATATTTACTGTTTATTTGTTCAATTTAACATATTAGAGAAAAAAAGAGTGTGCAGGAACATGTTCTCTGTAGAGGATGTTTGTGTACAAATCTGCAAATTATTCTTAATTTAGCTTTAAACTACAAACTTGATGCTCTAGAAATGCAATTCTAGAATAATATAATACAACCTGCATTTTTCAAACACAGCCTATCTTTGCTGTCATATATTTAAAAAAAACAAATATTAATATTACATTATAAAAGTGAAAGCAACATATTTTGAACAAAACCTTGAATGTACATTTTATATTTTTGAGCATAATATCATTGTATGTAAATTTGATTCATCGCCCAATGAAACTGGTTTTGTAGTCATTATTATGTATTAAGGGAACATTTAGAATGAAGTGATAATTCATATTTAGAATTTTTTATATTCAAAAAAAGATCAAATTTCAAGGAGATCTCTAGTGTAAATTCTGAACCTTATTATAGTATATTAGTGATCATTTAATGCATTTTGGTGTACATATATAGCATGTAACAAACAACAAAAATCATAAAATTTATGATCATTGAATGATAACAGCAATTATTATTAACTTTCAAACAGGGCACATGTCCATTCATACAACTAAGGCAAAGAAAGATGTCAATTAATTTTTAAATTGTTACAGATTTACATATTTACATTCTATGCACCCATATGTTAGTTCATACTCCCTTTTCTGTCCTCCAACCCCATTAAAATAAATCAGTGTCATGCTGACAGTATAGGGAGTCCACAGGATGGCCGATCACAGACTGAAGGAGCCTGGCTTCTAAGCCAAGGGAGGAGGAAGGAAGGAAAGCAGACAAAAACACAAGAAACACCAAGTTCTCCCAAGAGAACACACTGCGAATGATACCCAGCTACCAATTCTCACCTAGAGCCAGCAAATACAAGGGCTTACATCCGTTATCTTGAATTTTGGAAAATTCTTGCTTATTTTGTTTACGTTCCTCAATCAAATGTAGACTCAACAGTCTGCTCCCAAGTGAAATTTCCCGACATGCAACAAATGGCACATATCTAATAATCATAAGAAAGATCAAAGCCTCTAAAAAAACCCCAAAAAGCAATGACAAAAAACAACAACAAATAAATATGTACAAATTAAATGGAGATTTTTGTATTTCAGCTTTATTAGTTTTAGAATTGTTGTGCTGCTGTAATACAATGTACTAATTCAATTCAAACTGTTTACACATTTGAATCAAGTAAACTTAAAAAAAAGTCCTAAGCATCCATAATGGTGGTGCAATTAGTCAGTGGGGCAGTACCCTCAAAACACCCTGTCACACACCCTGGCTGTTTTTCAATATGAATTCTTGTGTTTTCTACTGTCCTTTGTTCTTGCCAAACGTCAACTTCCACTGCCAAAGTTCCAATATTCAAGAACATAGTTACTAAGAATCTTAAAAGTTCCAGGATCTTTTCTTGTTATGCCCCAAAAACTGAGGATGCATTGATTGGTGACAGCAAGAACAAATGGAAATACAGCATTCAGTGCTGCCACAGTAGCACCTTTTTTCAAGTGCTCCTGTTTTTAAAAAAATGCTGCACCTGGGTCTGCTTTTAAAAATGAGGCGAGAAATCGGGAGTACTCAGTCAGTCAGTCCGCTTCTTTCTGAATAGGGTCACGGTTGATCCAGAGCCCACCTAGAGTCATCGATCGTAAGGCAGGAATGCCCCCTGGACAGGGCGTTAGGGTAGATTGGGAGTCAAATCTTAGTTCATTTAAGACAAACAATTGTTTACTCTTTTATGCCGTGATACTTTTTTGTTTCAGCTTTAGATAACCTGGTACACAGCAAATCTTAATAGTCTTTCATCCTTGTGTTCTGGTGAGTTTGTTTTTGCAAGATAAGTTGTCTAGAATGTTCCTTCCATGGACACAAGTCCACTCTTAGCATTCTTGATATTAAGAAACACCCCCTGTCTTGGCTACAGGTACAAATAATCAATATAGTGTACAGCGAAAGTGCAGAATTATACCATGTTGTTCCTTTACCTTGTTTTTACCTACACATCTCCTGATACTACTGTTACATTCTTGTGACAAAAACTTTGTTGACATGGAAATTGAACTTACCTGATTGTGCCCAGCCACCATGGCCTGTATGTAAGAAGAAGACAAAGATGAATAAATGTAATAATATCTAACAATTAGAGAAAGTTCAAATACAACCAAAAGCAGGTAGTTAGGAAATTATGCACTCTTACACAGCGTTAACATGCTAATGAAAACCAGATTGAGCCAAGGAGGCCAGAGCTCCATTGTCTCAGGTGAGAAATGCGAATGTGTCTGTAGACACTGGAGGCAACATAGAATGGGACGAGTGGTGGAGCAAAAAGCTGTTCAATGCAAGCCCCTTTCTTTTGTTTATGCCTTGACCAGGAAGCAACGGTTGCTTCCTCAGGATGTGTGCAGTCTGTATTTTAGTTTGCACAATTAAGGGGATCACCAGTGCTGTTCTACAGGGGATGTTGAAAATAACAGAAATTATAATAAACATGAATTATACATTCTAATTCACTGCTTTATCAGATAGAGAATCTTTCACTGAGAATTTATGAATAGTTTAATTTTCTCCCTCTACACTGTTCGTCCTTGGAATGGGGCCACGATACAGACATGTCCATAATTATTTGTACATTAATCTTGTAATTTTGTCTCTGTATACCATTTCCATATAACCATTGTTGTATAACCATTTAGGCCATTATTTAGCCATTATTTACATAGTTTCCAATTTTCCTTTTTCACTGGTTTAAAAAGAACTGGACAACTGACTGAGCAATTTCATTCATTGACATCCCACAAAATTCATTCAGGGCCCTAAAGGTTAAATACAAAGGCTTTATTTCAAGGTGCAAATCACATCTGGAACACTTCTAGATGTTGCAGAGTAAGTTTATATAGTATAGTATTAAAAGGAGCAACATCAGTGTGCCTCATATCGCCGATCAAGTACAGCCCACACTACAAAACCACTGTCTGGTTTGTATCACTCCAGAGCTGAGAATGGTTATTACTATATAATATACGGTCAGTGGTGGTCCTATGGCCATCATGCATTGATAGAGTTACAGGGCAGCTGTCCTGCCATGCATGATGGTTTATGATCTGTAATCTGTTAAGCAAGTGAAAACTTAAGTAAATATCTTAAGTGGGGCTAGCACTATGGCAGTTATGTTAATGCATTTTTGGTCCAGCATAAGCTGTCATTACATCTATGGCTCATCAATTCTTTAGAATCCTAGATAATTTTTTGTGGGGTGTTTTTGTATTTTGGGATACTTTTATTTACCAAAAAGTTTGAAATGTATTTATAGGCAACAGTCACACATACCCAGTGTTGTTATTTTCATCCTAGGTTACTCAAAAATGTCTTCATTTGAGATGTAAATATTAACAGAATTTAGATATTGGTATGAATTTGATCATGCATTGATAAAAAAAAATACTTGTGCCTACATTTTTCTTGTGTTTGTGCTTATAATGACTGAAAACCTTTTTATATCACGTACATCCTCCCGTGAATTGATCTTCCAGTGTCTTTGAGTTGAAAATAAAAGAATGTTGATGAATTTGTAATGTTCTTCAAAATAAATTCTTCAAAATAATTGACAGTGGTGTAAATTTAATAGAAACAACTTGTATGTCCATTATTATGTTTATTATTTACATATGTATCAGTATTTTCTCTTCTCAGGACTTTTATTCAAAAATTTGAACACTATGTGTGAGCAAAAACAGAACGCAAACAGCCCTTCTCATTTACCCAATATCTGGGTCAGTGATGTCATCTGCCTCACTCCCACTTTGAGCGTATGCATGCGGATAGAACAGTATACATGCACTGGAAGGCTGCTTTGGCATTTAAACTGGGATTTAATTCAGTTGGAAACAAGTGAATTAGTCGTTTAGTCGTTTTCTGAGCTGGATGACTGGCTGATAATGATGTGACCTCCATGATTAGATGGGTATATTAGAGGGTATATTTCTTATGATATGTGTGTCATATATATATAGGTTACTTTGATTCTGAGATATGAGGCCTTGAAAATAGCATGTTAACACCTGCATAATTCCGATTCAGGTACTAAATGTTAATATAATATCCACTAGAACCAAATGGCATTATGACATTATAATTACTGGTTATTCACTTTAAGTCAATATAGTTTTAGGTCAGATTTATGCAGAAATATAGAAAATTCTATAGAGTTCATCAACTTTCAAGCATTTCTGTAGCCAACAGGCAAAATTGATAGGCTAGACATGATTTTGTATTGAGTTATGTAATCTTATGTATTATATTAAAAGAATGATCAAGCAAATGAAGTGATGGCAATTCATCAACAGTTGAATGCATTCTTTTATTCATGCAATAAAGGAAAAAGGGATTAAAATAGCTGCTTCAATGAACACATGACAAAAATGTGCATGCAATCTTGGATGTAGCCTACATTCCATAGCCAGCTAATATCCAATGCTCTTTGTCTGGAGGAGCAGAGATGGTACATCAATATTTCAGGAATAGCTGAAAGACCTTTCTCGCTATAGCCTAGTCTTCACTGCAGTTTCCCTAACCGGTCCTTAAACAGAATTTCAGCTTCAGCCTTTATTTCAGCACAAAGAGTCTGTGGTTTGTGTTATTCTGAAGAAAGGTGCCAACAATTGAATGGCACATTTCTTCTTTATTTACCAAAGGCAGTGCTGCTTGTAGTGTTTTAGTGCATACACTAGGGGCTGCTCTAAGTTCACATTGAGCTTTTGAAGGTTGGCGAATCTAGTCCCTGCATTTCTAATCTCCTAGCACCAAAGCTAGTTAGAAGCACAGGTTTCTTTATTCTTCTCTGTTTAAGTTAAGACGAAGGAACAGAAAGTAAGCGTAGGCTCACTATCAGGGACAATCCATCCAATTCTTTCTTTTCATCTACAGTCTCTTGGCCTCCATGGATTGAGAACTGGTGTTAGAGCAAGAACAAATATCAGCTGTTCATTCTTGGATGTTTCTGCAGCTGTTCTTGGAGGAATATCATCTATTTCTCACCAACACACAGAGAAGAATAGATGACAAGTTGAAGACTATGATTAGAGATGACAAGGTCGATCTACAACCCCTATTCCAATGTTGGGACTTTGTGTAAAACATAGATAAAAACAGAATACAATGATTTCCAAATCCTTTTCAATCGATATTCATTTGAATACACTACAAAGACAAGATATTTAATGTTCATACAGATATACTTTATAGTTTTTTGCAAATATTCACTCATTTTGAATGAACATGTTTCAAAAAATATGGGACAGGTGCATGTTTACCACTTTGTTACATCACCTTTACTTTTAACAGTTATTAAGCATTTGGGAACTGAGGACGCTCATTGTTGAAGCTTTGTAGGTTAAATATTTTCCCATTCTTGCTTGATGTGCTTCAGTTGGTCAACAGTCTCTGTTATTGTATTTTGTGCTGCATAATGTGCCTCACATTTTCAGTGGGAGACAGGTCTGGACTGCAGGTAGTACAGTCTTGTACCCGCACTCTTTTACAATGAAGCCACGCTGTTGTAACACGTGCAGAATGTGAGTAGCATTGTCTTGGTGATGGTGGTTGGCTGGACACTTATGGGTGTAATGATACCAGATTTTTTGCTGAAACAACCCCTGTTTCTGTCCAAAGATGTGCCCCCTCTAAAACTAAAACAGCCTTTGCAGGATTTTTTCATTGTCTGATGTACTTTTATTCACCAAAACATTAAAAAAGGTATTGCTAGGAGTCCCATGTGCCTAATATTGTTATTTTCAGGAGATCATATGCTAATCAAATATGTCTTTATTTTAGATGTAAACATTAACAGACTTTAGATATTTGTATGAATTTGACCATATTTTGATAAAACATTTACTTTCGCCAGCACTTGTTTGCTAAAAACACTACATCTCAGAAATCATGTTGGAAATTGATAATCCAGAGTGTTTTCAAGCTGAAAATAGAAGAATTTTAATTAACTATTTGCAGTTATTAGATTGACAATAATATTTATATTAATAAGTTGTTCAAAATACTTGACAGTGAACAAACGACAAAAAATGAAAAACATACAAAAAAAAAAAAACAAGTGCAAACAGTCCCTTCCTTCACATTTTTTCTGTAACTCAATATTTGGCTCAGTGACGTCATCAGCCACACCCTTTCTTGTTGATCAGTCAGAGTCTGCATGGGTTGAGCATGTACACAGACAGAGCAGTAAACATGGAAGGCTGCTATGTCATTTAATCTGCTAATTCAGTGAAGTTTTCCAAGGTGAATTACTTGCTTCCCATTCATCACAAATTGATGAGCATGGTTAGGAAGCGCAAGTCTTGTAGTTTGTTTTAGAATGTGTATAATGACTGTAGGTCACTCTGATGTTATGCAGCCTGGGATATGGCATATAACTGGTTCTCAGGTTTAAGTATCGTGTTGAGGCCTGTCTAGCTATCATCAATCTCTCACCAATATGTACACTACCTAAAAGTAGGCTCTGAGAGCTTTTTTATAGGGCAGCCAGGGAAGCACTTTCATACACTCTTGTACCAAGACACCTGTAATCATTCATAATTCATTCAATATATAGACTTATAATCTTGTCTTAATTTCACCTCTTAAGCTAACAATGAGCTATGATTCTATGAATGATTCATATTAAATGATACCATGCTATTGATAGATATAAAAGGGGTTAGTGTTCTACATTCTTCTTGTACTCATGCATTCCAGTTACATCAGCTGTCATGTGGCATTTTCTGCAGCTGTAGTTCATCTTGGGACGGAACGCAAAAACGTGGTCTGCTAGGCTCTTGAATTAGCAGTGCTAAAAGATTCATGCCGCACAGGGCAGCTTAATTGGGCCTTTGCCTCGTAAGCAGATGGGGAAAAAACAAGATTTTACTGTGAAAAGCAGCACGCCATCATCTTGACAGGGCATCCCATGGCCCATTGCAAACACAGGTGCGCACAATACCCTAGCACAAGAAAGAGATGACTCAGCATGGGTTGGCTGACTAAACATCATACTTTTCTCATGATGACTTGGAACACTAAGAACCAGTGTAACTAAGCTTGGGACATTAATTTAGCCCATACATGACATGCATGGATTGGGTATCTCTTTTCTTTTCTTCATCAAAGGAGAAATATAGCAGTTCCCAGCATTGGATTACTGAAAGAGTTTCCTCCTAAACCCCTTCTTAGGAGAAAAGAGAAGATCAGCATGAGTGCTTAACTGTAGGAAGCTCTGCAGATAAAAGAGAAAGCATGAGCTCCCTGTTTAATCTGATAGGCAGCAGAAAGATTTCTGAGTTGCACAAGAAAACTATGAAAGAAATAATGAGTTCTTACACTTTTCTGAGGTGAGTGTTATACTGCTGAGACTGAGGTGAGATCAGCATGCCCAAAAATGTTAGGCCACTGAGAGATTATTTTGGTCAAAGTGATTCAGGTGTTGTTTCTCAGGTCATTTACTGCAATGCCATTCTCTTACAGCAGGGTTAGGTTAACTCTTACACCCTGAGATGCACACTTTGAGGCCAGTTGTTTTCTAGGCTCCATAACTTGGGGTCAGAATTAACTACACGTAAAACAAAACTACAAGATTTACCCAATTTAACCATAGTGGTCTCCTGATCAGCATGGGGTGGGGAAGAGAAGGGATAATTAAATAATAAATAAATAATAAAAAATAAGCATCAATAAATAATATTTTATTAATTATTTTATTTTATTGTATTAATAATAAAAAAATAAACAATAAAAAATAAACAAAGGACATTTAGGTAATTTATTTGTATTTTTTATTTGAACTACTGACAAGCATATTTTAAAATATCCTTGTATATATAATCATTACAAACAATTCATCAAATCATTACATTTTCAGCTCACAAATACTCTGGCATGTCTCCTATAAATACTTTTCTAATTTGTTGGTGAAAAAAACTATGTCAAACTACAAAACATCCCACAAAAGGGTTCGAAAAATGGTTCTAAAGGTTAAGCACAGTTTACATTTGCATTTACTGCATTCGGTGGAGACCCTTATCTAGGCCATGTTTCACTTGAACCATGTTCCACAATTAGATGAATATAAATTTAGGAGTCTTGCCCAGGGACTCTTATTGTTGCAGTGCCACCAAGACATGCAATTGAACCTTAGTCTGCCACAGGGAAGGCAATTTTGTTGATTAGCCAATGGTTGTTTAGCTTGCTTAGTTGTCTTAACAATCTAAAATAGCTGATTTAGATTGTTTAATTTGTTTGATCTAACAGATGAAATTGGGATATGATTGATTTTAGTTTTACAGATACTTATGTTAGATATTTATTTATTTATTTTATTATTTTTATTATTTTATGGACAGTTTATTTTCTCCCTTTGCCAATTGAATGGAGGAAATTCCAAGGAATTCCCAATTTACTCGAATCTATTGGCTAAGGAGACTAGGTGGCTAGGTGTTTTTCCCAAGTGGCCAAAATTTGGGAACTTTTAGGACCAGCCAATAATTGGTAACCCTACGGTAACAAATTCACAGTCCATATACACAAACTAATAAAAATGCAAGGAATGTTGAGAATCTCAGCCTTCATCACTATAATATTGAGAGACTGGCTGCTCATGAGTGCACAAAATTATATTCCTAAAATACTCTACAAATAACACTTAATTCCTGTAAAATCCAACATTTCAGAGCACTTTGAAAAAAAAAAGTTGACCTGTATCTAACCCCTAATGCACCATTCTTTACAACAATATGTTGCATTTTATAGTCTTTGCAGTGTATGCAGCACTTTTTAGGTTGAATAATGAAATATTGCTTGCAGAGTGAACTCTGAGGGAGAAAGTGCACCATCCAATCTTGTGAATGAGTAAGATAATATGCCTAAATGACGAGGGAAGAAATTTGAGTGGATAGCCTCTGCAGAATCACCTTGTGAATGCCAAACAGCCTATGCTGCTTTAGTCTCAAAGCCAGCCTACTTACAAATCCATCTCACACTGGTGAGTGCAGAGGAGGTCACCAGTTACAAATCTGAGAAAACTAGACATACCAAGAGGCCCAGCATTCATGACAATGGTGTCACCAATGATAGTAAATGTCAAAGAAAAAAATCTTTCAAATACGAACCATTATGTGTGGGAACAAAGGGCAATTAAGTGTTTAGTGAGCTCATTTGCATGTCCTGTAAATGACAACTTAAAGTCTGCTGAGATGCTCAAATATTCAAGTGATGCCACATTTAATTACAGCTCCATTCAGAGTGCAAGCATTATAGTGAATGCATTTGGGAGACCTGGAAAAGAACACTTATTAAGTTTTTTCCTCATTAGGCCCCAGTTTCGGGAACCGTGACGAGTTTTGAATCAAAAAATCCAACACAAAGGTCTCAGAGGAAGTGCCAACTTATGTCATTAACGCTGACATTGAAATGCAACCTATGAATCTTAATTAACTGAGCAAAACCCATTATAATACTGTATAAAGTACACAGTGAAGACCCTCAGAGTAAACTTTCAGACTAGACCACCTTCATCAATCAAATAAATACTATTATATTATTATGGTTAAAAAATACACAATAACATACAGTGTATTATCCATCCATCCATTTTCTGAACCGCTTATTCCTGAATAGGGTCACGGGTGAGCCGGTGCCCAGCCGGCAACTCTGAGTGCAAGGGCAGGAAACAACCCCTGACAGGGCGCTAATCCATCGTAGGGCGCACACACACACACCCAGGGCCACTTTAGAGTCACCAATTCACCTATCATGCATGCATGAAACCGGAGTACCCGGAGGAAACCCACGCGAACACGGGGAGAACATGCAAACTCCACACAGAAACTTCCCAGGTCGCCATCCACTGCGCCACAGTGCCGCCAACTACAGTGTATTATAATGATATAATTGTGATATAGTAATTATAGCACTATACTAAACAACTTTACTTTCTTTTTTATCTTCTATAGCTCCAAATCTAATCTAATAGCTCTCATCCAGGCAATGAAGAACTTCAGGAGCCTCTTCCATTCAGGGCCAGATGTACTGGGTCTGAACCCCGGCTTCTATCACTGTTTTCCTTATTATACTAAATGTAGTTGACATTACATGCTACATTTAAAAGGTTATGAAAATAAAAGTGTCAGAAACAGTTCTTATGAGTGATAGCAGAGAGAAAAACGTCTGGCTCCCTTAACAACTTTCAATGAATGGACGAAGAACCTCTTAAAGCTTCTGTAAAGCTTCTGTACCAAAAATGTATTTATTTATTTCTCACACTCAGAACTCTCAGAACTCAAGACCCACATTTTCCAATTCAATGCTTGATAATTCAGGATCGAAGTAACCTATTGACATGGAACACATATCATAACTAACTAAACGACTACTCTATCATAGTGGTCCAATCATCACATGTGATGAATGTCCAGGGAGTAATCTACCTTAGAATACAGCTACAATTCAATAATTTCCAGCTGAATTAAATCGTATTTTAAATGCCAAAGGAGCCTTCAAGTGTATGCTTACTGCTCTGCCGAGTATTTTGAAGAACTTATATATAAACAAGTCCAAATTCTCATTCCAAGAAATCATCAAAGTTCTTGCATTTTCAGCTCAAAAACACTCTGGATGATGAATATCAAAATGTTTAGTCCTTATTAGCAAAAAAAAAAAAAAAAATTATGTATGAAAACAAGTTTTTTTTTTTCATTAATATGTTCAGATTCATTAAAATATTTTCTTAATTTTTATATTTGTGACAGTCTGCTATAAATATTTTTTTAAATATTTGGTGAACAAAAGAAATTGGCCTAGGGATGTAAAGGTTAAATGGCTCTTTAGCAGAGACAATGCATAACAACTCATGCTTAAATAATACTGGTTCTACCAAAGCAAGCAAGTTAACACACAGTTTGCAATAGTATTTTGACATGTTATCACATACCTAATTTCACCTATTTTTTATATGTAGAGAAATAATTCCAATTGATTAGGACTCCTTGGAGCAGATAAACCTGAATGTACTGGCAACAGTGCTTTCATTTCCTAAGCTAGAAGGGTATAAACCCTTGAGCGCTGAGCTGTGGAAGAGTGGAACTGTGTTCACAGCAATGATGCTGATCCATGTAATAATTTTGGGATGGGTTGGGGATGGGTTGGATGATGATAATCCAAAATCCTAACCTCATAACCTCTTGTCACTGAATGCAAAATGAGGAAACTTTACATTTCTTCTCATTTTCCAAATTATATCTGTTGCTTTAATAATATATGTTCTCAATTGTGTGATCATGTGAAAGCAGCTTACCCTCGCATTTAAGTGGTTATAAAGTTAAAAGGCAACATCAGCTATGTAGCTTGTTTATATTGACTAAACACATAACATTTTGTTACATGCTGTTTTCTAGGCTTCATAACAGGATTCAGACTCAGATCAGGATCCGAGTAATCTACAGACATGTTGCACATAATAAAAAACTACTTACCATATCTAACCATATGAATCAATGTGTGATAAATTATTCACTCATTTCTTACTGAATCAAATCCCAGTTTAAATGCCAATGGAGCCTCTAAGTGCATGTTTACTGCTCTGCCCATGTGTACATGCTCGACCTGCATGGCTGTTTGTTCTCGTTTTTGTGATTGCTCAAAGTATTCACACTATTAGATCTCACTTTACAAACTTTTGAAAAACTGCTGTAGGAGACATATAGGCATGTTGCCAGATGTGCTTTTTCCAACTTTGACCAGAGTGTCCCTTTAACAACACTTTGCATCTACTATCCATCAGGCAAACTATAAATGACACTACGTACACTGTGTTGGGATGTTACGTTGATTGATGCTAACCCTTGAGCTGGTGCTGGTGCTGGTGTTAGGTGGGCCAGCCAGGTATAGAGAGTAGGTCTAGTAAGAGCCGTGATTGATGCCTCCTCCCCAGGCCGCAGTGCCAGCAGTGGCCTGTGCCAGGAGAGCAGGGCTGCCTTGACTGACTGCCGTGTTACACTGGCAGCCATAAAAATCCCTCACCGCCTTAATAGTAGCTGTCAGCGCTGCTGAGGAGGGCTAAGAGAGCGAGAAAACAAACACAAGCAAGGATGGATGACTCAACATGAGCATCATGCAGCAGGCTAAATAAGACCAAGCAGTGGCCCGTGCCTCCATGAAAAGAGTAGTGGAGCAGGATCAGCTTCAAATCCTTTCTGTTTAGCTTTGTTTGTTATATTAGACTTTAAACAATCAAATTACTCCTTCATTTAGACCTTCGTGCTGGTAATTGTGCTGCAGAAAACACTGGTTGCCGTTTGTTTATTCGAGAATGCATGCAGCCAGGGCTTGTCACTTGGACTTTATAGTCTGCCTGGAAAACTTGAATTGACAACCTCCTGCCAAGGCTGGTGACAGCTGTGACATGTAATATTCGCCTTGTGTAAATGAGGGTGTCTGCTATATTTTGTTTTTGACACAAGGGAGTGGAGACAATTACATGGATCAATCATCCTGGATCAGGATCTCAGCACAGGTCTGTTTAAAGCAGTCCTAAAGCCGTCCCACTTAGCCAAATCCAGGACATTGCATATTCAGGAATAGTCTGAAACGTGACTGAGGATTCATAGATAAAAGCAATCAGTTAGTGACATGACTTTATATCTATCTGTGTCGACTGTGAGTGAGTCATATTTTGCTAAATCCCAGACCAATACACGGGCTTAGGATAACTACCTGCCACGTTAGATGAAAGGGATGAATAAATGAAATAAAGTCCAGGTGCAAAGTAGATCTGAAGCTATGTGAGTTCAACTGAGGCAATGTTTTATTTGATTAGGCCTTTAACGGTACAGTGTTTAACATTACAGACAGATTGAGCCTTTCTTTCATTTGCTCTTGACTGAGGAAGACTGATTGCTTTTCATAATGAACTCTCATCCAGAGCAACGTACAAAAGTGGGCTGACGTTCACTCAGAAATATTCTTGGCCAGTTTCTTTTCTCGAGGCTAGAATCCAGAGATACCTCAAACTTAGATGCTGCTAAAAGCAGTTGTTAGAATAGAGACCTCAATATCCATAGTTCAACATACAACACCGAATCACACAAGACATAGTATAAATATAAACTATAAATATAAAAATTAACAAGTTAAATGCTTTTGAGAGAGATGGTCTTCAGTCCGTGTTTTGAAGACAGCGAGTGACTCAACTGTTCGGACACCCAAGGGAAGTTTGTTCCACCACTTTGTTGTAAGGTCAAAAAAAGAATCTCATTGCTTGTCTTCCATGCATCTTAAGGGATGATGGGTCAAGCCGAGCTGTATTGGATGGTCAAAGAGCTCTTGGTCCAGATTGTGTTTTGAGCATTGCCATCAAGTGCAGAGGCGCTGGTTCATTTTTGGCTTTGTAGGCCAGCATCAAGGTTTTGAATCTGATGCAGGCAGCTGCAGGAAGCCAGAGGAGAGATCACAGCAGAGAAGTAACTTTGCGGAACTTAGGAACATTGCAAGGGCCTGATGGTCCGCAAAGGAAGGCCAGCCAAAAGGGGGCTGCAGTAATCGAGTCTTGAAATGACAAGAGACTGAATGAGCACCTGAGTGACCTCTTTAGAGAGAAAGGTCAAATTCTCCAGATGTTTTAAAGGAGAAATCTGCATGACCTAGTCAGGTTCGCAACATAAGTCAAGAATGATTACTGGTCATGCATAATTACACTAAGACTGCATGCTTCTGCTGATGAAAGTACCAGAGAGTTCTCAATGGAAATGGTGAGATCGTTGTGAGGATCAGTGGTTCCAGTGACAAAGAGCAGAAATACCCATTTTCTGCCTTCAATTAAATTATATATTGTAATTATTTATTTTATTTTTGACTGTATATATTTAATACAGTTTAATGGTCACAACCTTGAACATGAATTTGCATGTTACCTTCAGCCTTTACATAGATCAACCTTTAGGACACCAACCAATCTGTTTTCAAATGGTGCACTCTTCAGAAGCTGTCCTCAGAGCAGTTCTTTAGAAGCTCCAAGCAGCAAGGACCAGCCAAACTGCATTGCAGTGGTTTGTATCCAGTCTGGAAGGGCACTCTTCCCAGGTAATGTGGAGTGGGGGCACATCTGCCGGTGTACCACTAGGCACTGTGCTTGATCCTCTTCTGTTTTTCTTCTAAATTCAATCTCTTGGTGCAGCAATAACCTCTAATGCGTTCCAACCTCTGCTATGTTGATGAAACTCATCCTTTCTTTTCCACCATCTGTCTTGTCATAGAGTGCAGTTCATCACCTGAAAATTTGCTGTACATATCTAACTACAGATCCGCTACAGATTGATGCGGAATCACCCACTGTCTTCAGATGCAGACTGAAGACCCATCTCTTTCATATGTGCTTAATTCAGCACTAATCTTTCACTCATTAAAGCTCAGATTGCATGTAAACTTCTGACTTTCACTGAAGCTCAGACATGCATGTACATCTATGTATGTACTTGTATTTTTTGTATAGCAATCTGTGCTGGCTTTTCTGTTTGGCAGTATTCTGTCTATGTTTAGAGGTATCTTTGGACTCCAGCCTATTCACAATAGCTAGGGATGTGTTCTGAGTGTACAGCTGAAGACTTCTGTAAGTTGCTCTGCAATGGAGCATCTAACACCATAAATGTAAATGTAACAATTTGTTGTCATGCACACATCCAGAATGCATGATACAGATGTGGCAAATAATAATAAATATGTACAACTAGTTTGCTAGGGTTACTGTTTGTGTTAACACTACAATACCTAAATTTAAAAAACACAGAGTTAATTTAATGCTTTTGCACAAAATCTCACCTACAAATGGTTCTGTGCTGCCTACAAGAGTTTAGCCCACCCATTTTTGCTGAAGGTATGCTGAAGTAATGCTTCAGCCTGTATAAAGTGCAGTAATAATTACAGCCTTTGTGATTCTAAAGAGAAGTTGGAAAACCATTGCAAATAGCGTAAGTGGGAATGCAACTGATTGAAATGCATGACTACAAAGGTGTGAAGTCAGCCTGTTATAAAGCCATTCAGAATTGCCGCAGGTGATCTTTACTGAGGAGTCTTGCTTATATCTTGAATGATACAATGAATGAGTCCATGTGTGAAGTGGTGGTCAGCGTCAAGAATATCAATTTGTTTTCATAAAAAAAAAAAAAAGGTAATAATAATTATATGGCGTTGGTTTCTCAGAACACTTCCTGGAAAACTAGCCAGCGGGCTTCTAAGTCAGCATTTTATTTGGTTGTTTGCTTATTAACTAGTTGTGTAGGAAAACTGCTGAAATGACTAACTGCATTAAAGCTGCACTTATATAATTATATAACTCCAGAACCAGTTTGAGTAGTTATTTTGCACACAGGCTAATTTAACACTAACAGTGTTGATTTAACACTGGTAAATTTGACGTCGTCTTTTTAACCTCTATTCTCTACATTTCATAAGAAAAATCTGTAGTTTTTACTCAATATGATCTAAACAGACTCTAAATCATTCTTTTAAAGAGTGCAGCTTGTGTGAAAAATGTACTCCACTTTCATTGCATGAGGAATGGTGCTGCTTGTTTGGGTGAGTGAGAATATACAGTGGGGAAAATAAGTATTTAGTCAGTCACCAATTGTGCAAGTTCTCCCACTTAAAAAGATGAGAGGCCGTTAATTGACATCATAGTTAGACCTCAACTATGAGAGACAAAATGTGAAAAAAAAATTGAGAAAATCATTTTGTCTGACTTTTAAAGAATTTATATGCAAATAATGGTGGAAAATAAGTATTTGGTCAATAACAAAAGTTCATCTCAATACTTTGTTGTATATCCTCTGTTGGCAATGACAGAGGTCAAACATTTTCTGTAAGTCTTCACAAGGTTGGCACACACTGTTGCTGGTATGTTGGCCCATTCCTCCACGCAGATCTCCTCTAGAGCAGTGATGTTTTGGGGCTGTCGGCGGGCAACACGGACTTTTAACTCCCTCCAAAGGTTTTCGATGGGGTTGAGATCGGGAGACTGGCTAGGCCACTCCAGGACTTTGAAATGTTTCTTACAAAGCCACTCCTTTGTTGCCCTGGCAGTGTGCTTGGGATCATTGTCATGCTGAAAGACCCAGCCACGTTTCATCTTCATTGCCCTTGCTGATGGAAGGAGGTTTGCACCCAAAATCTCACAATACATGGCCTCATTCATTCTTTCATGTACACGGACCAGTCGTCCTGGTCCCTTTGCAGAGAAACAGCCCCAAAGCATGATGTTGCCACCCCCATGCTTCACAGTTGGTATGGTGTTCTTTGGATGCAACTCCACATTCACTGTCCTCCAAACACGACGAGTTGTGTTTTTACCAAATAGTTCTACTTTGTTTTCATCTGACCATATGACATTCTCCCAATACTCTTCTGGAACATCCAAATGCTCTCTAGCAAACTTCAGACGTGCCTGGATATGGACTGGCTTAAGCAGGGGGACACGTCTGGCACTGCAAGATCTGAGTCCCTGGCGTCGTAGTGTGTTGCTGATGGTAGCCTTTGTAACGTTGGTCCCAGCTTTCTGCAGGTCATTCACTAGATCCCCCCTTGTGGTTCTGGGATTTTTCCTCACCGTTCTTGTGATCATTTTGACCCCACGGGCTGAGATCTTGCGTGGAGCCCCAGATCGAGGGAGATTAGTAGTGGTCTTGTAGGTCTTCCATTTTCTAATTATTGCTCCCACAGTAGATTTCTTCACACCAAGCTGCTTGTCTATTGCAGATTCAGTCTTCCCAGCCTGGTGCAGGTCTACAATTCGGTTTCTGGTGTCCTCCGACAGCTCTTTCGTCTTCACCATAGTGGAGTTTGGAGTGTGACTTTTTGAGGTTGTGGGCAGGTGTCTTTTATACTGTTAACGACTTCAAACAGGTGCCATTAATACAGGTAATGAGTGGGGGAAAGAGGAGCCTCTTAAAAAAGAAGTTACAGGTCTGTGACAGCCAGAAATCTTGCTTGTTTGTAGGTGACCAAATACTTATTTTCCACCATTATTTGCAAATAAATTCTTTAAAAGTCAGACAAAATGATTTTCTCAATTTTTTTTCACATTTTGTCTCTCATAGTTGAGGTCTACCTATGATGTCAATTACAGGCCTCTCTCATCTTTTTAAGTGGGAGAACTTGCACAATTGGTGACTGACTAAATACTTATTTTCCCCACTGTATCTAATCATGTTTACTGCATCAAACAGCCAAAGGTATTCTTCTGCTTCTACCTGGTAATGACAGTGCTTGAGGTGTATATGGGGTGTAGTTGAGGTTGTTCTGTCAGACACAGTTTACTGAGTTTAACACAATCACTGTACATTAAAGATGGGTGTAATGTAAAGTTGCTGCTCCAGTAGTGTGTAAATTGCTTCCTACTGCTGGGCAGCTTTGAGAACATACTTTGGTGGCTTCTCCTGGTCTTCCTCTACTGGTGTATAAATCCAGAATGTTTGGTAGCTTAACCCTGCTGATGTGCTGGGTGGGTCGCACCACCCTTGAGAACTTTCCTCTGGAGAGCAGTGTAGTTCCCATACCAGGTGGTGATGAAGCCCATCTGGATGCTCTCCACTGTGCAGGTGAAGAACATCCTCAGGACACGGGCATTCAAACCAAACCTCTTAAGCCTCCTGGGGTAGAAGAGGTACTGTTGTGTCTTCTTCACCACTCATCTGGCATGTTCTGACCTTGTAAGCTCCTCAGAGTGGTTCCATTGATGGACACAGGAGAGTGCTCCTCTTCTGCTTCCTGAAGTCTACTATCAGGTGCTTGGTCTTATTGACATTTAGAGAGAGGTTGTTTTCCTGGCGCCAAGGTGTCAGGAGGCTGACCTCCTCTCTGTAGGCTGCCTTGATGTCATTAGAGGTCAGGCATATGATTGTTGAGGCAAATATAATGACGTTGGAGCTGTATCTGGCTGTGTCGGGATTACAGGGAGTACAGGAGTGGGCTAAGAACCCTGAGGGTCTCCAGTGAAGGTCAGTGAGGGGCCCATTTTTACCACCTGCCAATGGCCTGTTAGGAATTTTAGGATGCAGTTGCTGTTCAGACCAAGTTCTTTTTGTCCAGATGGGAGAGGGCATTTGCATCATCAGTGAATCTGTTCTGCCTGTATGTGAATTAGAGTGTGTCCAGGGAGGCAGGCAGTGAGGAGCAGATTAAGTCTCTGACCAGCCTCTCAAAGCACTTGGTTAGACAGAGGTCAGAGCAACCGGGTGTCAGTCATTTAAGCAAGTGATTCTGGCTGTTTTTTGGAACAGGGATGATAGTGGCCAGTTTGAAACATGCTGAGTGGGAGAGAGAGGTGTTAAAAATGTCTCTGAAGACTCCTGCTAACTGATCAGCACATGTTTTAAGCGCACACCCTGGAACACCATCTGGGCCAGTGGCTTTGTGGGTGTTGAGATACAGAGACGTGGTGGTTTGGATTCAGCACTGGGCTTGGCTCTCTCCATGAGCTTGCTGTGATATGCTTCAAAATGAGTTTAGCTGGTCTGGAAGCATTGTACTGGTGCTGCTTAGGCAGTGAGAGTTCCCTTTAAAGCCCGTGATTGTGTTTAACCCCGGCTACATGCTTCTGTGCTTCCACTTTGTCTCTGTTTGCTTTTATGGTCTTATGGAAAGCATAGCTGCCTTTTTTAATACTTGTCCTGGACTTAAAAACAGTGGTCCATGCACCCAGAGCTGTGTGAACTTCACAGGTGAGCCATGGTTTCTGATGGATACAGTGACTGAATCGGTATATTCACCAATACTGTTGAACCACACAACATCTCACAATCCACATCATCAAAAATCTGACTGGTCCAACCAGCAGTGAACCTCCTTGTTGATGGGCGGTTCCTGTTTCAGTTTTGGCCTATAGGGGGGTAGGAGCAGGATGGAGGAATGATCTGATTTCCTGAACGGAAGTCAGGGGAGGGCTTTGTACACTTCCTGGAAGGTAGTGTAATAGTGGTCCAGCATTTGTGTTCCCTGCATTGTACAGCAGATAATACAGCAGTCCCTTGTCTCTCTTCGGAAAGAGATCCATGCCAATTTTTTGTACAGTGACTGTACATTAGCCAGTAGTATGCTGGGTAGAGACGGGCAGTGAGTTAGCCATCTCAGCCTGACCAGGATGCTGGCTCTCCTACTTCTTTTCTGGTATCTCTAGTTGGTGCTTGGCCCAGATGAATGGAGATCCTTTGGTGTTTAAAATCATCAATCTGATTTACTGAAAAGTTTGTCGGTCATAGACAAGGGTGCTGACAACTATTTGGGCAATAAAAGTGACAAACACAAAGAGGGAGCTCACGCCACGGCAGCAATGCACAGCCTTGACCAGAATGGAAGGAACTGAAACCACATTGTCCATCTTTACTATACAGTTATTAATTTAACACTTTTAATTCTCACAGTCAGTGATTAGACAACTCTAAGAGAGGGAAACATTTCACCAATTTGCTGGATAAAGTGCATTTTACAGATTTCAGGTGGTTGACATCAGTTTATGTTTTGCTATATTAAAACAACTTTGGTTCGATTGAGGGATAAGAATACTAACATAGAATAAAATGTTCACATTAAGTCCTAAAAGAGAAAGAGAGTGAAATGATCAGCATATCGGAGCTGAGAATATAATATTTACCTGCCACATTTATTTTAATTAGAGATTATATTATATATAGAATAATTTAGCTGTTGTAGAATACAGTGCTAATTTAGGGGTGTACTTAGGGGTATATATATATATATCTATATATCTATATATCTATATATATATATATATATATACACATTATATATACATTATATGATGTTATATATATCATTTAAGTGTCATGGGTGCAGGATTAGCAGACAAAGAGAGACAGACATACTCCTGGGGTTTTCAAGGATTTAATAATGTACTGATATGAATCCAAAGCAAATGCAGAGAAACACACACTGACAGAAACGCAAATGTAATAACAAACAACTTGGTAACAAACACATGGTAAACGCAGGGAAACATAAGGACTAACAAATACTGACTGAACTAAATACAAGGACAAGATTACATGATTACACCTGAGAGTGAATTAGAAAAAGGCAGGGTTACAAATGAGACCCAGCTGGGAATGGTTAAAGCAAGGGCGGAGACTAGACCAAAACAAAACACATGGGTTAAAAATCACATGGGGAAAACCAAACAAATGGAAACGTGAAGACAGGAGAGCAAATAAGGACAGATCCATGACATAAAGCATGGAATTAGAAACTTATTTAAAAGTTGATTTTTAAACTTTAACCTTAGATCGGCAGTTTGCAGACAGATCAATGTCATTATCTAGGCTTCATATCTCAGGACTAGAATAACCTACAGACATGACACAAATATCATAATGTACAATTTTCCCTATCTAAGCATTGTGGTCTTTTGATCAGCGACAGGTGGAGTGGCTGATGATATCACTGACCCAGAAATTGGGTTATAAAGGAGAACAAGAAGGGAGGAGCTTTTCTCTCCTTTTGTTTTCTCTCTTGTTTGCACAAAGTGTTCAGATTTTAGAATAAATGTCATGAGAAGGGATAATACTGAGCCATTTATAAATTACAAAAAGTAATAAATGACTTCCACATTGTTTTTATTTGGACCACTGTCATGTATTTTTAAGACCTTATGTGTAAATGTCTCCTTTAAATACTTTTCAAATTTTTTTTGGTGAACAAGATTAAACTATAAAAACGTCCCACAAAGTTGGCCTAGGGTTATCCAGTTTAAGTACATTTATGGGCATGTACTTTTATACTTGAGAGAAAATTGTAAACCATACTTCAGCTTAAATACTTAACTAAATAAGAACTTTTATTTAAGTATTGAAGTAGAGTATGTCTGCCATCTCTGGACTGGTGTCATGTTGTATGATGCCAGACCACCTTTGTTCTTCATCACAGGCACTTTGATGTTACATAAGATCCAGCAATAATGTTGAATATTGGGCTTTTAAAATGAAGGATACTTCAAGGAGGTTTCACATACTCTTGGTTTCAGCATACATCTAGAGTAGTACTTCAGTTTTTATTTTAGAGTAGCTGGCCTTGTTCCTTTCTGTTCAGGACGGGTCTGAAGATGTCAGTAGAGGCCACACTCTTTTTTTAAAGTCTTACAGAATCAACCATATGGCCTATTATTACCATATTGACGCAATCAGTGTTGTCTTCAAAGAATGTTGATGCACGTCACTGCTGAGTGTCTACACTTCTAAAAGGGTACTTTGATCAAAGTGATTGATGTTTATGTACTGTAATCAAAATCTGTATAATCGCATCCCTGAAATGATCTTTCTACAACTATGCGTATTTTAGAGAATACAAAAAAAGGCCAAGCAGGTTCCAAGCAGTTCATATTTCCATCCACTTGACAAAGATGTCAAAGGCTGACACATTTGTTCTTTGTTCTTTCTCCTTCTGCTCCTTCGAGTGTCCTTCAGACTTCCTGTCCAGTGTCTCTGTCCCTTTTCAGTCCCCCCCTTCCTTTGCTGTCTATTCCTGTCGCAACCGCAACAAACTATGCATCCACAGTACATTCTTTCATCACCCCCATCTTTTCCTCCTTCACTTATCTCACTGTTCTCCTGTCCTCAGTCAATAATAGATGATGTGAGAGGTCTTCTGATGGCAGGCTCTTTTCTCCAGCTGCCTGCCTCGTTGCTGGGGAGAACAAGGACAGTATGTCCACACACACACACACACACACACACACACACACACACACACACACACACACACACACACACACACACACACTTACATAGATATGTGAATACACATGCAAACAAACACTTTCTGTAGTTTTCCACTGAAGAATGCAATACCAATGACCTTTAGAACCCTTTAGTCCGTGTTTTTATTTGCCAAAAATTTTCAGTCAGTCACACATGCCAGATATTGTTATTTTCAGGAGATCATAGGCTACTCAAATGAGAATTAATAGAATTTAATTAGTATGAATTTGAATGTGTCAAAAATGTACTTATGCCTACAATTATTTTTCTTATAAGGACTAAAAACACTTTACACCTCAGTAATCCTGCTGGAAATGATTCAGCATTATTGAGCTGAAACTACCAGAATGTTGATGAGTTATTTGTAATGATTAGATTGACAGGGATATTTTAATATATATGAAAATTCTTCAAAAATACTTGACAGTGGTCCAAATAAAACATCAACAACAATACAACAACCTGAATGTCCTGTATTTAAATTTCAGAAAAAAGTAATGAGAATGCAACACATACACAAAACACAAAATTAATGAACATTAACATTCAGGTATTTATTTTATTTAATTTGGATAACTGGAAAGTATTTTTAAGAACATTGTTATAAATATCTTTGTCAGTTTTTATAAATTTGTAATATATATATTTTTTTTAATTTTGCAAAATTGGCCTAGAGTTCTAAATGTTAAATGATCTGTAATATATTGGTAATAGACAACACAGGTATATATATATATATATAAGCACATTATCTAAAGCCATTCATCTCTGCAAAAAGTATGCTTTTGCTTATCACATACAAGTAAACATAAATACATTGAAATGTATCAGGATTTTCTCATTTTAGATTAAAAATGATCTGATATCTTGTGTTTTTTCTAGACAAAGCTTGGTTCCAGATTTCGTGAACACGTGCATGTGTTTGCTTTGGTCATCAGCTCATCTGATTTACATTAACTTAGCACTGATTTCCTAAACCAAGCATAAGAAATATTTCATGGACCCTTTGATGTATGTCAGACTACTCTTTTTGTGTATAAATGTTGTTTATATTAATGTAGTTATTGATGTTTAAAAGGACATTCTACCCAGAAAAAGATACATACATGAGACACACCAAATCAAAAAGCTATTCTCCCAAAGTGTATGCAAGCCTTACAGAAGCGCTAGGAGAATCTAAAAAGTACACCCAGATGAAAGGAGGTGGTTCATGGAGAGACAAGTCTAAATATATTCAGAACAAAGGAGTCTGTGGAGGAAAATAGCGTCTGCAGGTTATCGTACATCATAAGCTGAGGACAGGTTCATTTTGCTGTACTATGTGCTGACACACCAAATTATAATACAGTACAGCTCCTAGTGGACCACCTGGAAATATTTAACCAATCTAAGTGAGTGAAGTGTTCCCTCTATTTTTCTCTTTCCTCTATTCACATTTGCCTTTGGAAGGTGCCATTATTGCTGGTGACAACAAAAGCATGTTGTAATTAGAAATTAATTATTTCTGGCTCATGGGTCACAGAAATACAAATATATATTTATTTGAAAGTTTTGTATTCATAAGTAGAGGGGAGGCTGACTTCATCAGAGGTTAGTGGGAAATTCTGTTTTATGTTTCACTGAACCTTTCTATTAGGAGCAGCTGTGGCCTGGTGGTGTGGAAGGTTGCTGGTTTGATTCCCTGAAAAGAAGTGCCCTTGAGCAAGGCACAAATCTCCCCAGCTGCTCCCCGTGTGCAACTGCCCCTAGGTGTGTCAGTTTTCTATTGTGCATGTGTGTATTTCTCTGTGTGGATTTGTCAGATGATGAGGACAAATTTTCCTGTGTGCAAGCAGTGTGTCTATATGCATATTTACATTTATATTAAAGCAGCTTTATGTGAGAATTAGTGTTTCTTGGTCCTGGGCTTCCCCACGGCTGGAATGTGTAATGCTTTTAACTGTAAAGGACATGCTTTACACAAGTATTTCTAAAGACACAGAGAGATACAAACCCACCACTGACAGGAAAAGAAGCATGTGGACTGACACATTAGAGTAATTTTGCAGGACTTTACCTAAATTCAACTCGGCTTATGCAGCATCATTCTGTTCTCATGAGCATTGTCCAGCCTTCTGCACCAGTTACATAGTGCAGTCAGAAGCATTCTGAGCTGGAGAAGCAACAACAGAGATGCAACACAGCATCACTGGTCAGAAAAGCCTACTAGTGCCTCTACTTCCTTCCGTCAGTCAACTTCTGATGTTGATGCAATGATCTATCTATCTATCTATCTATCTATCTATCTATCTATCTATCTATCTATCTATCTATCTATCTATCTATCTATCTATCTATCTATCTATCTATCTATCTAGCGCTAGAGCTGTGTGTAGATCTACACCTCAGCACCCACCTCACTCGGAAAGACCACTGCATGTCTGGTGATTCTACCCACCCACTCCACAGCTCCTTCAGTCTGCTGCCATGAGGGAGGAGATTGCTGAGTTTTCAAGCCAGAACCAGCAGACAAAAGGACAGCTCTGTTCATCAGGCTGTCAAAATGCTCAACTCTCTTCCTGCCTTGCGCCCCGTCCCCCTTTTGCTCCCTGCACATGTGAATTCAGTATCCTGCCACCCATCCTCCCATCAACCCCATGTCTGCAATCACATGGAACTCTATATATGCACACTATTACCGTCAGCCTATAACCTTTCCAATTTGCAGTACTGTCTATAATTGCACTAGCCATACCTACAGACCTACTCTTTATACTTTATATATATATGTATATATATAGTTACCTATATATATGCAGCATCAGCATGGTTTTGAAGTTTTTAAGGCTACATAATGTTGTGCAGTTACATTTTAATCATCTGACACGAATTGGAATTAAGGCAAACATGATCATGATTCTTATAATGAAAATGTAAGCACTATTTATCCTGATGCAAGAATATCACCAGGGACATCATTATGCTGTTGGAGTGTTCGTATGCGAAGAGAAGGATATACAAGTCTGGAGAAGTTTTGTATTGTTGGTTCTCTGCTCCTCCTCCTTGGAGATAATGGCTGCCTTTGTGTCATCACTTGCCTTCAGAGTAAGAGGAAAAACCTGCAAAGAGAGGGCTTCTAAAAAAATGTGATTAAGTGGAAATGCAAAGTACCCCCTTTAATCTTTTGCGAGACGTGCTGGTGTGTGAATGATGCAGTGCCACACTTTTCTATTCTCGGGTGGAGAGTTGTATGTCAGAGTGTTAACGTCACTGTTGGAGAGAGCCCTTCGGCTAAGTAGAAGAGGTGTAACATCAGAAGAATTCCCAATGGGGATATAAACAGAGGCTATTTCTAAAGAATAAAGCTTCAGCTGTCAACAAATTGATTAGAAATGGTATCACTGTGCTTGATTTATCCTTTTGCTGGAATCAGTACACAAAGAGTAGCCATAGCATTAAAACCATAATAATGTGTATTAAAATTAGCTACGCATTAACTCATTTACAGCTATTTGTCCTACAGCAGCTCTTGGGTGAAATCAGACCACATAGGATAGCCTTCACTCCCCACCTGCATCAATCAGCAATGGATGCCCAGAAAATGTACCCTCCTTGTGCTATCTGTCTATATAATCAATTAGAATGTTTCAAGCTTTAGATCTACTTTGGTTTCATGTAGATTAGGTCTTCTTACAGTGCATCGTGAAAGTATTCATAGCACTGAACATTTTGTGCATTCCATTGTTGTTGTTCCATTGTTCCACAGCCTTATTCTAAAATGGACGAAATTATTTTTTCCCTCAAACTTCTATACACAATACCCCACAATGCCAAAGTGAGAAACTTTGTTTTGAAATCTTCAAATCAAATTTATTAAAAATAAAACACAATATTCACATAAATATTAAAAGCCTTTGCCATGTCACTCAATATTATGTGCCTGAACATGTCTGCGGATATCTAGAAATGGCTGTGCACCAACACTCCCCATCCAATCTGATGAGGCTTGAGAGGTTCTGCAAAGAAGAATGGAAGAAACCTCCCAAAAATCAGGTGTGCCAATCATATTCAAAAAGACTGCAATTGCTGCCAAAGTTCCAACAAACCATTGAGCAAAGGCTGCAAATATGTCTGTACATGTTATATTTTTGTGTTTCATTTTTAATAAATGATGTCATCATGGGGTATTGTGTGTAGGGAAAAATGAATTAAATCCATTTTGGAATAAGGCTGTAACACTGCACATCTATACCAAGGCCATGAATGCATCAAATCTCAATACCCAGTTGACTACTTGCAGAGTCATAATGCTTCAGCTCAGAGTACTGTTCAGATTTTTCACTTTTCACTTTTCAGCTATTAATCATGAACAGAACTGCTTTAAGGGGTTGATATATTGAGAAACTTAATTTCACTAGCCTTTCTGAACTCTACATTTTGCGGGCTGGTGCCATTTTCTTCACATCTCAGGATCAGAGTAACTTACAGATATAATACACATATCATAACAAACTACAAGACTTTCACGGTCTCATCAGTGCTTAATGAATTGTCAGCAAGTAATCCAGCTTAGAAATTTCACTTGTTTCTAACTGAATTAAATAACAGTTTAAAACATTCCTTTTATCTAGTCCATACACTTTATACGTGGAAACAATTGTGCAAAACATCTTTATTTTTACCCTTTATGAATTTGAATCACATTTACATTATAGCCATATATTCATTCTACAATAATTTAGCTCTACCAATTAACATGGGAGGTATGATGAGCTGGTGGTCTGGTGGTTAGGAACCAGCCTTGTGTTTGAATCCCTGAACTGGCAGGACATGACTGAAGTGCTCTTGAGCAATGCACTGAACTCCCAACTCCCCCAAGTGCTGAGGATAGGGCTGCACTGAACCCACTGCACTGCTCCACTGCAGTGCTCACTGCCCCCTGGTGTGTGAAGTCACTAGTGCGTATCACTGTGTGAGGATGGGTTAAATGCGGAGGATTAATTCCCCTGTGTGCACAATACAGTGGGTTAAAGAAGTATAATTACTTATAAAAGTAATTTAATTGTTTTTGACTGATGTACAATAAAGAGCAGCCAATAGATTGGAAAGGTGGCCTTTTTTGGTGCACATAATCATAATTAGAACCCATGGAAAATGTATATAATAAGATATACATTTTTAGAAATAACGCTCAAGTCAAAATACTATATATACTATATATAAACTACACACAAAATACTACGTTAAAATAGTATCGAACGTGCATGCAATCCTTTCATTGCCAGCATTTATTAATACAGGTTGCATTAAGCACATGAAGATAAACAGACCTGGATGCAACAACCCACACATCAGTACAAACCACTTTACCACCCAAGGCACAACATCATAATAATGAAGTTGTTTATAACACCAGTTTTGTTTCCCCAGCTGTTGCCCGAGTGTTCCTGTACAGCAGCTAGCCAGAAGGGGGCGCAGTTGACATTGGTACTCAGGTGAGTGCATGCTGGTTGCCCCCGCTAATCCTGTAGGGTTCGATTACGGCCTTTTCTCCTCATCCCCTTCTCTTCTCGTTCGTTAGAATCCTGTTCTTTCCCCCTTACGTAGTTGTGAGAGGAGGGTGCAGGCCCACACAAAAATCAATAAAACCATCATGGAGAGAAAAGCTATGCTGCCTCTGAGCTAGCTCTGCTTTCACGCTTGCACAATGAAACAGTGCTGGGTGAAATGGCCTGTTCGGTCTGCGTCATGAAAGGAGCCATATTTAAAGGAGTTTTCCTGAAGTATTGCTGAATGAATAATAACATCCTCACAGGAGAGGTCTCAAGGGGCATCATAGTTGCCTGACTCACTGAATCCTAACACACAATATACACTATGTCCATATATATGTGGGCACCCCATCTAATGCATTAATTCAGCAGCTTTAAGTCAGCCTGGCATTGCTGACACAAATGTACAAATGCACACACCTTGTCTAGTCCCTGTAGAAATGTTTTGCCAATAGAATAGGACTTTCTGGAGCAGATACGATATAAGCCTGTTGGCACCTGTAAGGTTGGGATCATCCAACATTGTGATCTCACTAACACTCTTATTGTTGAATGTGTTAAAGTCCCTGTAGCAATATTCCAAAATCTAGTACATAGCCTCCCATAGACTGTAGAGACACCAACAAAAATAAAAGCAACGAAACAATGTAAAACTTTTCACTGGCTGTTCAACTGCACCCATTCACTAAATAGTGCACTAAGTGGTTGTAATCACCACAGCAGTGTCCTTTTCACTGTTTTGCTATTAAGGACCATTCATCTTATTTGGGAGGAGATTATACAAGAGGGAGGAGAGCTGAGTGAACTTTTTGGACTTGAGTTCAGGTTGGTTCCACTTTGAGAAGTGGAGACAGCAATGAGAGATGACAGGGTTAAAAGGTAGCAGTTGGGGTGGTGGAGGACTACTAAGACTTTGTTGGAGATGTGTGAACAAGGTAAAGAGAGAATCTATAGGATGTTAGATTGGGATTAGGGGCTTCGGGCCAGAGCAAGATGTCACGAGCTGGAGATGGAGCTGTGAGACGTAATCACAGGTAAAGATTTACTGACAAGTTTAACAGAAAAACAGTAACAAAACAAGCACTAAACAAGAAAACAGATGGAAAAAAAACAAGCAGACTATGGGAATAACAAAACAGATAAAGGATCCAAATGTGCTGGTGCTACAAAAGACAACACAAACAACAGAGCACAACGACAGACAAGAAGACTTTGAAAAAAAGAGCTACTTTTACATAGAGACTGGAGACATTAGAGCAGATAACGAGAGGGCAGGGCTACAAAGGAAGCACACTGATAACAGGACAGAGATAGGGTGGAGTGTTTTGAGGGCTCACAGAAGGAGGTGGAGGTGGACTTATATACACACAAAATAACATTGATCACACCTGGGACATGATAAGGATGGGGCGGGGTGACAGATGGAACACAGCTGGGAATGGGCGGAGACATGACGTGCTACAGAAGCACATGTGAAGGTAAACAAAACAAAGACAGACCAGAGGGATGAGACAGATACGTGACATGGAGACAAGGCCAAAAACAAAACAGAGACATGTGCTGGTGAAGCACATGGCAAAACAAATCAAGACCAAACAGGAACAGAAAAGAAACAGAATGGAAACCAGCGTGACACAAGAAGTACTAATTCCTGCAAATAAAGCTGCTTTAAAGACATATATTTGACAGAATGACAAACATAATATATTTGTCAATAATTGGATTGTTGTTTTGCTATTTGTGTAATGAACACAAAATAAAGCTGAAGGTCATGATTATATCTTTCTTTAAAGCAGCATTATTTCAGAATTGGTATTTCATGCTCCTGACCCCCTACTACAGTTGGGAACTGCCATTTGTGCTTTGACTCACCCCTTAATCAATCTATCTATCTATCTATCTATCTATCTATCCATCCATCCATCCATCCATCCATAGGACACCATTTAAGTATGCATTACTGGACAATCAGAGTTACAGAGTTATGGAGTTCTTGTGAGTACTGCCTGGTTCACCAGAGTTACACAGTGCATAGTGCTCAAAGCAGCAGCAGAGACACTGTTACAAATGAGTGTAATGTGACTGAATGAATGAAGCTGTTATTTTAGGTAAAAATTATATATAATATTGCTTGGGTAACAGTGCACTATAATGATAGATTAGATGTGCACAATTTCAATTAATTGCATAATTACACAAGAAATTGTGTTTTACATAAAAGTTGAGATGGCAGACAAACAGCCAAAGAGGAAAAGGTTGGACAATCCAAAGCTTCCTTTTGGTTTAAACTGTTATTAAAGGCACATTGATGATATAAAAACAAGATCTTCATAGAACAGGTTTGAACTGCACAGTTGAAAGGATTTGAGCAGTTGGCTCCATCTTGTCATTTTCTTCATGTGCACCAGGTTCAGTGATTTTTGGACATTTTTCTTCAAGGAAAAACTGTTTAGCTTAGCCCAAATCCCTCATTCATTGAGCTCGAGGGCCGAGGGCAGTGACCAGAAAAAAAACCTCTCTCTTTCTGTCTTACACACATTCACACTCAGATACACTCAGCCTCACACAGCTGCAATGACACACATCATACAGAGTCCAATTATGAGGTGGAAGCACCCTACCAAGAAAGAGATGGAGGACGCAGGCAAAGAAAGAGAATCCAGCTTCCATCCTATCCATCCATATATCATTCATTCACGTGTTAGTTCTCCATTAGAAGAAGGATGCACTGAAAGGTATTTTTTATAGTAAAGGTGTGAGAAATAAATAAAAAAAAACAGAGTGTCATATGTGAAAATTCCTCAGTCAGCAAAAATCCATCCATCGTTACATCTCTCTCATCTGTGATGGAAAGATGTACTGAAGTGAGAACTGAAGTGAGAACAGTGGTGCTAAAAGCTTGGCTCCACATTGATTACACCCTCAACATCTCAGTTTGAAGAAACATCAAGCCCATCTGAACTCCTATCAAAGGGGAAGAGCATTAGATAAACATGTGAACCACACTGACATTTGCAAACCTCTTAGTCAGCTCACCCACACTGTGTGTCATCGTTTGTTTTGAAGACAAAGAGATGTGCTAACAAAAGGGCTGGCCTTCAGAAACCCAGCTGAGAAAGAATGCAAGGACGGCGGACAGTGTGGGTGAAAAGAGGTAGGAGGATTGAAAATCTGCTCTGCTTTCCAAAGGTCCCTTTGTTAGATTTGTTCAAATTGGAGACTGATTAGAGTGGCAAGTGTTCATGAAGAGCCCTCTACTCCCAGAAGGATGTTAAGAGAGGTGGACAGCGAGTGGCTTACACAACAGTCACAGAATGGCTCACAAGATGCATCGCAACAGAACATCTTAGAGACTATATAAGAAGTGACAGATGGCTAATCATGTTTTCAAAAGAACTCAAAGTTTTTGGCTCTTGCAAAATCACTACTCAACATGGTTCTGCACACAGCTCTACCTCTGAGGTAGCGCAAACACAATTGATTCAGAATAACCAATCAAAATATCCAGTAGGCAGAGCTTTCTTAGAGCTGCAATTCAATTTGAGATTTTATTGTTTTTAAGATTTTTTACTATACTGTGTTGGTGTCTCAAAAAGTGGAGTCTGGACAATCAGCTAGTTAACTTCTAAGGAAGCATTTCGCAACTTCTATCCATTTTCTTCACCTCAAGTCTGCATGGAGAGTACCATGATATTTCCATGTGACAATGTCACACTAAGAGGGACAATATCACTGCCTTAGAGGCAGTTTTTTGAGGAATCAACACCATATAAAAGTATTTCTTAAAACAAACAACTAAATCTCAAACTGAACTGCACATCTTTCATCCACATAAAACGCTCTAATGAGCAGATTTTAAAATATAATATTTAAAATATATATGTATCTGTGTGCCACAGTATGTGTGGGCGTGTGTGTCACATCACTAATCATCACCCAGGACTGTAATACCCAGCATGCCACTGATGATCCCGGTCACACAGCAGACAGTTACATGACATGCAGCCATTCTTCCAATCACATGACAGTGTCCATGTCCCAATCAGTGGAATACTAAATGCCTGTGTTTCCCCCTATATATATAACTATTAGCTGTATTCCCTGCTATACTCAGCTATCTCACTCTAGTCTTGTTCTTGTGGTTTTGACCCTTGTTCTGCCTATTCAACCTCGTCTTTTGATCTGTCCTGTTTGTCATAAGTCTCCTGGTTTTGACCCTGCCTAATCTTGTTGACTATGTCTCCTAGTATGTCCTATTGTCTTTGTAGGAACTCTGGTATTTGACCCTGGTCTATTCTATTGCCTAGCCCTTTATTAAAGACATTATATATTTCACCCTGCGCATGCCTCCCTTCTGTCCTGCCTTGACAATATGGCTGTTCCAGTGTCTTCCAAATATCACATGCCAACATCTTATTGATGTAAAATGCATTTTACAAATACAAATCGTTCAGTAGTGAGATATGGTGACCAAACCCTAACATTTACTAAATGTTTATGTGTCATGTTGTGTGGACATTAATTTAATTAATTGTTTGATATTCGAGTGAAGACACTTTCTGACATTAACCTGTCACCTGCTGGGTTTGTCAATAAATCTGCAAAACAGTATATCTTGTATAACATCCAGAACTATCCCTCAAAAATATTATTAATGAAAAGTAAAATTCTGCTATGTTGCATGAAAGCCAAGAGCCATCAAAGGCTCAGCAGTCACCAATCCTACTCTTGGAGATCTACTTTCCTGCAGACTTAGATTCAACCCCAATCCACCCAACCTGATCCAATTAATTACTGATTGGCTGAAAGAGGTGGGTTAGTTTTGGATTGGAGTTGAAGCCTGCAGGAAGATAGTTCTCCAGGAGAGCCCTGGTCTAGATATATCACAGAGTAATAACTTGATCTGATTCTTTCGTATTGGATTGGTTTAGGTTTGACCACCCTAATGATATTGTCACTGAATGCAATCAAATCCTCACAGCAATGAACAAAGTAGAACTAGTAGAAAGCCTTTCTGGACAATAGAGATAGATACTTTGACAAAAGCTGGATAAAAAATGGATCCGTATTTATGTTTTAGGGCATTAATGAGTTGGATTAGCCATTTTCCTCTATAATCTCCCACAATGCACTGGTAATTTATAGTAAACACTGTAGCTCACTGTAGCTTTTATTTTTATTTTTATTTTTTTTACAATTTCAATAGGCAAATGCAGCACTGCCAACTGTGCAAATGGTAGTTATGTTGGTTGGTGCTGTGCAAAAAATCTGCCTGAAGGTTCTTTAAGCCTAATAATAGCTTGGAAAGTTTACAAACCACAGATAAATAACAAAGCGCCAGAGGGAGCCATGTAAAAGTGGTGCTTCACATCAATGCCACTGTGTGTCCCTGTTTTATTCTGCTTTGTTCAGAATTCTGTTTTCGTTCCAAGATGCAAAGTCTCCAGGCTCATCTGAATTGTCAGTCTAGAAACAATAAGCAGCCAGAGCCTCTCTATTGTCTGCTGCTGCCAGGTTTACATAACACATGGCTTTCAATGAAAAGGCCCCCTGTGCAGTTACTGGGCTCTGAGCATGTCATCCTTCCATCCATCCTTCCTGCACTCCTTTCAGCGGTAAAATGCCCTGGCCTGCCTGACACTGTCAGAAACTGGAAGCATGCATCGTTTTGGCTGTGGGCAGGGTGATCAAAAGCTGAGGAAAGAACACTGACAATGCATGCTTTGGTTGCTGGATTTCTCAGGTACAGTGGAATTCAAATAAAAAAGTAATTGTGGCAGTCGCCATGGGAACCTGGTTGAAAAAAGGAAATATCTCTTAATTGCAAAACTTCTGTCAGAGTAGGAATGAAGAATGCCCTCTTGGGAATGAGAAGCATACATGTGCACATGCATGTGTGTGCTGTGAGTATGGGTATGAGAGAGAGAGAGAGAGAGAGAGAGAGAGAGAGAGAGAGAGAGAGAGGGATAGTTCTATCTAGAGAAGCTACTCAGGTGAGCATTCACTCTCTTGGTATTTCAAGTCTTGACTACTGTAACTCCATTCTGGCTGGTCTTCCTATGCATGCCATCAGGGCCTTGCAACTGATCCAGAATCCAGTGGAATGGTCCATAAATTTAGCCACATAACACCTTTGCTATGTTCCCTTCATTGGTTCCTAATGGAGCAGTCCCTTCCTACTTGATGCAAATGTTTAAAACACGATCTGTGCCAAGAACCCTTTGAGCAACAAGTACAGCTCAGCTCGATCCAACATCGCTCAAGATTCATGGAAGACAAGCATCCAGACTCTTTTCTGTCCTGGCACCAAAGTGGTGGAACGAACTTCCCCTGGGAAGTCTGAATAGCTCACTAGTCTGTCTTTAAGCATCAACTGAAGATCCAGCTCTTTCGATTAACTCATGAAAGGCTTATAATGACACTTGTGTCATAAACTGTAATATGTTGATCACTAGGTATTTATCATTTGTATTTATCATCTAAGTTTGAGGTATTTTTGAATTGTAGCCTTTATGAATTAGCTAAGGATATTTTCTGAGTGAACAGCAAACCACTTTTGTAAGTCGTGCTGGATAAGAGTGGCTGCCAAATGTTGTAAATGTAAATGCACTAGTCATGCCAAGCGAGGCTTCTGCCCGTTACCCTACAGTCTAATACTTTTACACCATTTAATGTGGAAAATAATCACCTACAGGAAGAGGCCGTTTGACTGATATGTATTAAGGAATAGAGGATAATGAATATTGTATCTCTCGCTCTAAACTTGTCCTCTAATACTAACTACAATTAAACTACCAAGCTTTTCTAATGATTAATATGGTGCATGGAAGCGTGTACCCTGTGCAGATCAGAATGCAACTCACAAAATCCTTTTAGTTGTAGCCAACTTAACACAGAACAGATCAGATGTTTGACCAGGACTGGCCATGCTGTCTTTTGCCCAATAATTGTAGGTAGGCTCAGGACCTCATGTGCAAAGCTCATGTGCAAAACAGTTTTTGAGGCAGGACAAACACAATAGGTTCAGATAATGACAAATGAAATACTATTAAAATAGTAGGAGGAGTTTTAGAAATGTGTTTGCCCCTTTGATGTTTAATACGTGGATGAAAATTATTTTTATATAGTGTTGATTTATCAGAAAACTGCCTTGGAAAACTACCTAGCTAGCTTCTAAGGCAGCATGTTACAGCATGCCAGCATGTGACATTGACCTTCACGTAACAGTGTCATGTGCACCAGTGCGCCAGTTTCTACAATGACAAGAAGTAAAGAGACGATTGGATAGACAAGACAAGACAAGACAAGATAAGATAAGATAAGATAAGATAAGATAAGATAAGATAAGATAATCCTTTTTGAGTCCTGCAGTGGGGGACAAGTACAAGAAATAGATAAAGTATAGTATAGTATCTAAAATATTATAAATAGTAAACAAATAAGAAAATATATACAGATAAATTCCAGATAACTACATTTTGGGATATGAAAGAAGCATTACACATTATGTTGTATTGGAACTCAGTGTGTGGAGTTAAATGTGTTCCATGGTCTGCTGAGAGCAGTTGTAACAGCAGCAGGGAGGAAGGACCTGCAATACTGCTCCTTCACACACTAAGCGTGCAGCAGCCTTTCACTAAAGGAGCTGCCCAGTGCTGCATCCCATCCATGCTTGGGATGGGATGCCTGCTTGGCTAACATCCTTGTGCCTCCCACCACACTGGGTCTGAGGGTCTTCCCAGGACAGTGCTCCCTGCCCTGAAAATGACCTCAGTTTTCTCAGTAGGTGGAGTCTGTTATGGACTCTATTGTGTTGTTAACTGTTAACTGACCAGTCCCTTTTGGTGTTTAATTGAACACCCAGGTATTTTTAAGAGTCCACTTTTTCAATGTCCATTCAAAAAAACCTGAGAAAGTCAGTGAGAGAGAGAGAGAGAGAGAAAGAGAGAGAGAGAAAGAGAGAGAGAGAGAGAGAGAGAGAGAGAGAGAGAGAGAGAATCTTTGATTCCATTCTTTTATGACCACTTCCCATGAGTGAGGTTGTACTGTACATGGAATAAAGCATTGGAAAGGCACCTGGTCATGCATTACAGTGTATCAGACAGTAAAAGCACAGCTATTTCACATTGTTTTATACTCAACCATATACAGTGGATCCGGAATGTTCATTTGCCTTATTCCAAAATGGATTCAATTCATTTTCTCCGAGAAATTCTACACAAACTACCCCACAATGACAAAGTTTGTTTGAAATCTTTTATTAATAAAAAAAATAAAACAATACAAAAATATAACATGTACATAAGTATTCACAACCTTTTCCATGAGACTCAAAATTGAGGTCAGGTGCATTTTGTTTCAAATGATCCTACTTCAGATGTTTGTACATTGCTCTGTGGAGAGAGAACATTCCAGAATGATAATCATTTCTGCAGCACTCCACCAATCAGGCCTGTATGGTGGAGTGACCAGACTAAGCCACTCCTCAGTAAAAGGCACATGACAGCCTATCTGGAGTTTGCCAAAAGACACATAATGTATCTCAGACCATGAAAAACAAAAAGATTGAACTTTTGGACTGAATGCCAAGCATCATGTCTGCAGGAATCCAGGTACTGCTCATCACCTAGCCAACACCATTCCTACAGTGAAACATGGTGGTGGCACCATCATGCTGTTGGGATGTTTTTCTACAGCAGGAACTGGGAGACTAGTCAGAGTCAAGGAAAAGATGACTGCAGCAATGTACAGAGACATCCTTGAGGAACCTGCTCCAGAGAACTCAGACTCGGACCTCAGAATGAGATGAAGGTTTATCTTCCAACAGGGCAATGATTCTAAGCACACAGCCAAGCCAAGAGTGGGTTTAGGACAACTGTGTGAATATCCTTGAGTGGCCCAGCCAGAACCCAGACCTGAACCTGATTAAACATTTCAGGGGATATCTATAAATGGCACTCCCCATCCAATCTGATGAGGCTTGAGAGGTTCTGCAAAGAATAATGGGAGAAACATCCCATGGTGTGCCAAACTTGTTGTATCATACTCCAAATGTGCTTTAACACAGCAGAGGCTGTGAATACTTATGTACATTATATTTTTGTGTTTTATTTTTTATATATTTGGAAAGATGTTAAACACATGAAATGTGTGTAGCACAATGGAAAAAAATCCATTAAATCATTTTTGGAATATGAAATGTAATTAGACTGCTATTTAGATTGCCATTTGTCATTCTTAGCACTGCAGTGACACTAACATGGTAGTGGTGTGTTGCACTGCTGTGTCTGATCCACTCATAGCAGTGCAACACACATTAACGCACCCCAACCATGTCAGTGTCACTGCAGTGCTAAGAATGAAACTACCACCCACATAATAACTGCTTGGTGGTGGTTCTGTGGAGTCCTGAACATTGAAGAACAAGGCTGAAAATGTATATGGAGAAACAAATGGACAGTACCTTAAGTACCTTGCCAAAGGGAGCACTTCAGGCATGTCCTGCCACGAATAATTGAACCGTCAAGCTTCCACTCACAAGGTTGGTTTCCTAACCACCAAGCCATGGCTCCCTGGTACATAGCTGTTATATAAGAGGGTGGCTGGATAATATTTAGTAATAAGACTGCACAGTAGAATGACTGACCTTCTGGGTGAAAAAATCAAGTCCCCAACCATAGATTTCCTGGGTCTTGTTGTGTGGGTTTAATTTAACACAGTAATGGAAAAAAAACACATCATCAGATTAGTTATTTGTGTTGTCAGGTCACAAACCTGCAATAAACGATTTAATTACAAAAGAAAAAAGAGGGGGAAAAAGGACTGTGGACTAAAATTGTTTGGCTGCTTACTTGTTGTTTTCTCTTGCTGTACTTATGTCTTTATGAATTCAGAGTGCAGAACCAGCAATTGAACAATTCTTAAAGCAAAATTATGTAGTATGTTTTGTTTTAAGCTACATATATAAAATCACTGTGATGGTATACTAATTTTTGATTGGACTGCTACTGCACTACGTAACCTTGGTGGAGTGAGCATGAGGCTTCTCACAATAACACTGCATAACCTGTAAAATGCTATGTAATATAATATTATCACATGCTTCTTTCACATTGAGATGCTGGTTCTATATCTATCAGCTCATTACCAAATGCATGAATGCAAATGTAATATCATGGCATGATTTGTATTAGCAGAAGTGGTATAAAACTGAATTACAGCAGGTGTCTAGGAGCAAAAATTCTTGCATAATGCTGCATTAACTCTTAGAACCTGAGATTTGCACTTTGCATAGGAAATGCAGATGTCAATGGGCAGTGGAATGCAAGATTTCTTTTGAAAGAAGCTGGCAACTGGTCACTAACTGTGAACAGTGTCATCACTATTTAGTAGGCAGTCATGTTCCAAAGCATGTCTTTCTTTCCAGTCCCACCAGCAGCCCTTCCACACTTCCCAACACTTAAACGTGTAATGACCTTTTTTTCGAGCAAAAAATAATGTTGGTCTCATAATATCTCTCCACAGGGTGAAGTGTGTGTGGCTGTAGTGCTGTTGACAGGACTGGTAATGAGAAAAGGAATCATGGCTGTAGATTCTAATGAATCTTTATGATTTAGTTAGTTCCCCTGTGGTCCCGCTGCTGCAGCTGCTATAGCTTTCCGTTGGATAGTAGAAACAGTGTGGGCTGCTTTCAAGCAGCATGCTGGTCTGGAACTAGACATAATTTTAGATGCAAATGGAATTTAGAGATCTAGCAAAGTTGCATAGTCTCTGGAGATACTGGATTTATTTTCCCCAAATCCATCTCACTAGGAGTTAGGAGTCTTCTTATCACCACAACTGCTGAAATGGCTGCTACTGCAACCGTACCGGTCACTTAAATGTGCTTGGCAGAGAAAACTAGACTTCCACACTGGCTGGCATTGTATTAAGTGAGCAAGACCATCCACAGAGTAAATTCCACCCTCTGGGATTCTCAATCAAGGGTAGCTGAAGCGTCAGCAGGGATTGAACCAACAATTTCTCTATGACAGATGCAATACTTTGATGACTACACCATTTTGCTGAGTGGCCCTGTCTTCCTAGGAGGTTCTAGACTTCTGTCAGATCAACCACAATATCTTGCAGCACAGGGCTTTTTGTCTATGGGCCAGGGAGGAAGCAGGACAACACATTGTTATTTTCCTCATGCTATAGAATGGAAAGATGCAGGATTGAGATCAGAAGATGAATCTGAGGTAACTTCAGTATACCTGCATTTATTCCCTGATATTTTTGTATCTAGATGTGTCAAAGAATACTTTCACCCCCAGTATGTCTCCAACTCACACAGCACGTCTGAATACTGCACATCAGGGAATCAAGTATGGAGTGTATGGAGGCCAATCTTCATGATAAGTGAGTAGGGGAGAATGGAGAAGAAGAGACTATTCTGCTTTCCACACTGCCACAGCAACCACAATGCAGCAGAACTGAGGTAGAACCTGAGATCCACACTTTGTGGACAGCTCCATGCCATTTTTAGGCTTCATATAACAGGATCAGATAATGATAATCTATCTATCTATCTATCTATCTATCTATCTATCTATCTATCTATCTATCTATCTATCTATCTATCTATCTATCTATCTATCTATCTATCTATCTATCCATCCAGACTGAGATAAATCCAGGATAGGCATTGGGGTAAGTGTGTCCTGTCATCAGAATTAGAATAATTTAGATTCAAATCAGACACTAACTCTATTTTACAGATTCTGATGACGTGATCAAGACATGTATTGCAGACAAGTTACAAGTGTGTTACTATCATTTAAAACATTGTTACAGTAGATAAGAAGGTAATAAAACTGTTGGGAGTACAAGCAGATTTTTTAAAATAAAAAAAATCTCCATGATCTGGTTTGATAATAATAATAATAATAATAATAATAATAATAATAATAATAATAATAATAATAATAGTGGTTCTAACATAAAAAATAACTATGGTTTTAACATTTGTTCAGTCCATCAGTGAAAAACCTTAGAACTGCACTCATAGGTTTGCTATGTGAAGATTTGAAGTGTGTGGTTCAGGGCACAGGTGCAGGCTTCAGAAATGGCTGAGAGATGGTCAGGCAGACACAGCTGTGTGCATCCCACCAATAATACATTCTCTGTGGATTAATTGCCTTGAGTTTATTAGGAATAAGTTGTCTGTGCTGAAGTTCACAATGTGTTGAAGGCAAATACTAGAGCCTCTCTGAGAGATCAGAATATGTTAATTTTTAAATATATGTGCAGTGAACATATATATGTTCACATGCTATTTTTCACTTCAGAGCAGAGAGATTTTATTGTTTAACTCAGAATTGAATTTATAGTATAATAAATCAAAAATACTGTTTCACAAATTAATAATATATTTTATAAGATCAGTCAGAAAAAGATGTACAGAAATGTCCATCGCCTGACAAGTATATTCATTTATATTTTATATTTGGTTGAGCTAGCTTTATTAGCCTGTGGCACTGCTGAGATGTAACTGAATCCCTGCTTGCTTTGATAATGGCCTTCAGCTTGGCTATATTGCTGGGTGGGTGTTTCTCATTCTGTTCTTGCCAATACCCCATAGATTCTCTGTAGATAGTTGGCTAGCTGATCTATCACAGTAGTATTGTATAGGGTCCCTCTGATTCAGGGAGGATAGCACCTCTGGGCTTATGCTGAAGCCCACCTGATCAAAAGCTCATGCTTGGACTGATTGGGGCTCTTTTTAGGCACCACAGTTTGAGGTGCTCTGTGAAGTCACAATTTGTCTTACCTGAGTTTTACATAGTATTTATGTCTGTCTACCTATTTGTGCTTCATTTTCTGTTTTGATCTGGATTTTGGATATACCCTCACTACTGTTGCCTGCCTGTTTCTTGACCCCTGCCTGTCCTGACAATGAGAAGTGTATAAAATGCTCAGCACATGCAGCCCTTTGGTCAGCAAACCATTTGGTAGAAGTTTTGGCCCTGTGAGCAGGTGCCTATTTCTGCTGGAAAAAGAAATCGGCATCTCCGTAAAGCTTCACAGCAGATGGACTCATGAAGGGTCTAAAATCTCCTGGTAGATAGCACATTGACTCTGGACTCTGGACCAGCACCAGCAGATAATATGGCCCCCTAAACCATCACCGAGAAAATTTCACACTGGACTTCAGACATCTTGATCCCCAGACACGGGAGTGATTTGATGTCAGTAAAGCTGCAGTTGTAGCCCCTTTCCTGGAGACATCTGTGCATGGTGGCTCTTGATACATTGTCAACAGCCTTGCATTGACTCTTTGTGAAGCTCTCCTACATTCTTGATACGACTTTATTGACAATCTGCTCAAGTCTTTACTTGAGACGATTACTCAGGTGTTACTGTTTGCTTGCCCTCCCTGCTCCACCAAAGTTATATAGTGCAAAGTGCAATTTGCTTCTCTAATCCTGGAGTTAAAACGCAACATAATGTTTCTTTAAAGTTACTTCAATATGATTTACATCTTATTGCAGTGGAAACCCATAAAATATGGCAGAGGCATATCTGTATGGCTCATAGTTTAGATGTTCCACCTTTTTAATGCAACATTACAATACGTCCAACAGCACAAATGTTGGAGAGAGTAAAACAGCCTTAATAGTTCAATAATGTTTTTTTACAATTAACATAGAAGAGCCAGTGAACTGCATAGAGAAGATAAGTATAATGAGATGAGTATAATATGGAATGGTGCAGTCAGGCTTGTAAAATTTTGCATAGGCACACACACACACACACACACACACACACACACACACACACACACACAAAAGTGCTGGATTCTGTGGCCTGTAAGTGACCCCTGCATAGAACTGCACATGACTGGACCCTGCAGACCACAGTGACAAGCCCACAGTGGGGGTGTTATATGATTTTAGCTTTCTAAAAGAGCAATAACACCATCCATACCCCTTCCCACACACTCACACACACTCTCTCACTTCCTGCTGGCTCCACACTGATGTATGATTATAATCTCAGCGTTAGCACCGAGGTGCTTTCACCGCGTCTTTGATTCAGCGCCGGGGCCATTCTGGCTCATGGCCAACGCCCCAGTCCAAACGGCCAGATGATTTGTGATGCCGCAGCATTCTGCTACTTTTTTTCCTCCCCTTGGCTTGGCAGAGCAGCCTGGGCTGCGGAGACCGGAGCTGACATGGATCTCTCTGAGATAGAGATGGACATGAAAGCAGCAACAAAAGGAAATCCCAAAGGAAGATGCACAATGGTGGGGTTGATGAGTACATAAACCATCTATCATGACCTCCTACATAACGGAGGCCATTATGTACCACTGCATGAAAAAACAGGCTGAATTTCAAATGGCTCCCGGAAAGTGAGAAGGTATTTTGTGTTGGGGAATGAAAAATTTCAAGCATCATATTAGTGACATATGCAGCGACGTCACTGGCTTGTTTATGGGCTGTTTTTTAGAGAGATGACAATGACTCATCTACGCACATGCTGACTCATAGGTTGCTCACTCTAACCTTTCTGCAATTTAGGACGACCTTAGTCAGTGAATGAGTGACTTTGAAGTACAAACCAGGTCTGTAACAAATAAAGTAATATATACAAAACTATATACAAAACTTTTTTGTTAAAAAGCAATATTAGACCACTTCCTGACAAATTTTCAAGATATTTTTGACCTCTTTAGTGGACAGTATGCCATCATAGTTTCAAAAAAAGTAGCTGAAACCTTTTGGAATTTCCTTGATCTTTAATTGGTTTACCCAAATAAAGAATGATCATCAGACGATGTGTGTTTTGGAATACACCTTAACCCTATGAAAATGCATGATATGATAAGGGAACAATTCCACATCAATATTGTAAAAATCATATTTGCAGCTACAGGAAATGTTTTCATGTAAACAAGGATTAAACGGTCACTAAATGTAATGGTTCACTTTCTTTCTCAAGCCTGCACTGTGGATGTTTACTCAACATGCTCAATAAAAAGTACAAATGTGTTAACTGTAACATGATCACACTACATTTTGTTAATGCAGAAATCATGCTAATGTTAGGGTTTACTAAATCTTCCTTGCAACAGATAAATAGATTTTTGCTGTTTCTTACTCGAATATCAATTTAAGAAGTTACAATATCCGCCTATCTCAGATGTATCCTTAACAGTGCTCTAATGTTAAAACATGAAATTGCTGATTCTCTCTGTACAGGTGTGAAACTAAATGTAACAGTTACATGAATTTAGTATTTGAAATGGAACAACCTGTGCACAGACCTATTATTATTATTATTATTATTATTATTATTATTATTATTATTATTATATATTTTTTAAATAAAACTTAAAAACATAAAATGTAAAATGTAAAACGTAAAAATGCAGACTGCATTCAAAGGACAAAGTCTCTTTCCTATCCTCAGACTAACATTTGTATTCAGTATTTTTTATCAGCTGCAGATGAACAATTCTGAAATCTATGATTGCTTTAGGCCCTCAGTAGCTGTCTACACATGTCCCAGAATCAGTATCTAAAAGCATTTTCATATTGTTTAATAAATTAGGTCAAAAACTGAATTTAACAGTGCATCTTCTGATCTTTTGGCAGCTTAATACCTCAATAAAAGAAAAGCACTTGGATACATTGCATCCGGAAAGTATTTACAGTATTACTTTTTGCACATTTTTATTTTTTTTTATTTTATGAAATGTGATTATAATGATGGAAAAATAGAAACCAATGAATGAACCAATGAATGAATAATAAATAAATAAATAAATAAATAAATAAATAAATAAATAAATAAATGAATGAATGAATGAATGAATGAATGAATGAAAACAAATATTTGAGTGCTATCTTGCCCTTTAAATTTCATTCATACCTACTACAGTTCAAAAGATTCTCAGACACTGAAACAATGTCCCAGATATCAGGCAGCATATTCATAACTTACTGTGAGGAAGCCTTTAGAGACATTCATCTTTAGAACCCTCAGCTAATTTGTGAGATATTTTTGACGTTCTTTTATTCACCAAAAAAAATTGAAAGTATAGGACACAGTCACACATGCCAGATATCATCATTTTCAGGAGACTCTTTACTCTTCATTTCAGATATAAATATTCACAGAATTTAGATATTTGTGTCCAAATAATTTCCACCATGTTTTGATAAAAAAAAAATACTAGTGCCTGCAATTTTTTATTTTAATTTTTTTGTTTTTGCTTATAAGGACTAAAAACTCTTGGCATCTCAGAAATCCTGGTACAAATAGATCATGCAGAATGTTTTTGATCTGGAAGTGCAACAATTTTAATGAGATATTTGTAATGGTTAGATTATTTATTTTAAAAAGTTCTTCAAAATACTTGACACTAAAATACCTGTTCCACCTGACCTCCTAAATGTCAATTTTTGTTATGAATGTATCAGTATTATTCATTCTCAGGATGTATATTTGGAATTTAACACTGTGCAAGCAAATAAAGAGAGCAAACATTAATTTCCTTCTCATTTTCCTTTATAACCCAATATCTGTGCCAGTGATGTCATTAAGCCCACCTTCTCTAACTGAGCAGTTGGAGTCTGCATGCAGGTTGAGTATATACATATAGACAGAGCAGTAAACATGCACTGGAAGACTTCTGTGGCATTTAAACTGAGATCTAATTCATTTGGAAACCAGCTGGATGTCACTGCTGTTAATTTATTATACAATTTTCAGATGGGATACCACACAAGGCTAAGATAAGGTTAACAAGATAAGTCTTGTTGTGTGTATCATGTCTGTATGTTACTCTGATCCTAAGATATGAAGCCTAGAAAATACATGCAACTGACAGCAAAGTGCAGGATTAAAGGGTTTAACACGTTTGTTTCGCACAAAAAAAGACCCTCTAAAATGGAGTGATTCCCATTAAACCAGTTTGAACGCATTAAACCTCTTTAAAATCAAAACCTGTCTCTCTCAACCCTGGTCCTGGAGGCACCCCTATCTTGCATATTTTAGAGCTTGCTCCCACCACACCTGATTCAACTAATCATCTCGCTGCATGGGGCAGAGTAAAGCTAAAATATGCAGGGCAGGGGTGCCTCCAGGACCAGGGATGGGAAACATAAGTTAAACTATAAGTTAAACTATAACTTTCAAATTTTTGGTAAAAGGAAATCCAAAACTTTGGTTCTGGAACTTTCGTTCATTATGAATCAGGCAATGATGGCCCCAGGATCAGGAGATGAATCATCGTTTTTTAACCTCCAAACCTTTAAAACAAGCTTTTATTGGTGAAATGCTTTCCTGCATATTGGTTCTTCAATTTCTGTGCCAATAAAGTGAAAGGAGTTGCATTGCGTTAAGTGCCTGGGTTCAGGAAGAGGCATTCAAGGCTTCCACAAAAGGTTCTCATGCCTTTGCGTTTCCATGGTAATCAATTGAGCCTCCAGATTGCTTTGCAGGCCACAGGCACCTGACGAGAAGGTAAGAGAACTGCTGTAATCTTCCAAGGTCTCAAGGCCATCATTGACAGCTTTAACTTAACACCTTCTCTCTGAAACTGTAATTTCACTACAGCTAATATTCCTCCATCTTGTACTTTTTCCCCCTTGCATTCATTCTTTCGTTTTCAAAGTTCATGGGCTGGTGTGGGCTGCATGGTGGAATTCTTAAACTCCTCTGTGTTGGTTTCCTTTGAAGCACCTAAAAAGCTGATGTGCAAAGGGACTGAGTAAACAGCCCCTCGTGTTTGATCGTCTTTTGATCCCCGTAAACGTGTATTGCTTGCACACGTCTGGTCTGAAAAGCCTCCCCCTTGCTCGCATGTTGTGTGTGCTGCACGATGTGCCGAGACAGACAAATGGAAATAAGAGAAAGGGACAAAAAGGCATGAAACATGTTATGAAAGACACAGAGCTCAACCCTTGACACTCTCAAGGTCTCAGGTGTGATTTCAAAGAGAATATCCCATTGCTTTTATGTGTGGCCCTCCCCTTCTCCTTCATGCTGCCTCTATCTCTCTCCTCTCACGCCTCAGCCGGTCATCCGATGACTGTGCGAAGAGGAGTGGCAACAGTCTCAGTAGAAGCACAGTCCTCCGCCCTATGCAGACTGCTGCTGTGACTATTTCAAACAAGACACCAAGAAGTGTCTCAGTACGTGCTGAGCTTTTTGGTTTTTGTTCCAGCTTTATGTAAATGTATCTGGCAAAGGATTATACCTGGCAAAAACAGAAAGGCTAAGCCTTTGAAGGCCTTGATTGTCTTCTCTTTTCGATGACGAACTCAACGTAAGTTGCACTTGTAATTTGTAAATGTACACCAGTAATTCATTTTTTTTGTGTAAGCAGTTTTCTAATTATTAGAAATCAATGCAAAAAAAAAAGGCCACATAAGCAGCATACTTTGATTTTCTTTTATCAGATTAAAGCCAATATTGGATTTCAAGAACTCTGATAAAGAGAATGGATTTTAGCTGAATAATCAGAATTTTCCTTGTAAGTGTATCCTATACACACATTTCTGTATATTTCCATTCTCTACTTGCAGATTAGCTTCCTTGAAAACAGCTGATTTCAATGGTACAACCATGAAATGGTGGTAAATGATTGCCAGTGGTTGTGCACCATCTGGACCATAAAATCCACCAAACAGATATTTACTGGTAAAATACATTCAGTTACATAAACTTTTTAAAACATTTTACAGTTTTATTTCATTGATGATTTTAAATTAGAATATTGTCAGGAAGAGCTTTAGCATTGAACACAATGAAATTGTTAAAATCGTAAAAATAAACTCTAAACACTCATACTTCTTGTCTCATTTGGGAAAAGCAAATGATTTGTCCAACATGCTTTATGCTGATAAACTGCATTTTTGCTGTTTCAAAATCAAAAGGTTGAAAATTTGGTTGTGTTATTTTTTTCCCCTCTATTACATAGTTGCAACCTTTATACAGATTATTATTTGCACATCTAACAAGACATAAGAAGAACTAAGACTGGTTTCAGCCAGATGAGTTCTAAAACAAAAGACTGCCCTATATACAGCAAATGCTTCATATAGCAAACTCCCTATCCTTTAAAGCAGCAATATGCAAGGATTGTAATTTCTTGCTCCTGGGCTTTATACATACATTTTTTGTGACAAGCTGAGAAACACAGAACTGTCAGTGAAAGTCAAAGCATATTGCAGTAGAGTAAAATTACAGGATTTTCAACGAATATGACTTGACTTGTATCCATTTTTTAGGTATAACACCTGTATTAGCTCTAGAATTATCTTGGTATTCCTAATAGTTTCTCTTCAAACAAGTTATGACTCTCCTCATGGCCAAGTCACAGAAAGCTTTCCTATTTTCCCCATATGGCCATCCCTGGCCATTTTAATCGATTATACATCCCCTGGCAAAATTACGGGATCACCACTATTGTAGGAAGTTCTGTGGAATGTTTAATTTTGTTGAAAAAACTTCCAACTATTCCAACCTTCTGAGATTAAGAAACAATAAAGAAATATAATTGTTGTAGTCAGTCACAACTGAATTTTAATAGAGGAAAATATTAAGAAATCACTCTATAATTTGCAGCTCTAAAACAAACACCTGCATCCAATGAAATCTGTTCATTACTATTCACTTAAAAAAAGAGTGCTCACACCTTGGGGAGCTGTTGCGCAAGATGGATTGACATGAATCATGGCTCCAACACGAGAGAAGTCAGTTGAAACAAAGGAGATAATTATAAAACTTCTTCAAGAAGGTACTTCATCACAGAATGCTGCAAAAGATGCTGGTTCCAAGTCAGCTGTGTCTAAAATCTGGACCAAGTGCAAACTAAATGGAAAGGTTGTAAAAGGGTAGCACACAGGTAGAGCAAGATAAACATCAAAGAGTCAATATAGAAAACTTAAAGCAATATGTCTTGAAAACAGAAAACACACAACAAATCTAATGAGAAACAAGTGAAAACTTTCCTCAAGATTGGTGTTTCCATCATTTTTGCTGGGGTTGTACTGGGCATGAGGATTGACTTGGACCGTGATGGACCGTGTTTGTGTGAACAGAGCATCAGCTGCATACTGATCTTGAAAGATAACCTCTTTGATCTAAGGAGACCCTTCAATCCACCTCTACATGACCAGTTCCAACTGCTGGACTACCTCTGCCTATGCATATTTTACTGTTCTTTGCTCAAGCATATACACTTTAACCCAGAAAGGACCTGCTAATGAACTTATCTGTTTGATCCAGTGTGTCATGTGTAATGAAAACAAGAAAATATGCCAGGGTTACTACAGGAGCAGGATTTGGTTCGTTTCTGTTGACGAATGATCCTGTTCTTTCTTCTTCCCTTTCAGTTCTTTGAAGTAGCAACTTCAACAAACCACAGTTTCTCCTGTCACACTGTCCTTCTGTGCACACTTTATCCCCATAAAACAGATGCAGTAGTAAACTATCACGATCAATAAAATTTTCACTCAATTTTTCATCATTAAAATAGATAGGACCATGAATCTGGAGAACATGATAAAGCTAGAACAGAACAAGACTAATTTGTAATTCAAGTACATGGCTTGGCACGGCTTAAGATAGATCCTCAAAAGCACCAGTCATGCCCTATGAAATACTATAAACCTCTTCAGAGGACAACAATAATAAACTTAATATAATTATATAAAAAGGTTGCAAGGAACCTAGAAGCCAGTTGAATTTGTTTACTATAAAGGAAGCCCTCTAGCTGTCCATATTATGAATGCTTAATTATTTTGTAATGCTGTCATTAAGCCTGTGGCTTAACTTCACTGTGCCTTTAATTGCACACTTTTCCTCTCATGCATTTTCCATGAGTGTTTTCATGAGCTCTTTTGAGAGAATGAAAGGGCTAACACAAAATAAGGGCCTGTACAATACACATTAGAAAGCGGTGTGGTTATGGTTACTAATTCCAATGTCTAAATACTTTTAAAGTGATCTTAATTTGGGTTCGCAAAACCAGGCCTTAAAAATGGAAAACAGTAGTTGAATGAATGTAGAATGGCAATACAAGAGCTACTGCCAAGAGTCTACCAGAGTCTCATAGAATGTTTTGATCTCTACATCACCACAGAATACAATTTCACATAGCAATTTATATACATTAACTAAAAGTTAAAAACACATGTACTCTAAACTAAAAGATGACTTTTTTGCATATAGTTATTATGCTGAGATAGATCATGACACACTTGAAATGTCTTCACGTAATCTCTATCCCCAAACCCCCAAACAGACTGTTTAAAATGTGTTGTTGAAATGGTAATTTGACCTTTAGTTTGAGTATTTTCTTCTCATTCATGGGATCAGGAGCCTAGGGAGTAGAAATGGCAATGCAGTGTGAACAGACATGCATAGAAGGACTAACCTCAGACCACACTATTACTGGTACAATAGAGTAGGCAAAAAAAATACTGTCCAGCTCACACTAATGTGGTAGTTAATTTACACTTTTCTCCTCACAGCCGCAGCTGGTCAAAACATGTTACCTTCTTTCTTTTATTAAGTGGGAAGATGGAGATTTGCTTAATTATTTTCCCTACTTTGGTCATAGCTTATATTCCCATTTGCTAGTTAAGTGAAGGCTAGCATGTGCTTCTCATGAAGCACCACCACATCCTGTGGAGCACCATCACATGTTTTTGTTTGTGCAAAATCACAGGATAGCTGAACATGCTTGGAGGAGAACACATAACTGCCAATTATGTTACATCATACCATGTTGGCTAGCATCACGCTGAGTGGTGGGGGATGAGAGAGGAAGGCCAATTATTTTCTCCTGGACTGGAGGCAAGAGGTGGCTGTATCAGTGCCATTGATAAAACTTGGAAACTCTTAATGATAGGGCCAACACTTGATTTTTGTGGTGCTGGAACTACAAGGCTAGTACATCTAACAAGCAATTGAAGTGTATGCCTGACAAAGGCTCCTGTAAACTGCATGTCTACATTGTAACACAACTTGGCTTAAAACATGTGGAGAAACAAGAAACTGGAAGATAGACCAAAGATTCACGTGTGGTTCTGGACCTGTATGATGTAAAAAAACTGGACAACAATAATAATGATTATTTGGCACCAGTATTATATAATATTTAAAAACTTTATAATGATCTTTGTCTTGATCTTTAGATTAGTGGAAAACAAGCACCCACTATTACAATTAAACAATAGTTTGACAATTGTAAAACACACTGACACCCCGTCAATGAATGCATTTAGCTACTTTAAGTTGTACCCATTGCTGACACAGATGTGCAAATGCACACACAGCACACCTTTAGAAAAATACTACCAATAGAATAGGACTTTCTGGAGCTGAAAACATGAAAGTACTAGCACTGTACCCAATGCAGGGTGGACTAGGGGGGTATAAAGCCCCCTAGCATTGAGCTGTGACATTGATACTCCAACACTCTAAATGCCATTTAAAGTTCATGGTTGATATGTTTTCCTTTTTAGTCACACTGTTTTCTTCATATTACTAACCCTCAACTCCTCTTCATTCTGTTTGAATCATCATCCTGTAAAGGATTTGACTCACTTTCGGGTTCCAATCTGGAGAATCCTCCCACCATACACCCTGCATGGGCACACATGACGCTAAAAGTCAAAAGACTGTTTGCTTCACCTCAAGAAAGATGCTGCACAGAAACACATGGCCTATGGAGGGTGGACCAAAGGGGCACATGTGTTGGTCCTAGTAGAAACGTGATACACAAGACTAATGTGTGAAAGGCTATGTGTAGTTCATGAGGGAGCTCATGTGTGAAAATGAGCAGTGAAGTGTGTCCTGTTCAGCTGGTACATTTAGGGTGGGATTGCATAAGGTCTTCTGGGAACAACTGAACTATACATAGAGAGAGAGAGAGAGAGAGAGAGAGAGAGAGAGAGAGAGAGAGAGAGGTGTGAGCGTGAGACAGATATAGATAAAAAGGAAAAAAAAGAAAGAGCAAGAGCAAGAGAGAGAAGTGTCTGTGGCATTAAACCTGTTTCATCAGATTGCATAAGGCTCTCAACAGACAAAATAATACGAGATCTATCAATTGTTAAGTTATCAAACAGTCAATAAATAAATAAATAAATAAAGAAAGAAAGAAAGAAAGAAAGAAAGAAAGAAAGTTTTCATCTAACGTGCCATATGAACCAAAGGAACCATAGCAGCTGAAGATTGTCTGCTTTTTTGCCTGTTACCACTTTAAGGCTGTTTCTTTCACCAATAAAGAGACGTTGTGTCTCAGCTTACTGCAATATGATTCCAAGCAAGGCCTGCAGCTTCCAGTGGAAACTGATTAGCAGTTTGCATGCAGTTACTTGCCAGTATTCTAAGCTTCAATTCTCAGGATCAGAATAACCTACAGACATGATGACCATATCATAAACTACAAGACCTCACCCTAATTTATTGAATAATAAATACAAAAGTATGTCAAACTACATCCCATAAAATTGGTCTAGGGTTCTAAAGATAAAACAAGTGCACATTTTTACAAATAAGCTAAATATTCTTCCTCAAAATGAGGAATATGGAACATTTATGCTAAAATTAATATGATTTCACACCTGTGCATATCAGTGGACTCATGTGATGTTAAGGTGACTATGTAATTTTCTCTAGAGGAAGAAAATGGCTCTCTACCTTGTGATTATTGGCTCCAGCTTGGAGAGAGTTTTTCTAGTACCTGTTGCCTTTGGGGTTACACTTGAGGTTACATCTGCAATTTATTTATTTATTTATTTTATTTTGCCTTTTTTTTCTGGATTTCAGTAAAGCTGCTTCACAACATCATCGGGTTTTTGATGCTGTTAGAAGGTTGGACATGAATCCCTGTTTGGAATTTGATAATGGTTGGTTTTGAGTATGGAGTCCTCCAATGAGTGCTCCTTTTCTGCTTTTGCTGTGGGGTGACGCACTGCCCCAACTATGTGATGGTCTGGTGAGAAACTGCGTTCGACCCCCAACTGCATCCTTTACTCTAATATTGTAATCACGTACAGATATAAATCATCAATGAGTGTTTTGTTGAATTCCATGAGACCCCTTTAAAAATGATTTTGACAAAAATAAATTCACTTTAAGGCAGAATTTATCTTTCCATTCATATAAAACAAAGTACTGCATTCTTTATATTTCAAAGGAAAAGATCCCTTGTTCATAAAATCTCCTGATGGACCAGATTCATCCAACAGACCAGTTGATAAAATGTGGACATCCTAGTGGATTTGTGACACTACAAATTTGAATTTAAATGCTTGCTTGGCAGCAGACAGTGTATGAAATAAAATCAATGTCCAACGTTTAGAGTGCTAAGGCCTCAGTGTTCAGCAGTCTGATTCTCCTAGGACAATACAAAGATTTTCTTAAAGGGGTCATCTCCAGTTCTTTAGGTAAACCAGATGCTTCATCCAAGCAGCCTTTGGAATTCCAAAGTGTGCTGTGGAACAAGCTTCAGAATGCTAAGCAGGGAGGGGTTTTGGTTCTTGCTGCAATCCTGTAAAAAAAAACCCCAAATGGTTTCCCCTTATGAAAAGAGTGATCAATAAAAGAGGATTCCCTGGCTTTCTTACTGCAAGGGGCCTGGCTTACAGTGAAAGCATCTCACCAGCGCAAGAGCTCAGATTTTGTCAAAACAAATCAAGGCTGCTGGAATGTTTCCAGGATCATGTGGGTAAAAAATTCTCAGAGAAGTGCTCAGGGATGCTGAGAATTTCCTCACTCACACTCTCACTTTCACTCTTATCCTTTGCCTGTAGGGGCTAGAGTGTCCTTGGTGTAGGTCATGCACTGTCCTCTGCTGACTTCCCTCAGACATGTCAGCTTAATCAAGAGTGATCTTCTCTGCCTTTAATTGTCCAGAGGAATGTGGGTAACTTCCATTGAAATTAACAAATGCATGATATATAAAAAAAAAACCGACATGACATGCCAAACATTCACATTCAACAATGAGGATGGGTCCTGCTTATCAGAGGTGGCAGAAGTCCCATACTTAATAAATGTACAAAAATGCCAGTTTAATATTTACATTTTTTTACTCAACTAAAAGAGTGTAAAGTGTGGTACTCTGATAATATTTTCATTCTTTGTTCTCCATAAATCTAATCACAAAACAAATTACCGTATTTTCTGGACTATTAGCCGCACCGGAATGTAAGCCCCACCAGCAGGCTTTTAGAAAAAAGCTGGGAAATAACATATTTAAGAACAAAAAGCTGCACCTCATCATAAGCCACATGGTTTAAAGCGTGGAAAAAAGTAGCGGCTTATAGTCCGGAAAATACGATATATCTCTCTACCTTTCCTGAATTAATGGTGGCCCACTGCCTTACACTGTCAGAAGGCTAACCTTGAGCTCCTCTGACACCTCTTCAGAAGCCGACCTCAGGCTCCCCTGCCACCCCATCTGAGATGGACCTCAAGCTGCCATTGGCTGCCCACCATCCAGCTACTAGACATGGACTAGCTTCCCACCCTGCTGTGGACTAGTTGCCCACCTGTCATCAGAGACTATGTAGACATGTATATGGACCGTAATTATTTGCTACGGTTACTGTTATAACCGCATCATTACTCCAGTACATCTGTGTATTACAGCAGACATGTGGTGGTCAAGTGTCCCCTTATCGATAATGTATGAGTAGTTTGACTAGAGGAGGATGGGTCCCCCCTTGTGAGAACAGTTCCTCCAAAGGTTTCATCCTCCTGCTTACTGGGGGGATTTCTGTCTTTGTCTTGTGTTTCCTGAGTTGATCATCTTAGTTTTGATCCATGTAAAGCTGCATTGTGACTGTTGTAAAAAGCTCCATACAAATACATTTTATTTGATTTGGTAAAATATAAAAGTACACACAGCTAAAATTACATCACACAACCAGACACCCCTGTGCAAAATCCCTGCATCTGTTGAGTTTTTAAACTACACACTACACTAATAACAAAATGGATGCCAAGCAAGAAAATGGAAGCTTATGAACAGAGATTGGTGCCAAAATCTGACATGTATGATGCATACCAAAAGTGAGCCTAAATGCATCTTCATTGTGAGGAATGTGTGCCCCTTCCATAATAATTTGTGATGTCAAGATAATACGAATACTAATACTAATACTAATAATAGAATTTACCAACTTTAGACTTGTTAAAGACCTTCAATAACTGTACTCTATTTCATAGAAATGATCATATCATTACATGAGAATAACACACACAGAACGCAAACGCTAACATTGAACACCATTTTAAACTGTTGTACTATAAAATTTCATATTGTCAGTGGAAGCACCAGATTCTGCCTTCATTTCAAAAAGGCTTGCTTCTCAGAAAGTGTAGCTTCTAAGCCAGCCAAGAGAATTGCAACGAGCAAGCTGCTCCTGCCCACAGCTCACAGCGTACATGTGGGCAAGCTGCAGTGAGACTGCAGAGGAAGTGAGTGATAGTTTGTCAGCAGGAGAGAGAGTCATTAGGCTAATGGTAATTGTAAGTGGTGGTAATAGAGGAGTAATGCGCGTAGCATGTCTTGCAACACGTAGCCCTTGGACTTGAGTTATTGACCTGTAGATCAGAGCTGCATTGGTAAACTCACAGCCAAGGGCAGCCTCGTGAGCAGTGCAACAGCAGAGTCAGTCTCTGCAGCCGCCGTGCCATAATGTTCTTCTTCATGCATAATGCAATGTCCAAAGCGCACACTAGTAAAAGCCAGCAAGAGTAAGAGCCAACTTGATGAGAGGCTATACAGTTTCGGATTAGTGCTGGTCAAGCTGGTTAGAAACCAAGATAAGATTAAATAAATTTGGGAAATTTGCATTGTTACAGTAGAATACACAGTAAACAGATACAGAGCAATACGTTCACAAAGATGTACATTAAACAAAATACAATAATATCTACTATATGAATAAATAAATAAATCAAGGAATAAATAAGGTTTTGTTAGCAGAATATAACTATATAGAATAGAATTAAGAAACTATTCAAATTTACAGTTTACACTTTTCTGAACAGGCAATGACTAGCAATGCAAAGAAATTGTAGATATTGCACAATTTATATACACATATTTACAGATATTGCATTGTGTATATATGCCTTGTGTATATATTGCACTTGTACCATTCTGTCCGCAGCAGATATTGCACATTTATTAGAGGTATGATAAGATATACAGGCAGTGAGAGTGGCTCAATTGTGTAATGTGAGCCACTATGATCAAAGAATTGCAAGCTCAAATCCAGGTTCAAGCTGCTTACCATCAGCAGCAGGAGTCTGAGAGAGCAAAACTGGCCATGTGGCGCTCCTTCCATCACACCCAGTGTGATGTTAGCCAAAGCAGTCTGTTAACCATTGTATCAGAACCAGTGCTTTCCTCTGAGTGCATTAGCAATGGCAGCAGTTTGAAAAGAGGAGGTGATTGGCTTACCATTTTGAAAAGAAAAATTAAATTAAATTAAATTAAATTAAAAAGTGCTTAAAATTTCTGGAGAGAATTGTGATATCATTTGTTTTTTTGAACACTACTGTGGGAAATTTGAGGCTTTTGTGAAAATGTAAAACTCTGTAAAACTCCATTTGCTCAGTAAAAATATTATGATACTGATACTGATGAACATTGATTGCCCAAAATCTGTTTTGCATGTCTTCAATGTGTCAAGGAGTAGTAGTAGTACTAAAAATGTATTTTCTAGTTATTTTGTCTATTTTATATTGAAGGCCAAATTAAGGCTCTTCAAAGTTCAAGATAATTGATTAGCAAAAATGAATCTAATCTGAATAAATGAAAAAATGACATTTTTGTTTTGTTTAATCTTTGATAATATATTGTCAAAAAATGATAAAAGATATTAACATCATTTTCAGAGGTATTTTGCCACTGATTTAATGATATTATACTATATTTAATGATGTTGTACTTAATAGTACAACAATATAATTACACCTGATTAAATTAACATAAAATTATTAAGAAAATATTCAAACAGTGAAACTGGAAAATATAGGTTGTTAAATATCTTAAACAAGTGAGCCGTAAATAATATAAGCCCACTGTTTTAAAACAATAATGACATCTTGGCTCAACTTGCGAAGAAAACACTCGCTCCTGACCTTTGCCTAAAGCCAGGCAGTGTAATTTACACTTTGAGCTACCTCTAAAAGACACACTTCTCACAGCATTTGTTGATAAGCTGAGAAATACAAAAAAAAACCCCAAACCAAAACAAAAACAACAAAAACAACAACAACAACAAAAAACAAAACAAAAAAAACCCAAAACCCTGTCACTGAAAATGAAAAAGGCATGTAAACTAACACAGTAAAATAATATTACAGGAATTCTGCATGAATATGACTTGGTTATTCAGTATTACATGTTGAACATTGTTCTTCCCACTAACCAGAGTTACATAGTGCAGTTAGCACTGTCCTGAGTTCAGTGTAACAATGAGAGAGATGCTAGTTAGTGGAGCATCAAAACGAGTTTAAACTGGTATTTTAAGGTAAAATGTTGCATCATGTTGCTTTAACATGATCAAGGATCAACCATAGTATTTATCATGTGCCAGTAGATGGTAGTTCACAGTATCCCTTTAAGATGTGCTTTAGTGAATCCTGCACTGCTTTAATGGATGCAATTGGTGGATAAGGGTGGCAAATTTTGTTATAGACCCAGACTAATGGACAGCTATCCTCTGCCTGCAGGCCATTACACAGTCCATTTTATACTAAAGTCTACTTGTTGAAAGCCAAATTAGGACTCCTGAGTCATCAAAGTTTCAGCTTCTCAATTAGCAGAAACTCAATCTCATGGAAATGGATGTGCTGAAGAGCTTGAAATCATAGCTCTATAATGGCATTATTTTTTTTTATACTTTTCCTTTCTGGACAAAGACACTTACATTATTTGTTTACAAATTACACTATATGTGAGCTCAAATATATATTTGAAGGCTTAGAGAATATTATAAATATATATATTATATATATATATATATATATATATATATATATATATATATATATATTTGGACACCCTTCCTAATAAATGCTTTCAGCTACTTTAACACACACACACACACACACACACACACACACACACACACACACACACACACACACACACACACACACACACACACACACACACACACAGCTTGCCTAGTCTTTGCAGAGAAGTATTCAAAATGCAGCTTGAAGTCCTAAATGCAGTGATACAAAGCAGGATAAACCTGTTTTATTGCCCTGGGCTTAATAATACGATTGACTGTATTAAATTAATAATTTAATCAGCCACTCTCTCTAAATCTAAAGTTTCACAGTTATGCTGATTTCTCTCATTCATGGACCACCCACAATATTTATTAACTATAACAATAGTTATGTAAGATCAGCAGGTCAAGAGTTTTCATCTGTTCTGCAGTGCTATTTTTCATGCGGGGATGTTGGTGTGTTGTTGTTATCCATGCAGCTTAATGAAGATGTCGGCGCTGGTGGAGCAGCAGTAGAAATGGCTGTGTGTGACTCAGCTTTCTTGATGTGACCCAGTGTTTTGTCTCCTTCCCTCACTGTCTGTTTCCCTGTTGTGACAGAAAATGAAAAGAGATGATGAGTGTTGGCTCTTAGAGAGGAAAGAGGATCATGGGATATGCAGGAGGAAATAAAAGATGGGGAAGGAGAAAATGCCTGCAAGTGAAATCTATGATTTATGTACAGAGGAAGCCCAATACAAGCACATCTACTCATTTAGAGGTGGGAAAGAGAAAGAGAGAGAGAGAGAGAGAGAGAGAGAGAGAGAGAGAGAGAGAGAGAGAGAGAGAACAGAGAGAGAGAGATAGATAGAGAGAGAGAGAGAGAGAGAGAGAAGAGAGACCAATGAAGTGAATGAGAAAACACGATGGAAGTGACAGGAGAGAATGAATGATACAGAAAAGAGAAACCTCCAAATGTTAGAAAAATAAGATGCACAATGAGAAAGAAGAAAGAAAGAGAGAGAGAGAGAAAGGGGAATGATCTCAGAAAAAAAGTAAGAAAGAGCGAAACAGCACAAGGACAAAGAAAATGACAGTAAGAATGTGAGCACAAAGAGACAGAAAGAAAGTGTGACAAAAAGAGTGGGACAGGGGAGGAAAAGAGAAATTGAGAATGATATTAAGCAAGACAGAGAGAATGAAGGTGAGTGAGATAGAAAAAGAGAGCGAAAGAATGAGAGAATGAAAGAGTGGAAGAGAAAATGGGTGGAGAGGGGTTAAGAACAAGAAATGAAAGTGGTAGAGAACGAGAAACACAGAGGGAGAGAGTGGGAGTGAGTGAGGCTCTCGAACACAGTAAAACAGTGAATAGACATAAACTAAACAAAGCTCCAGTGAGTTGTTCTGTGTTTAGGAATAAGAAATGCCAAAAAACTATTACATTATTTTCAATTACCTATGCATTTTTGCACACATGCAATAAAATTGGGACACTTATTACTGAATTACAGAAGAACAGGGAAAAACATCCCACATAATGAGCTTTCTTCTTACTCTGAAAAGTTTCTGTCTGTATTATTTCCATAAGTTGCTCTCAATTGTCACAATAAAAACAGACAAAAATCTCCTGCATAGCTGTGATAGGTGTGTACACTGAGGAATAATTCATCATCACATTGGATACTGCTTCAAATCTACCATAACGCTGTCTCCGTGTGACAACGTTTATAGCTGATTTATTACAAGTTCAGGCACTAGCACAAACATAACAACCTACTAAGGAAATATATGCTTGGTGGTAATGTGCTAGCACATGATATATATTATTTATCTTCTGCATGTAGTTCATGCTTTTGGTTGTGATGAAGGTTACATGGACAGTATGGACAGTCTCTACATTGAGGCTGCTTTGAGTTTAAAGCAACACAATGCTTATGTAGCATTGTGATGATGCACTAATTGTGTCTTTATCTTTGGTGCTCTGGGCTCAACATGCTGCTACTGCACTGAGTAACTTTGGTGATGCATATACGATGCTAACTCCTATAATATTATTCAACCACATCAGTGTCCATGCTCTTTTCACTTTTAGTGACAGTCCTGTATCTGTCAGCTTTTCCAGAAATGCATGTAAAGGTATCCTATAGTGGTGGCTCAAGGGTTAAATTACAATTCCCTGCATGGGGGCCAGGGTAGAAATACTAATTCTCCATAATGCAGCTTCTAGTCATAAACACTGAGGTGAGTCATACCAGGCTCCTTGACAGACTTCTAATTTCCCATAATGACATTTATGTGTTTTTAATCAAAGCTCAATATATGTTGATAATCATCTCATTCTCAAATCCTCTCTTTTTCTAAGTGAGGGTAGAGGAGATTTGTCTGATCTCCCCTTATTTGTCATAAATGTCTAGTGGGGTTATTTATTCATAAATTTGATGCAGAGGGAAGCATTCTGCCATAAAGGAGTGTATGCAGGGTGATATGGGCAGGGGGGAGGTTGGTGTGGCGGATGGTTGAAAGCCATCAGCTTGCCTAGGCAGAGCACACGTCAGCCTTGTGTCAGGGATCTCTGCCCTCAGGTACTACACCAACACTGGGCCCAGTAGGGGTTTCTTTATCATTTTGGTCAATACAGAACTAGTGCAGTAGATGTTGAGTCAGATATTTACTTTGCCTCAATTGAAAAAGTTGAATGCCAAGCGCATTCAACCTGACCAGACATTTGTTAAAATTAGTAATGTTTATTAATATTACAATATTATTTATATTAACCCTTATTCTATTTATGTTAACCTGTCTTGTGGCTTTTATTGTGAAATTTGAAAACTGTCTGAGCAAAAAGAGAGCAAACAGCCCCTTCCACCTCGTTTTTCTATAACCTATAACCAGCAAACATGCAATGGTTTCTTATCTTATCTTATCTTATCTTATCTTATCTTATCTCATCTTATCTTATCTTATCTTATCTTATCTTATTTTTATCTTATCGTATCGTATGATATATGGAGTGTGTACAGTCTGATATATATGAAGCCTAGAAAACAGCATGAAACCACCAACAAAGTGTGGATCTCAGGTTCACAAGGTTAACAAGCAAGGAACAATCATGTGTGGATCAGCTTTGTGGAGTCCTCAACATGATTCTGAGTCTCAGAGGTACTCTTGATGTGGAAGATGACCCGGTGACATCAGAACTACAGGCCAATGGCACTGTCGACCATGCAGAGGCTCATCCTGGATCAACTCTGACCCATAGTCCAGCCATTTCTCTGGAGACCCTCCAGTTCACCTGTCAGCCCTGTCTGGGAGTTGAGGACACCATCATTTACCTGACTGGCAGACCACAGTATGTACTCCTGCAACACTGTGTTAGACAGAGTGGTTAGCACCACTGGACACAGAGAACTGTCCTCTCTCCTTTCCTCTTCACTCTCTACACCACAGACTTCAGCTCCTGCACAGTCTTGCCATCTTCAGATGTCTTCTGGGGACTCTGCAATAGTTAGATGTCGGCAGAGGGTCATAAGGAGGAGTACAGGGAGAAGGAAAGGACTTTGTCATGTGGTGTGGCTAGACCATCTGCAGCTCGGTATTTGTAACAAGACAAAGGAACTCCCAGTGGACCTGGGAAGGGACAGGGCACTGTAGACCTATTATTGTCCATCATGGGGACAGTGAAGACTCTATGAGAGACTACAAATGTCATATTTGCTTAGTACATATACATACTCACCATAAATTGGACTGGGTTGAAACACTGATGTCCTTGAAAGGAAGGGACAAATTTGCCTCTTTTTTGGAGGTGTCTGGGGTCTTTCAGCATTTGCGGAAAGATGCTCAAGGATCTTCTATGGAGTCTGTCCACTACCTCCTTGTACCAAGCTCTATAAATCCTCCCTTAATGGGTGGCTTTATGAACCACTATGGTTCAACTTTCTTACATTCTGAGGAGGCTGCGGTCCTTTAACATCTTCTGTTGATGGTCAGCTGTAATAATTACAGTTTCCCTCTGGGATTAATAAAGTACTTCTCATTCTGATAACAGAATGGGCAGAATGAGATGGAACAATAAGTGCAAATGATAAGGTTGGCAGTACCTTGCAATGATGTTAACAACAGCCAGGCATATAGAACACATTGTAAATGAGCAACAGGTAAAATGAACGAAGTGACGTGGATCTGAGAAGTAGGCTGTGAAGTTTAAACTATGACTGTGGCCAGATTTTAAGACTTAAAGCAGCAATATGGAGAATTGGTGTTTCGTAATCCTGGGCTCCCCCTACAGTAGGGAAGTGTAATTTGCACTATGTGCTTTTACATGCATTTTCTGGACAAGCCGAGAGATACAGAACTGTGCTGAAAGTGAAAGAAGCATGGAGACTAGTAGTTGAATAATATCACGGTTATCCACTTTGACTGTGCTAAAGTAATGTGTGCAGTTCTTTTGAGCAGCATCATACCTGCATCAACAAAGTTACATAGTGCAGTTTGCAGCATGTCAATCTTCAGCTTCACACTGAAGTCTCCAGATAAACTTAAAATCATTCAGCAAAAATTGTTTGTTGTAAGTTATGCCTATTTATTGGATATTATCATATGATTCTGTGTAAAAACACACATAAAACAAAGTTTTTTGTATGCAGAAATTATACTGTAGTGCATCTAAAAATATTGTGCAAAAGGTTTATAAAGGTTTAAATTTTTAAGTAATTCAAAGGTTTATTGTATTTATTGTATTTTATATTCATTACATCTAAAATCTTAAATTAAGCTTTTCAGTTTTAATTGTTTATACTGATTTAATAATTTAGTAACAATTTAGTCAAACCTGAATTTAAATATTGAAATAATGTATGATTTTCATTAACTTTAAGCCACCTAACAGTAAAAAAATATTAGTAAAAAAAGTATGAAATATTTCACTTTACATGTAATGACTAAACCTGAAGCCTTTGAATACATCAAAGATTTTCTGTATTTCCATCCAAGTTCAGGTTTTGAACTTCCAAACAGACTTGGAACAAAGGACTAAAGCACTAAGCACAATGGCGGCGGACAACACATACACACAATGATAGACAAAGACACGCTGAAACAAAGGGCTATATAAACACAGACAAAGACTAGACACATATGGAGCAGATAACAAGAGGGAAGGTCTACAAAGAAGGCACAGGTAGGAACACTGATGATAGGGTGGAGCAAGGGCAGAGACGTAAACACAACAGAGCATGGTATAACAAAACAAGACAGAACAGAAACAGGCAAGGAAATACAAGGAACTAGACAGACGTGTGACACTGATCGAATTTCTAAATAAATGTAAGAACAATATAAAGGCATTTTGCACATTCGGTAAAATGGCCTCTAAGGAGCTTTTAACTTCTTTTTTCTTGACTAATTGTTTAATTAAAGTAACTATTTTAACTTGATCATGGTTGTAGGCTGCTCTGTTGACCAGGGCAGCTGAATCCCACACAAACTGGCAACAAGGAGGAATCCTACTGAGATGAAGTAAAAGTACTTTGATGTAACCCACTAATAATGACAGTAGCAGTACTGTAATATTTTGCATAACCTCACAAAGAGAATGGTAATCATATCTCTACAGAGACTTCTGCTTACATTCGTAACGTCATTCTCACAGCATGGTCCCTGGCTGAGAAAAAGAAGAGGCAGCTGGCCTTCCTCATTTAAAATTCCTGATCCTCATTAAAACTTCAGCCCTTTCATCGACACATTGTCCGCATGTGACATGAACACGTTTGAAGCATCTGAGGAGTGCTCAGGCTGATGTAAGAGGTTCTTCCCCCTTCTTTCCAACAAGCAGCTGAGAGGTCATTAACAAACAAAAACTTTCAACCCCACAAATGCTTTAAGGTCTACAGGAGAGAAAGATAATAGAGAGAAAGTGCACTAGATTTTCTTGACCTCTGTGCAGGAGAGCTGACAAATAAGGAAACCTCAGGCCTTCTTTCTGCCCCTCTTTCCTTCCGGGCTCCAACACCTCTTTCATTCTCAGGCTATTTCAGTCTCGTTTTAATTACCTGCTCATGCTTGAGGAGCGCCGGCTGAAAATCTGTCTTCTGTTTTAAGACCATGACATTTTCCCTGGCATCCTTCCTATAGGTTAAGCTAACTTGCCTGTCCAGGGTTATGAGTAATGTTGGGCATGGTTATATTCCATGAATTTCAAGAAATTAAGATTCATAAGAATGTGTAGAAAAGAATCTCAGAAAAATTTTACTTGTCATGCTTAATTTGTGTTCATGTATAAATTACAATTTTGTAGTTTGGAACAGACTTGCATAATAAGCAGTGGCACACATTGTCTAATTATATAATTATCTCAACCCCCCAAATAAATAAATAAATAAATAAATAAATAAATAAATAAATAAATAAATAAATAAAAAAAAAACTAACAAAATGCTAGTACTAAGCTGCATTGATGTATATTATTTCAAACACATATTTAAACACATAACAGACATTAGACATCTCTTTACAGAGCCGCCTTCCAATATCTGTCAGTGTAATCATTCCAAATAACCAAGTCAACATTATCCATTTTCAACTACAAACTCTCTGTAAAAATCAATTTCCAAAATTGGAATTACTGAGATGCAATTATTCCTTACAATCAATGAATCGACAAACAAACAAACAAACAAACAAACAAACAAACAAACAAACAAACAAACAAACAAACAAACAAAAAAGAACAACAAAAACACCCCAAAAATGTCGGCACTAGTATATTTTTGTTAAAAAAAAACCCCAACATGGTCAAATTTTTATGTCTCTAATGAGTAGCCTGGGATCTTCTGAATATAATAATATCTGGCACAGTTTCTCAACTGGTTCCTCACTAGTATGAACCAGGACACACAGTGTCAGTGATTGTTAACTAAAACAATAAACTGTGATAACAGTGCCATAATGGAAGAAATCCTGCTAAATATGAAGTGAGTGAATTACAAACATGGTTTTGTTTTATTACTAAAATGATGCTTTCTAAAAAGTCAGCATTTACCATCAAGCTTCTATGAATGTCTGTTACAATAATGCCCCATATCGATGCTTAATGACCAGAGAGAACTACAATCTAAACGTTATGTTTAGAAAAATTCTCTTTATCTCATTGAAGAACTTGGCCTGATATTCAAGATTCTATAAAATAAATATTAAAAAGCTCCAAAAAAACTACAAGTCTTATAACTTTCTCAAATTTTGAAATCATTAACACATTACTAACATCAAAAGGTTGTGGTGCCAACAACCCAGAACTCCTTCTAGGAGCTCTGACTGTTTGCCCATATTTCACTATGAGTAAAACAGATGGGCCCTGAGGGCTTTCACCCCCTTTGGCCATAATTCACCTTAGATAAAACCTCACTCCTCAGAATCAGAAAAGATGTGAAAGTAGCAGCAAGCACCTCCTGAAACCAGTGTCGGAATAATGTTGGGGCTGAAACTTGAAGGCACTGCAGTGGGAAAAGGAATTTATTGGAGGTGTCATTAGGCATTTGGGTATTTTGGAATAGGTGAGAAATAACAAGATTTTCAGCAATACTTTTTGCATTTGCAGGCATAAGAGGCTGCACTTCATAAATAACTTAAGCATGACTGACCAGTGGCAGATGCTGTTCAACATTTTCTCTTCCTGAAAGTATATGAGTCAGTGGATACATTTACATTTATCCTTTTGTCTGACTCTTTCATCCAAAGCGATTTACATGTGAAAGAGGTACACTCCACGGACAAAGCTTTAAGAGTCAGTTTCAGTCATTTCCAAAGTGAAGGATCTTCCACAGCAAGGGAGGAGGAGGAGGAAAGGAAGTGCTCGGGAATTAATCACAATATTGCACAGTTTGTGGTCAAATGTGGACTATTAAATCATTAAATAATGAGAATTAATATTTTCACAGAGTGATATAATGCCACTATAATTCGAAATTTGGTTGTCCCATTTCAGCGCATGTCTGATTGCTATTAATAAGCACCTGCTTCAAAAAGTCCAATGAAGTGAATTGCAACAAGAAACTGTGACATTTGTAGTGAACAGTAAATATTTTTGGTCCATTTGGGCGACACTTGGCCTCTAGGCGCTGTAGATCAGGGCTGCCCACACAGCTCTGGGCATGTATACTCACTGGCCCATGGTGTGTGAATTCACTATGGTATGTATGTGTGTTTAAAAATTTTGTCCAAGCACCATTAATTCCTGACTGTAGGAGCAGAAACAAAGTATTCCTGTAATTAAATACAACCAATTTAATTGTTTTATCCATAACATAATGATGTTATATAATATATACAAGAGGAACAAGCAGTTACAGAGTGTAATGATCTTCTTAATCTCCTGGACTACAAGTACTAACTAACAATTACAATTGAAGTAACACAATATACACACACACTACTGTGTAAAAGTTTAAGTTGCCCTGTGTAAATGAGAATGAAAATCTGCTTTTCTAACAGTGAGTGATTATTATCTCAGTAAAACACTAATATTAGAATAAACACAAATATTATTCCTACAGAAAGTTGTGGTTTTCCTTTTCCAAAGCTCTCCTCGTGGGAGTCTATATAGTATATTTATAGTTCTTGTCCAACACCTGGTTTGGCAATCAGTGATTAGTGAAATTAAATCAGGTGCACTGATAATGGAATCGAACCCATCAGGGAGCTGGCTGGGGTGTCAAGGACAAATGTGAGACAAACTTTTTTCTTCAGACTAGCTCAGAAGATCTCAGCCATTTTCTTCAGAATGAGAAATTCTTCTTCCACTTTACAGCGTTTATGTTTACATGTGTCTGTTTTAACAGTTTTTGCACTAATCTCTGTCTTTTAAATAATGTGATTAGGTGCCTAAAACATGCACAATTACTGTGTATACACACAAACATACACAAAATATAAACTTTATGCTCTACAGTCTGTGGGCAATTGTTGTCTTGAGTTTGAAAGGTATGGGATCAATGGATGTATATGCAGTATAAGAAGAGTGCAAAGAGTGCAGATAATGTCACAATAACAGTAAACAGGTAGTCAACTACCTATGTATTTAGGTATCATATACATAGTGTACATAATGTAAATAAATAGATAGATAGATAGATAGATATATAGATAGATAGATAGATAGATAGATAGATAGATAGATAGATAGATAGATTATATTACATATTAGACACATATTACAGCAGCACAATGATAAACACAGAGCAGAAAGAAAGCAGTAAGCAATGGTCACTCAAATAGAGCTCCAACATTGCTATGTGGAGAACCTAACAGAAGGACAAAATGATTTCTGCAACACTCCAACCAATCGGGCCTGTATTGTAGAGTGGCCAGACGGAAGCCGCTCCTCAGTAAAAGGCACATGACAGCCCATCTGGGAATTACCAAAAGGCACCTAAAGGACAAAAAGAATTAACTCTTTGGACTGAATAGCAAACACCATGTCTGGAGGAAACCACACACTGCTCATTGTCTAGCCAATTCCATTCCTATAGTGAAGCATGATCATGGTATTAAAACATCATGCTGTGCAGATGTTTTTCTGCAGCAGGAACTGGGACACTAGTCAGGGTCGAGGGAAAGATGACTGCAGTGATGTACAGAGACATCCTTGATGATAACCTTCTCCACAGTGCTCCAGACCTCGGACTGGGACGAAGGTTTATCTTCCAACAGGATAATGATTCTAAGCACACAGCCAAGATAACAAAGGAATGGCTTCAGGACAACTCTGTGTATGTCCTTGACATACATACATACATACATACATACATACATACAGGCCAGTGAATTGTGCAAATAGTTTGTACAATGAACAGTAAACTTTTTTGTAATGTTGTGATGGTCAATGTTTCTTCAGAGAGGAATAGATGTGGACCAAGATGTCTGGTTGGCAGCTTGTGTCAGAGGAGCATGAGATGAAAGAGTGCTTGAAGCCATCAGGTGTATGGTGTTGAGAGCCCTGATGGCCTGGGGAAATAAAGTGTTCCATAATCTGGTGGTTCTTTTGTTTACACTCCTGTATCATCTGCCAGATGGGAGAGTTGTGAAGAGTTTGTGTTGAGTATGAGATTTGTCATTGATGGTTTTGTGGGCCCTCCTGAGGAGTCTGAACAGGCAAATGTCCTTGAGTTTGAAAAGAGCCATTCCTGAGCTGTCCAAACTACCTGCTACAGATGCTTCTGATTCTGGGCAAAGCAGTTTCCAAACCAGACTGTGATGAAGATGATGAGAAAACTTTCAGTAGTTTATTAACTGTGAATGTAATACTATACTTCTGGTTAAATGTTACTTGCTCTTCACATGGGATTGACAGAATGAAAGTCTGATTTGACTGGATAATTTGTTGAACAGCATTATTCCTTTGAACCCCACCACTTTCTTTTTTTTTTTTTTTTTTTTTTTTAATGCACCATTCACTTGAGTGTCTATGAGTGTCTGCTCATAAATACCAAAAATATATCTGCAATACAACTGCTATTATATTTGCAAAAATTTGCTATATACCCAGATTATTATGTCACATATCACAACATATGTGGCAGCAGTTTGACTTACGTGCCTTCTTTTGTGCTATGATCCTTTTAACAGGACCAAGAAAGGCCTTGAGCAGTACACTGAAAAGCTTGCAAGAGGTCAGTAGCTTACACCTCCATGTATGGAAAGTGTTTGGAATGAAATTTCAATGAAATGATGACCCCCAAAAAACGTAATGTTCACAACGGATTGGACATGTAAAGAGAGATGTAGGTGAAAGATGGATGGCAGTCACTTCCACCACATTCACCGATGTGTGATGTCACACCACAGGCAAAAGTGATGAAGGGCATCTGGATTACTGGACAGATGGTAGTGTGGAGAGAGAGAGAGCTGGGGATTACTGGGGATGGCTGCTCTCTGAATGAAGTGAACTCGAGGGTGAACCAAAAGCAGGTTAATCCCATCACAGCAGGCTGCAATCCCACAACACTTTCTCACTATCTCCAGCATACACCACTGTCTAGCCCTGATGTAGCTGGCCCCATTCTCTACCCATCATCCGGACAGACAAGTGGTCCACAGAATATTTAACAACAGGCTTAAATTTAACCTTGTCCTCATCTAGCAGTAAACAGACTTTCAATCATTAATCAACATTGCCTTTAGTAACCTATAAACAGGGGCATGGCTAGGGTCAGATATCTTGCCTCTAGATATCTCTGTCTCACCTGTCAACAGCACTTGCTTCAAAGTGTTACAAATTAGTTATACCTCCATATAAGTTGTACTTATGTTTGCGAAAAGCATTTTTGAACTGAGGTTCTCAGACTTGTTGTTTAGAATTGCCAAAGCTTTAGAATAGAATAGAATAGAATAGAATAGAACTTTATTGACCCCTTGGGAGGGTTCCTTCAGGGAAATTAAGGAAAATGTTTACAATATAAAATATAGACAATAGTGAATGAGAAAAAAAAAGAAGAGTCCTTTAGGAGGGTGTATTGCACATTATTGCACATTATTATTGCACTTGAAAACTGTTTATTGCACAGAGAGTCCAGTGTGTTGTGGTGGTTGCAGGTTGCTGTTAGCTGTGGACTGTTGGTTCAGTTGGTTCAGATCCTACTCATTCCCATCCTTAATCCTCCTGTTACCCCTCCTCCCCCCCAGAGAGGAGTTGTACAGTCTGATGGCGTGCGGGACAAAAGAGTTTTTAAGTCTATTGGTCCTGCACTTGGGAAGGTTAACATTTATCAGTTAAAGTCTTTGGCATTGGCCCCATAGTCAAGGCAGGTCTTGAAACATCTGGGCCCTTTCAGAACTTTCTGAGTATGGAAAGAATGGGGTGGAGCCAACTGGTCCTGGCAGGAGGAAGGAGGGAAAGGCCAGTTGAGTTTCCTGGTAAAATTTTCACTAATGCTCTCATAACATAATTCTAAATAAATTTACACTCTGAAAATTTTACATATTTATATGTTTTTCTAGCACCAAAACAAGACCAAACAAGGAACAAGAATGAAAACAAGACCCAACAGAAGTGTGACAGTAGGCCCCTCCCTGATGCATAACACATAAGCCAACACCCCCTGGAGCTGGCGAAGGAGAAGGACCGAGAAAACAAGAGACAAGACCAAGACTGGCGACAAGAAACAAACCAAACTAGACATGAACATGACACTGTAGACATGACAGAACCAGGGGCAAAACAGGAGATGAAACAGGAGCACTGGGCTCTCACCCCATATTAGAGATTCCACTGCCAGCTTACGACAGTAACTAACTAACTTGTATCCTATGAACACATTCTCTCAAAATTCATCCCTGGCCTTACACAGCATGCTCACATTATTAGCTATAGTTTTTTTTTATATTTACTCATTTTCATGCTTTATGTCAGTGCTACCCAGTGTCATGGGTTCCCCCTTTGAGCCTTGGTTCCTCTCAAGGTTTCTTCCTTCTAGCCTGAGGATTTTTTTCCTTGCCACTATTGCTTGCTGGCTTGCTAAACTGAGGCTTGCACCTGGATTTCTGTAAAGCTGTTTTGTGACAATGACTTTGTTGTAAAAAGTGCTATACAAAAAAACATTACTTGAGACTAGACCTGGGACACATGGGAAACATGAGACACAACCCTTAAAGCACATATTTTGGGCCTCTTAATATCCATGTAAATCACAGGGACAGATAGACAGCAGGAATGGAACATTCATGAAAAAATCATGTGGCACTTTTTGATAGTACTTCAGTTATAACGCTTCAACATAATCCACTTGGACATTTTGGGACATTACCAAGGAAATACACAGTGCAGGTGCATTTAAAGAAATTGTGAAAGTGCCAAGTCTCAGTACATCCACTGGGTTCTTTCTCTCCTGGAAAAGACTCGGCACTCACTTTTTAAGGGAAAGAGTTTACAGATATAGCAGCAGAGGCTGGTGCTGTATTCTTCAGGCCTTTGTCTCTGATCCTGTTCCAATTCTTTCCATATTTCATCACTCTGCAGGTGTGCTTACTTCTGAAGTCCAAAGACCTCTGAAGTCTCTCTGGAGAATTTGAGTCCTTATTAGGACCACACCGAATCCATGCGTCAGAACAGCTGTTCTGGTAACAACCAACAGTCTGCTACATTTTATATTAATACTTGGCATTCTTCCACACAAGCCATCTCAGTTGCTTCTCTCTTCAGCTCATCATTTCACTCACACACACACACACACACACACACACACACACACACACACACACACGCAGACATCTTCATAATGTCACTTTCTCTGTGACATGGTAAATTTCACTAGATGTCTGTTAGACAATACTTGACTGAAACATGTAGGACAGGGAAATCTCTCCAGGCTTTTCCTCAACCATATTTTCAAAGCCAGTAAGCTTGCTGATCACATCCTATCTGATGGATTAGGACCCATGACTACTTAGTTCTACTTAGTTTATCATCTTATTCACTAGGCTATGTTGATTATCCACTATATGTTGCATTCTTAAAAGGGGTGAGGGTGTCACAAGCTAACACAATATGATAGTCAAAGGGATTCCAGTAGGCAATGCTTCTGATCATTTGTAGGAATGTAATTTGCTCATTTTATCATCAGGCATTTTAAACACTTTGTAACCTGTGACGACATCAGCTCATCCAGTTTCCTCACGTGTATTAAACCAATATGTGAGAAGTGGTATTCTTGCATCTGGGCTCTAGCTACAGTCAGGAAGTGTAAATCATGCTTTAAAGCTTAGAACCCAAGATCCACACTTGTAGTTACATTCTATTCTAAGCTTCCTAACTCAGGATAAATGTAACCTACAGACACGATGCACACATCATAACAAACTACAGGCTCAATCTATCTAACCTTAGATTTGAATTATGTAATCCATCTTGGAAAACAACTGAAAACCATGTTTCTTACTGAATGAAGTCCCAGTTTAAAATCCAAAGCCTTCCAGTGCATGTGTATTACTCTCTGCACACGTATATGCTCAACCTGCAGGCACACTCCGTCTGATCAATGACAGGGGGCAGAGATAATGACATCACTGACCCAGATATTGGGTTCTAGAGAGCTGTTTGCTCTCTTTTATTGCTCATAACATGTTCAAATTTAGGAATAAAAGAAGGGAAATAAACTGATACTACAAAAAATAATATACATTTAGGTGTTTTATTTTTTTTATTTGGACTACTGCCAAGTATTTTGAAGAACTTTTTATTGTAATGCTTATCATTATAAATAACTAAAAAAAAAAATATGATCAATTTTAACAGGATTTCTAAAAACTATAGTGTTTTTCAGTGCTGATAACCAAGAAACACAAAAATGTTTTTATTTATTTATTATTATTTTTTTTTAATCAAATTTCATATATCGACATATAAGATGAAGAAAATTTGCATAGTCTAGGATCTCCTGAATCCTCCAATTCGTGCATTTGTTGACATGTTGAGAGACATAGAACCATTAGCATGATGCAGTAGAGTAACATTTCACTCAAATATTTCTTAAGCCGTGTTATACAGTTATCACAAGCATTGTTCTGTCAACTCCACCAAAGTAACACAGTGCAGTTAGCAGTATGCCAACATTGGAGAAGCAACAATAAATCTACTAGTTGCACAACTCAATTGCTCCCTGGGTGTTTACTTGATTTTCCCAATGCCGTGTTTAATGTATCTGTTCACTGCCATTGAAGGGTTAAATGCAGAAGCAGAAATTTGTGGTAGCACTGTGCACTTACTGTAGCATCTGTTTCAAATTCTAAATTCATAAAGGCTTACATTGTGGCTGTGACGGTGTATATCCAGGTGTAGTATCATAGATCCCACCTGTAACTCACATGTCATAAACATAAACATAAACAATGTCCCAGAAATTGTGCCTTTGTACTTTATGTACATTTACTCTGTTTTTGTAATGAGACAGAGTGAGTGACATAGAGTGTGACAGAGAGAATCCTGATTGGTCTTTGTGCTCAGTAGACTTATCTGTGTTTTTTGTAAACAGGACCTCCTTGAACTGAGTTTCTGCAGATTTGGATGAGTGTGCAGAAAGGTTGCATCTGAGAGAGAGGGAGTTTTGTTTGAATAAAACTGATTTGTATATGTAATGACAAAACCGTTTACATCTGCGTTTAAGCCATCCGTTCCTCGAGGCTGAAATAAGAAAACAATGGAAAATTGCTGTCTCATACACAAGATACTTACACCACTTAGTGCTACTGAGTGTCTAGTCAGACAAAGTGTTCAGCAGAAAGCAAAAGCATTGCACACAGACACACACACACACACACACACACACACACACACACACACACACACACACACACACACACACACACACACACAAATGTAAAGCTGCAAAGACTGAAACACATCACTAGATCTTGGTCCCAATGCCAGCTCTACTTTCTCCACATCACCGCTTGATTGATTGTGCACTTCTTGAAAACATGGATCAGAGTGGTTCTGACTGAGCGACACCCTAGTGGCCTAAATCTTTGAGCCATGCTCTCTAAAGCTCTGTCAGGCAGGTGAATCCGATCTAACATTCTGCTGCATTGCGTTTATGGAGGTGTTTTAGCACAAATGCAATCAATATTTTTAAAATGGGTATATCAGGTGCCAAATGTCATGCAAACAGGTGGTCCAACAAGATTGCAAAGTTCCCATAGTCTGGAGATTAAACAAAGATAGCAAACATTTTGGCTTTAAGCCCTGTATGAGTGCAACAAATGTAAATTTGTACATATATGACTAAAGTGCACCTCAAGCAAAACACAACATATTTAGCATTTTTACACATACATATGATATATTATGACTTCCATTCACTGGTGGTGTTGTTTTACCAAATACACCCAGACCAGGCTTATACCCTGGGCCAGCTTGTAGAACACAGCATGCTGCTTTTCTCCATTTTGGAGCTTGAGAAAATGAATTTGTGGATGAAAACTCATGAATCAGAATCAGCAAGTGTTAGGATAAGGGTAAGTGTAATGTTAGGTTTACATACTGTTAAGGTTAGGGATATATGTAGAGTAAGGGTTAAGTAAAGTTAGGTTGTTTTGTTAGGTTGAGGTGTAGGTTCAGGTAATTTAATTAGGACCATGAATTGTTCTGCGTGTCTTGCGTCAATAAACCATACATATTGTACAAATTCTGAAACGGTCTTTTAGTCATATACTGTACAATTTCCTCGTTAGACCAGGCTGGAAAAAGAACACTGGGCTAAAATCATAGTCATAGGTTCCTTGTCATTGTCCAGACTATTGTCCAATTTAGCACAGATGTAATTTTGTGTCGGTAGGAACATTTAAAGGACCAATGCTGGTTGAATAAAGTGAAAACAAGCTTTGCTAGAAAAAGACAAGCATGAGTTGGGTAAATGATGATTCGGTTGCCTTCATCACATAACGGTGATATTTATTAGCATATTAAGGCCAAGTGTCAACAGGACCTCAGAGGAACATATTAGTAATATGTCAATATGTAATACTTGATTAGTCTCTCATTCATTTCCTCTAATTTCTCTTTTATTATTTAGAACATTGAGGGGACCTTCACCAGAACATAAGCCAACAAACTCACCAATCAGGTTTAGCATATTTTAGAGTTTTCCCTGCATTTGCACATCCACTGGGTAAAGAAAAACCCCAATGATTCCTTGACAGGTCTTATGCACCAACATGGAATGGAGCTCCTGAAGAGCTACCTTCCTGCCGATTTAAGATTCAAACCTAACCCACCTCACCAGATCCAATTAATTACAGCTTTCAGAAGGTTTTGATTGGCAGAATGGGGTTGTGTTTGGTTTGGTGCTGAAACCTGTAGGACGGTAGCTCTCCAGGAGCAGGGTTGATGACCCCTGGCATACAGTCAGTTACTCTAACAGAAGCAAGTTAAACTCTTTTTAATACCATTGGTTATGAAATATACAGTGAATGGGCAGGTGTTCCAATTGTTGTCCATATACAGTACGTCAGAGCTTTCAATGTTTCTTCACACAGACACATCTCTGCTGTTTGAATGTACTTTGCTATCCAACTAAAAAAGGTTATTCTATAGCGTTATTGAAGCACCTATTTTTAAGAGGGAATGTGAAGACAAAAGGTTTCAATCTGAAACAAATATCTGATTCCCACTGATGGTTCAAATTCATTAACCCTAATGACAGGACCAATTAACTTCACAGCTAGGATCCTGACAGCTTGGCTGCAATAACAAACCTCTGCACAGACTCTCATCCTTCAGCGTGCCCTGCTCACCACGATGCTGCTGCTAATGGTGCTCACTAATGCTTGAGACAGAGATTACATTGAGGTTTAGCAGGAAATTACAAACACTCAAGTATTCTCAAGGGGATTTACTTAAGGGAAAGGATCTTAAGAAAATTCAGAGAGATGTATTCTGCTTGAATGAATGGGGAATGGTCTCTTTTCATTCTAACAGACTAGTCAAAGAGGGAATGAACCCAGTGCCTTCTTTGGTTTCCAGTAATACAGTAAATGATTATGAATGAACATGAAAAAGTATCTAAGTGTTGTTACATAAATGAGAAACAGGGAATTAGTCTGTGTGCGCGCAAGAGTGTGCGAGCAAGAAAATACGGTCCTGCACCTCAGAAAGCACTAACTCCCACATCTAATATTGACGAGTCATTCCCCTTTAATAAGCTGTGATCTAAGAGAGAAGCAGAGGGGAGATCATTGCAGTAAAAAACACTACATGATGGGTTCAACGCGCCTCTGACTTTCCATGCTGCTTTGACAAGCCCAATGCCTCTGATTTATTCCAAATAAAGATATAATTTCTTAGCTTTATGACTAACAGAGTTTCACAGCTTCGGGCTGTTTTGCACATTGATTTTCAGAAGAAGAGTAGGATGGCGTCATGGGTGCCTCACTGACGCCAGTTGATCAGTTACTAAGTCCTTGAAGGCTTCAGTACTGTAGCTTGTGCACTTGATCTGGAAGCCAAAGGCATGTATAAGATCTTCCCAAATATTAGAATATGGAAGTAGGTAACTGGGAAGACTTTGCATGAATCATACTCCTTAATGGGCTACAGAATGTTTTGTATCTACTGCTGATACCAAAATTGTTACTTTTAATGGTACTGACTGAATTATGTTGGTACTAGAGAACAATGATGTGTGTCAAATCAGCCAGATCCAAAGTTCAGATCCAAGTGTAACACAAAATCAGGGCAATGGTGAGTTGAAAGCAAGTGTTTTCAAAACCTGAAAGGGACAATGCTCTATATTTGTATTGTGAAATGCATAGCTCATATTTTGTTAACATCAGTTTTTTTCTGAATAACAAGAACAGCAAAAACATTAGATGAATGAACTCAGTGTTTGTATTTTATTGTAACTTTGAATAATAAAAAAAACAATATGCACTTAGTAACTATGCATGAGCTCTCACATGCTCACTCATTGTGGAAAAAAAAACAGCACATCCATAAATAATGAAAGTCTTGTACATCTTTTATGTAGCAGTATAAAATATAGTAACATATAAAGTGTACATTCTACAAGATATTTCATTTACTATATGCAAGCATACACCTGCCATAACTTTTATTTAAAATGAAACCAGTAAAAAAAACATCCATGGCATAGGGAAAAATCTATATGTCCCCTGTATATATTCAGAAAATGTTTTAGTTTTTTGTGCATCAGAAACATACTATAACTTGTGTCACACTGCTGTATAGGAGGCGAGGAGGCTGACATACTCGAAGAGTACTTTATTTGCAAAGACAAACCAAAAGACATGAAAACAAAATGAGAGTTCAACATGCTGACAAATCAGACTGAAAGAAAAGTCCTTAGATACACTGACATGATTAGAAACACCTGGGGCTGATTTTAGAGTTACAAATGAGAAACATGTGGGAATGGGGAGGAGTTAGGGTGGAGACAAGACCAAAACAAAACAGGACATAGACTGAGACATGAGTGTGGATATATGCCCAGAACGGGGCAAATGTCTAGGTTGACCCTGACAAAGACGCAGAGGGTACCATGGGTGCTGAAGTGGATACAGCAGGCGAACTCCACTGACGTTGGACCTGATGTGGTGGCGTCGCTGACACTGAACCTGATGCAGCCTAACTCGAATAAAGCTCCCAACTTGCTCCCTGCTAAAATAAAAAATAAAAAAAATATTTTTTTTGCACATCCAAACCCTCAGCATGTCCAGAGAGTGTAGCTCATAAAAATGTCATTAAATCTACTTTTCTGTTTGCTACATTTTGTTATGAGCAGGACTGTCAAACATATTGCCTGCCAAATGAATATAAAATCCCTCTTCTCTTATTCTTCTCTTATTAAAAACTCACTCTCCATAACTGCACAGATGCTGACCTAGAGGCATAAGAGACAGACAGTCAAACAGTTTCAGAGAGGGAACCAGTCATAATCTAGATTTTAGCCCAGGGGGATCAACATAGAGTCAAACTCAAGAACCATTCAAATTTTTTATTTCAGCTGTAGGATGGGACAACAGTCAAAAAGTGCTGGAACCAATCAAACACAATAACCAACAGAGAACTGGCTCAAAACCGAGAATTAGCTAGTCAACCACAATATTCCTGTAACAGGGCAAGAAATGCAAAATTGTAAAATGTAATCTAATTACCTTAATCTATACCTGAAATTTACCTTTACCTAACCTTAATTTACACCTTAATTTATATCTAAAACCTAACCTAAATGTAACTGCGTTGAAATCAGAAATATTTATTGTTTCTCCATTCATTTCAGTTCATTAATTTCTTTTTCAAGATCAAAATAGTTCATTAACAGTTGTTGTTCATAACATATAGTTATAGTTCATTTTTCACCAACATTATCTTTCAGTGCTACTTCTGCAATTCCTCAGTGTGATTAAATTTGTTGTATTTTTAGACTGAAACAATCATCCTTTATGGACATTTCTATGTAAGAGCATATTTAACTTAAATCTTTATATTCATCCATTTTAACTAAAGGCAAAACAATAGTGAGTTTCAACTCATTAATCCTGGAAAATTATTTTACTGCAGAGCACAAAGTAATATTTATGCATGTGGTCACAGTTTGTGCTCCATGCTGTGATATTTAATACATGTTGCAGTTTGATGCCCTCCTTGCTACAATGGCATCTGATTTTCAGATCATATGAGCTTTTTTTTAAGAATAAAACTGTCCAGCCCACTTGACATTTGTGTGTACTTTGACACTTGTGGTCAAATTGGATATTTTGAGCTAGATTTTGATCTGGTGCACAAATGTAGCCTTGTTGGATGTTTATTCTTGGTATAAATGTATTATGTTCTATCATCCCATTCAGTTAGAGTTGATAGAATTACTATAACATACAAGACCATCGGATTTACTTTTAAACTCTGTTTGACCTCTGTTTCTTAATGATTGGTTTATTTCTGCTGATTTGAATCAGGCCGCTCTCTTTAAACTATCATAGGATTTGAGAACAAATTAAAAACAAGGGCAGATATAGTGTTTCCAGCATACAACAAAAGAATGAAGAAAAATGAATCTAATCTATGAATCTAATCTATGAAACTATAAATAGTGTGTTTGGTTTCCTTATCAGAGGTGAGGCCTTTCAACAGGCCTGTAGCCGGCATGGGAATGTTGTAGCAATGATACTGTATGATGCATTTATTCAATGTGCTAACACTGTGATAGTGTTGTAGGATGAGGCCTGTAACTGACTTGCTAATGTTACAAAAGTATTGTTGGGTGAAGTCCATAGCCAGTGTGCTGATGCCACACAAGCAATGTTGATCAAGGCCCATAGCAGGCAGGATGGGAATCTGTGGTGTAAAGAAATGGGACACTAAGCAATTCATTTATATATCAGCAAAGTCACTTATTCTGCTGCCAATGTAAAAGAAAATGCTCAGTCCTATCTAACTCAGCTAATGTTCTGCTGTATGGGTTAGGCCTTGACCCACCACACTGACACAGCCATTCCTTCAGAACCTTGTAGGATGCAGATAAAGGAAGGATGGGCTAAACGAGTGCTGGTGTTGCTCTTTAAAAAGGGACAAAGTTGAAATATCATAATGCATGTTGAGTGAGACAGCTTGACGGAAGAAAATATTTGACCAATAGTGGTATCAGATAATACTCTTGACTTGAGGGAAAATGTATCAAATGTACTAATTTGTGGGAATCATTATTGTATTTTTCTATTATATATTATTGCTTACTATAAAGTTACTATAAAGTAATAGAGTCAATGTTTGAGATGGTAATGAACATATTTCCATACAGAAGGTAAACAAACTACATATTAATGAATTGTGTAATTACATTATGATTATTTATGGGAATTGAAATGTAGTTACTATGCAATTACATATTATAAATCATTATAATTATTCATACAATAACAATTATATTTCAATTGTATATACAGCTACTAAACCAGAAGTCAACAAGAAACCTATCAACAAAGCATAACAAAAGAACTTAAGCTTACAATTAATTATTCATATCTACATGCATTTGGTATATTGTGTGTGTGAGTGTGTATGTAAATGTATATGTAAGTGTGAGCCAGAGCTGCAAAAAAGAGTCTCTCCATAAAGCAGGCTGAGTCTGTGGCGCAGTGGGCTCATAAACACCAGGTCCCACAGATGATGACTGCAGAGTGCTGCCTTACCCCGCCAACACCCCCGCCACACACACACACACACACACACACACACACACACACACACACACACACACACACACACACACACACAGTGGGAAGTGGAAGGAGAAAATATCTAGTTAAACAAATACCATTTCCTACAGGTGATGATGTGCACGGCAGACTGCAGTGTGCTGCTCTTTGTGGGCACACACACACACACACACACACACACACACACACACACACACACACACACACACACACACACACACACACAAACACACACACTATAAAGAAAGCAGAAACTGAACAGTAAACCAAATTCCATTTCCTCATAGTATGTGACTCCACTGTAGTGGAGCAGCAGCCATTAAAGTGCCACAAATACAGGCATAAAACAAAGATATGAGTTTCAAAACAACCTGCACCCAAGCTTACCTCTCACCCTCCTAATCCCCCCCAGCTTTCAGTACACTGCATGCACCAAAGAGAGAAAGCAAAAACATCTGCTCAAACACTGGAAACAACTATAAAGCACATAACATGTTCTTTTACCCCTTTCTGTACACATGTACAATGTTGCTTGAAACTCTGTGAACCCTTTAGAATACATTTGCATTAAATGCATTAAAACCTAAGCTGATTGTCACATTTCATTTTTGACTAATGAGGCAATCATGATTTGTTTCTTTTTTTTATTTCTTTCTTTGCCATTTTTCCCTACTAATTTAGATATGCCAATTACCCATCCCCCTAAGTAGCCTCCCACATTACATGCCCTGTTCTCGACACTAGGGGGGAGAGATTGTCCACATGTTCCTCCGAGTCATGTGACAATAGCCTACCGCCTCTTTTCGAACTGCCGCCATTTGTATCGTTGCCGGAGGAGAACGCCGGATCCCCGGTTCTGATACAGTGGATGGCAGGTGCCCGCGTTGACCGGCAGCGCACATGTGAGATGTGGGAGGAGCACCATCTACCCACCCCCCGAGGGAGAGCAAGCCAATTTCTCTCCCTCAGGACCCCGGCTGCTGATGGTGAGCAGCATGAACCTGGATTCGAACCAGCGACCCCAGGATCATAGTGGGACTTTTTAGGAGAATGAAAATGTATGTATAAATCAAATACTGCAATGCAAGACTGCAATGGTGTCATGCCAGACTGTCATGGAGTCACTCAGAATGGCAGTGGATGATCTTCAGTGATGAATCCCACTGTTGTCTTGATGGAGACAACCAACAAATCTGTGTATGTGGAGACACCATATTCAGCACCAGCATCAATAGTTTGTATACACAAAAATGTGTATATATATCACTAATGTCCACCCCAAGGAATCTGTAACATTTGCATATTTTACATGTTTAGTATATTTATTACAATTCACATGAGCTCCCTTTCCACGTTCCTCTGTCCAGACTAACCTGGTCTCAAGAGCAATTTGTACATCTATGACAAATAGACCATTTGTAAAATGTGTACAAAATATAACGTGACCCTTGTGTATTTGCACATTTGAATTTGAGAATTCAGACACTTTCAACAGTGTAACAAAGTAACCAGTATAATATCATTACCCGAATTTACACACCTCAATGTAAACTTTAACTTAACCTAACACTTACCCTAACCCTAACCTAAACTTAACCTTACCCTACTCCAACCCATAAACTAAATGTAACCTAACCTTACTCTTAAGCTTAGTCTGGTTTCAGATTAATGTGTAGAAATTCATATGTGACTAACCTGCCATTTCAGAAATCATACAATGCGTACTAAATATAGGTCAAATTTCATGCAAATGCATAAACTTCTGATGCAACCCAAGCATCCAGAAATGAAATGATTTGAACAAAGAACATTACAAAGCAAATTAAAAATGCTTAAATACTTAATAATGAGGGTTCTTTAAGGGTTCTTTAGAAAGGAAAGTGGACCTTATCATGACTTTAATCATGCTAATGGTTGTTGAATCTTTACTAATGAACCCTTAAAAAACATTGTAAGGGTGTAGCCTAACCTTAACCTACTCTTACATACATACAGTAACATAACCATTTTAATCCAGTAATTCTTTTGTTTATACCTTTTTTTAAAAGCAGCAAGCTTTGTGTACATTCTGAGATGGTTAGATGGTCCACTACAGAGAAAAGCCACATAATATTGTGACACTGTATTCTCAAATCTTCTTCAACTACATGGCCTCTGTTTATTTGGCAAAACAGCATTAGCAGTGGATGGTTGTGTTTGTGGATGGGCTCTTTGACAATAATAATATATATACTAATATGTATTTAATTGTGCAAATGTTATGTATTTCTTGGAAACTTCTGTCATATACAGTGGGGAAAATAAGTATTTAGTCAGTCACCAATTGTGCAAGTTCTCCCACTTAAAAAGATGAGAGAGGCCTGTAATTGACATCATAGATAGACCTCAACTATGAGAGACAAAATGTGCAAAAAAAATTGAGAAAATAATTTTGTCTGACTTTTAAAGAATTTATTTGCAAATAATGGTGGAAAATAAGTATTTGGTCACCTACAAACAAGCAAGATTTCTGGCTGTCACAGACCTGTAACTTCTTTTTTAAGAGGCTCCTCTTTCCCCCACTCATTACCTGTATTAATGGCACCTGTTTGAAGTCGTTAACAGTATAAAAGACACCTGCCCACAACCTCAAACAGTCACACTCCAAACTCCACTATGGTGAAGACGAAAGAGCTGTTGGAGGACACCAGAAACCGAATTGTAGACCTGCACCAGGCTGGGAAGACTGAATCTGCAATAGGCAAGCAGCTTGGTGTGAAGAAATCTACTGTGGGAGCAATAATTAGAAAATGGAAGACCTACAAGGCCACTACTAATCTCCCTCGATCTGGGGCTCCACGCAAGATCTCAGCCCGTGGGGTCAAAATGATCACAAGAACGGTGAGGAAAAATCCCAGAACCACAAGGGGGGATCTAGTGAATGACCTGCAGAAAGCTGGGACCAACGTTACAAAGGCTACCATCAGCAACACACTACGACGCCAGGGACTCAGATCTTGCAGTGCCAGACGTGTCCCCCTGCTTAAGCCAGTCCATATCCAGGCACGTCTGAAGTTTGCTAGAGAGCATTTGGATGTTCCAGAAGAGTATTGGGAGAATGTCATATGGTCAGATGAAACCAAAGTAGAACTATTTGGTAAAAACACAACTCGTCGTGTTTGGAGGACAGTGAATGCGGAGTTGCATCCAAAGAACACCATACCAACTGTGAAGCATGGGGGTGGCAACATCATGCTTTGGGGCTGTTTCTCTGCAAAGGGACCAGGACGACTGGTCCGTGTACATGAAAGAATGAATGGGGCCATGTATTGTGAGATTTTGGGTGCAAACCTCCTTCCATCAGCAAGGGCAATGAAGATGAAACGTGGCTGGGTCTTTCAGCATGACAATGATCCCAAGCACACTGCCAGGGCAACAAAAGGAGGTGGCTAGCTTGAGTTTCCTCTGAGTTACATTAAATAAGCTACCACATTTTAATTAACTAATAATCAAACATTATTGGATAACTGACTGTGTTTGGAGAACAATGCTAACTGCCAGTTCTGGTACACAAGCAAAAGACAATTGTGCATCTTAACATTGCATTAGCAATGACGGGGGAGAGGGAAGCATATTTCAGTTTTGATCTTTGGGAAGCTTTGTCATAGATGGCTACAGATTTACCAGGGATCGAACCACAGGTAGGCCTCGAAAATTGAGCCAATGTGTCATGTGTCATTCCTATTCACCTCTGTCTTCCTGTCTTGTCCTAGTTGTTGTTACTTTGTGTTTGTTTTGCTTCTGTCCCCTCCCTTGCTCCGCCCTTTCCCAGCTGTGTCACATTTGTAACCCTGCCCCTTCGTTATCATGTCCCAGGTGTGGTCAATGTTGTGTTCTATTTAAAACCCTTTGTCTCAGCCTGTCTTTATCAGCCATTTTGTTCCTGTCTTGCTTTGTGTCCCACTGTGTAGAAACTGTGTCAGTTTGTGGTTTGTTTTCTGTCTTGTTTAGTTTCTGCCAGTTCAGTATTTATCAGTGTGTTCCATTTGTTTTGTGTCTTTTTTCATTAAATCCTCAACCCCAGCATTTACCTCCACTCCCTAGTCATCTGTTCCTCTGCATGGTCCTGACACAATGCTGCACCACTCAAATAAAATATAGAATACATTTATTTATTTATTTAATTATTTAATTAATTATGGCGTAGGTTCTGCAGATTCAGTTGTTAGCAAAACGTACAAATTGCTGCTGTCCAGGGAAAACTGTGTATCTCCATTTTTGTCTGTTTTTAGTTTTCTTTGTACACTGTGTAAAATAAATCTGGATGGATAGACCAATAGAAATGCTCTGAAATAAATTCTTATGTTACATTAATTACCATTCAAAGTTTAGAGCATTTTTCTTTCTGCAAAGTCACTATTTTGGAGATACATGTTGTTCATTGGACTATTATATTTTACTATGAATTGCTTTATGCCTACATACAACATGAAGATTAACTTGAGGCACTTAGCATTGATAAAGTTTGGTCTTTGTGTTTAGCAAAAATCAAAACAAAAACAATAAACAAAAACTATTGTAGGCTCATACTGTCTACATTCTTCTGTGTTTTTTTTTTTTATTTTATTTTCCTGCGCTGCTGTAATTCAGGCACTGCCCTCAACTAGACATGTGCTGTATAGAGCGCTGACTAGTGGATTTATGAGATGAGACTCTCAGACATGAGTCTCTGCCACGTCCATTTCCAAACATAAAAACTGGATTCTGTGACTTCCAATGTGGATATTTAAGGAACAGATCATGTTTACCTTGCTTTGTGAACAAAGCCTGAAAGTCCTGTTGCTCTGCTGCCCATAAGGTCACTGGTAATTTCACAATGACCAGATGTGACTTATTAACCTTGTTCAGGCTGGCAGATTTGAGGCAGACTGTTTGAACCCTGAGGACACTGCATCTACACATTGGAACTCTTAATTAAGGCTAAAGGGGGGTTGCTGGCTCAATTTCAAAAGCGGAAAGATTTGAGAGTCAGCAAGAAATTGGGAAAGCCATTAATGCCACATGTTACGGTTCTGCCTTAGCCTGTTGGCAGCTGTATGATACAGTTCTAAATGAGCAACTGCAGGAGAGAAAGCGTCACACAGATATGCTGGCCAGGAAGGACTAAAGGTCAGTTAATTAGACTGGTTGCACACTAATCTACACTAATTGGTCTTTAGTTTAGTTGAGTACCCCTGACCAGGTGACTGCTGCCAGTGCACTGAGCTAAAGATCCCTACAAGTCTAAAGGATGCTTTAACTCAATGCTGTTCTGCTAAGAAAGATTTAGGACCAAACCCTCTCAGCAAAATCACTCCTGCAATATATAGGACAAGGGTGCTAAGTCCTGATTCTTAAAATCTGTCACCCTGGAGAGTTCAGATCAAACTCTTCTGCCTCTAATATTCAGATTCCCCCTGAATGCCTTATTATTATTATTATTATTATTATTATTATTATTATTATTATTATTATTATTATTATTATTATTATTATTATTATTACTATAAAAGATATATAAACATGCATGTACACCCACTATACCTTCACACAGGGGAATTTGTCCTCTGCATTTAATCCATCCATGTGGTGAAACACACACATACACATCCTCTAGTGATTTCCACACACTAGGGGGCAGTGAGCACACAGAGTGGTGGGCAGCCCTATCCATTGTGACTGGGGGGCAGCTGGGGAGTTAAGTGCTCAAGGGCAATTCAGTCATGTCCTGCTAATTCAGAGGATCAAACCTGCAGCCTTCCAGTCACAAGTCTGGTTAACCTAACAAGCAGGGAAAATTAGATTAGTTGGATCTAATCTGTCCAACCTATTAATCAAGTTTCATTAGATGTGGTAAAGTCTCAAAACCTCAAAACACAGTTTACTAATACAGTGCACTGAAGGATGTTCAAAGTTCAGGTATCCGGAACACTAAAGTAAACTTCTTATCCAGCCAATAAAAGTTGCCCCTCAGATTTTGCTTGCTTTGCACAAAAACCGGGTTCCTTTGCAGCAGTCTACCTCCGACCCACTCTTGTAAAGTCATTAAAGATGTGTGAAGAGAGCATGTGTCAGTGCACGTAAAGAGCATGTGCTTCGATCAACAAGTCAATGGTAATGGATCTATACCACGATTACAGTCAAAACAGCTTTCCGATAATTACTGATGTACTCAATGTGTTAGTGCTAATGAGCACTGCCAATCAATAAGAAGATACAGGAAGAGAGGGAGGGTGTGAGAGCGATGAAAGAGGGTCCAATGGACTGATGGATAGAGGAGAGGCAGGGGAGCAATACAATAAATATCACCCCCTGACTCTCAGCGCTGTCAGCACCACACTACTGTAAGTGATGCAGTATCTCAGTAATGTAAATTACAGCAGGAGGAAGAGGGGAGGGACTTAGAGGGCCAGAGGAACAACTGTGAATTAGGGCTACACTGCATCATTAAGTGATATTACAACATGATCTGTGGTTTTGATTTGGTTGTCTAAAATAATGATACAAATGATGAAATACACCATTGTCCGATATGACTATTACTTCTACTGCTACTACTACTATTATTATGATTAGGATTATTATTATGATTATGACGATTATTCTTATTTTTATTAATAACAACAACAACAACAACAATAATAATAATAATAGGTGTTATGTACCCTCCATCATCATTAAAACCACTGGCAAACAGTGATTCTATCATTTACAATGGCACGTGTCAGATGGGCAAAATGATAAAAACGGGAAAAACTATGCCAGTTTGACTAATTTTGATATATTGATGGTTGGATATCTCCAAAACAACATGTTTAGTGGAGGGTTTCCAGTAGGCACTGGTTAGTACCCAGTAAAGGACAAGCCAAAAGCTAAAAACACCACTGCCTAGTGTTCACTAATGTGATCTATGGTGGTCCCACCTCAAAGCCTACAGGATTTACAGGACTTGCAGAATCTGCTGCTAACATCTTATTGCCAGTTAATACAGCACACCTTCATTAGCTTTGCAAACTCATACTCTCTACCTCAACAATCTCCAAGCTGTTTTTGTGGCACAAGGAGGACCTACACAGACATAGCTGTGGTTTTTGGTACCATTCAAAAAGCAGAACCAGAAAATGTAACCTTTTCACACATTGAGTGGCATCATTTGTAGATGATTCTTTGCATTCTATAGAAGCATCTCAAAAAAGTTGAATGCTGTGAAAAAGGTATAATTAATTGATACCTATTAGATAATTTAATTCAAAAATTAGTTATCAAATGTTATATTCATTTAAAGTGATATATTTCAAGCTTTGTTGTTTTAATATTGATACTACAATTTGTTCAAATTTGAATGCTTGAAAACTTTCTAACATTTGGAGATTCTGAATTTCTGGTTTTCATGAGCTATAAACCACACTGATCAACAGCAAACAAAATGTCACTTTATGTGTAATGAAAATAAAAAGTGACATTTTACCCTTTTTGAATTAGTAATTATTGAGCATTTTAATGATATTCCACCTTTTTGAGATGCACTACAGAGAAATAAAATTTTTTTTCTTGTTTCATGTTTCTTTAATAATAGTACTCCCAATAAACTCTCCTGTCCAGCAATTTATCAGTCATTCAACAGTTGGCAATGGTTGTCAAGATGCATACCATGATGATTATTCCATGAACCTATATGCTGTTTTTTAGCAGCTTGGAGAAGCATCTGGTTGTATGTCTATAAATTATTTTGCGAAAGCTTCAAACATGTCTCAGGCAATCTGATTATAGAACCAGAGCTATTAAGCCAACAATCAAATGTGAATAATTTGTGAAAATAATGCAGATCAATATTAAACAATAGCTCATTAAGGGTTGACCAATGGTTTTAATATTATCCAAGGCATATTGATGTTACAGTACAACCACAATATTTATTTGTCCACATTGCTTCGCTTAACCAGCCAGATAAAACACTTCCTTGCATTTGAACTGCCCCTTCCAAGTTATTATTCAAACTGGCTGTTTAATTGACATTGCCCGGCTCACTCCCTGCAGTGAAAACACTAACCGGCAATAAATCCTGACTGTTACTACAAAGTGCAGGCCTTTAAATTGGACTTTACATTAGCTTTTTAATAAAAGAGGCCTTGTTTGTTTGCAGGGCTGATGGGTGAAAATCAGGTGCAGGTTTCCGATCACAAAGCTGCTCCTAGCTGGGCATTTTCAAATGGTTGTCCCTCTCAACCTAGTAGTGACATTGATATGTAAACCCCACATTGGTGTGTAGACTCCACATACACTATTGCACCACTACCATGTTAGGTTCGCTGCGGTGATCAGAATGATTTGCCACCAAAGTAATATCTGATCACAATAATCCTGTGGTCAGAAACTAATTAATGATGAATAGGGTAGAGGCTTTGGGACAACCATTAACACCAGTAGTTTGTTTTACAGAGGAAAATGATAAGTTAAGGGCTGTTTGCATTCTTTTTTTTTCTCACACAGTTCAATTTTGATAATAATGACATATAAAGTATGACTACAAATATAAATCAACAAAAACATCTTGCAAAATTGGCATAAAGTTCTAAAGTTTAAATGAGAATCAAAGTCAGGTAGCAGCCAAAAAGGTTGTTTAATGTCTCTCAATAAGTCTTTTTGCTGCAGTATAATGCTACTGGCTGGCTAGCCACATCGTGGAGCATTGGCATTAGGGAGACTGTCACTAATTTCCTCTCTCTGGTGGAGTATGCATTAAGCCCTATCTAGTGGGCTGGGAATATGTACATTTTGGAGGTGTTAATATGGTTACATTTTGTTTGTATGGGCTCTCTTTTCTGAAAAAGCTGACACAATAGTGTTTGAGGCTCACGGTACGTTACATCCATGTGCTAAATCCTCAATATTGAATAATGCCAAAGGAAATGCAGTTTGACTTTGAAAGACACCTTTAAGGTGGAAATGGAAACTCAGATAAGAAGCCAACCTTGTTTCAAGAAAGTTCTGAGAAAAGGGAGGGGTGGGGTGAAGACTGCAGAGGCTTGTGTCCAGAGGCACATAATCATTCTATGTCTCATGCCTGCATCAGGCTATGCCTGCGTATCATTACTGTACAGTTAGAAGATGATAGGCAGCCAATTTTAGCCTTGTCCTAATGAGTTTTATTCAAGTATCTCTAAAAGTTGAAATGATGAATTCCCATATTAATCTATCAAGAAAAAAGCTTTTTCAGGAGAACAGTTTTAATAAAAATGTTTGCTTTGCTTTTGCATATAATTGTTTTCTGTATTATGAAAACAGTGAAAGTGGGTTATATCTATCTAAGTGGACCCAAATTAGATTTTTTCAAGCGAGTGTGTAAAAAAACAGGGGAATGTATGATGCATTATAAGCAATATTCAAGCAAGTTTTAATTATGCAGCCTCACACATACATGTTTGCAAACAAACAAGACATATAATTGTTGTGTTCAACTGGACATGGTTACATAACACTCATCCATACAGTTATCCTCCTTTTCTACCCCCTTCGCCTCAGAAGCTCTAGCAGCCTACTTGGCCTATCTGTTCCATTACTCAGGCTGCATTAATACTGCATGGAGGCATTAGAGTCTGAAATCAGCAGCAGTCGCCAAGGTCCCTGGAGAGAAAAACGTTCAAACAACCACATGCAATGTGACTTGACTTTGCCGCTCTAAATGAATAGGGTATATTCTGAAATTAAAACATTAAAACACAGAGCTGTGCACAAAAGCAGAGCCATTGCTGATCAGATAAATCCATATAAACCAATGCACATTTCTCAATGGCACTTTGCAGCAGTTGCATAATTGCAAGGCCTGTTGCGGTTCATTTCACTCAATGCCTCCTTCTTCTCCACTGGGGAGTCAGCTGCAAAGTGTGCTCCTTGACAGCATGTACCCAGAGTGCAGGAAATGAACAAGAAAACAGCAATTAGAATGTGGCACTCAGCTTAGGACCAGTGGACTGTGTTAGGGATATATAGATTAAAAAAGGAGTAAGTGAATGGTCAATCAGGACAAGTGTTATTGCATTAGATTGCCTGTCAGCCTGAGAAAGCACTTGTCTAGGACATCAAAAGAAGAAAGTATGTCCAGCCATGTCTTGACTGAGCCTAATTGAGCACTGCATGGTAGACCGTTAAACAAATCTGGCAAATAAAACACCAGCCAGATGCACAACGATGGTGATTTAGGTGAAGACATTGACTAGTTACATACACGTGGTTGCATGTTGCCATGCATTGCAAATCCACTAAGAGTCATGTCTTCATTTCGATCATGTTAATGTGTGGATAGAGTGACTCCAGTGAAAGAACAAAGTTCACAAAGAGTGAATTTTTTAGAAGATTGAAGTAAATGTAGAACTTATCACAGGGTGAGCAGATATTTGACCCCCTATATTTTAAAGGTACTGAAATTGCACCTCACTATAATTGAAGCAATAGATCTCTAGGCCAATTTTGTGGGGTGTTTTTTTGTAGTTTGACATACTTTTAGTCAGCAAAGAATATTTTGATGATCAAAAATGTACTTGTGCCTACAATTTTCGTGTTTTTTTTTTTTTTTTTTTGTTTATAAGGACTGAAATACTTTACATCTCAGAAATCCTGTTGAAATTGATCATCCAGAGTGTTTTTGAGATTATTAGCCCTGGCCCCTCTTGCTGATCAATTAAAGTCTACATGCAGGTTGAGCAGTAAACATGCACTGGGAGCTCCTTTGGCATTTAATTTATTTGGAAACAACTTGATTTGAGCTTTACTCATTAATCTCATTAATTAATGCTTTTCCTTTTTTGTCCATCTTATCCACATGTTTACACACACCCACTTGTGTAACATTTTGTCTGAATTCAAGTGCAGTATCAGAGTTTCTTTGACAGGACCAACATATTAGAATGGTTTAATACATTTGCATCTCACATATTCGTATTAATTTATTAATGCATCTGCAAGCAGACAGAATTTATTATATTATTAGAAATCAGTTATTTCCAATGATGTGGATCAAACTTTTTCTCCAGCTTCTGTTATCTCCAGAGTCTCTGAATATTGGCTGTTAGAAACTTTTTTTAAGTTTTATTTTTCCCTTCAGTGTTTTCCTACATTATTTTTAAGAACTATGAGATCAATGAATTTTGTTATCCACTTAGGCTGCATCATTTCTCTTTCAAGTCTTCTTTCAACTTCTGGAACAGCCTCTTGTACTGCAGCTTAGCACTGAGGGAATATCACCTTGTAAGCTCTTGAGTGCAAAATGTGTCAAGCACAAAGTTTTACTAAGTTTCCCACTTCAATCCCCCACGGAAAACATTACTGGTGTTGCAGAAGAAGAATAGAGAAACAACTCCTTGCCACTTGTCTTGTAGAGCCGTTTTCACTGACAGCCTCAATCACCCCTGTCTGCTAACCCTTTCTGCTTCACAAGTTCCCCCAGAATGGCTCCCGGTAAGCTCCATTCATAACTCTGCCTGGACACTCCTGTTCTTTCTAACATCTTTAATCACTCACATGCAGGGTTCACAGACGAAAACGGCACCGTTTCCGAGTGCCGCAATATTTCCCACAATGAGAATGCCAACACTTATTCATCAGCAGAGACTCTGGCTAGCAGGCACCAGAACCGAAGCTTCTCAGTTATAGATCTCCACTTTATTAAAAAAGGAGCTACAGTCAAACAAATTGTAGCTTGGAGGGCCTATGAAGTTTGAGATTAAAATAACTGAGGAAAAGTAAGGATTCCAACAATGGATGTAAGTAGTGGGTGGAAAAAAAGGTACAATTGTAGCAAGAAGTACTATGAGAGTAAGAGGACTGTAACAACACAAAAGCAAAAAAAGCAATTTGTCATCCACATTCTGCATGTTCACAATGAACAAATAACAAATATGCCCATAACTAAGAGGTTACTATTGTATGTCATGCAAAATGTATGGCATGGTAATTACATTCTTTTCATAAAATCAATGTTGGGATAATAAGCACACATCTCTCCTTCCTGCTGTATGTGGTTTACCCTCTGAAAGCCTATCAAAGTAAATAGGTTACTGAGGTAACACAGATTAATGATCAATTCTCAGCACCTGTAAGGTGCCAAAATGTTTAATACTTTCAAATTGTACTTTCTGGGCTCAAGTTTAAGCTTTATGTTTATGTCATGGTTAAGGTTAGGATGAAGGTTAGGTTAATTTCAGGTTAAGGGTAAGGGTTAAGTTTAGTTTTAGATTGAGATATGGGTTCAGTAATGATATTACACTGGGTTACACTTTGTCTATGCATCTGCAATACAGATGAGGGTCCCCTTATATTTATTACGCTTTTTCTTTACTTTAAATCTGATTGGATCAACTGTGTTCAAAGAAACTGCAAAATTTGTGAGGTTGGGCAGGTTAATCAGTTGAGTGGGTGCACATGTGTTGTCTATTTATATGTGCAACCAAACATGTTTCAGAACATTGTAGAAACGATAATGGGAAAATATCTGAGTCCTTCAGGATTTTTCTGTGGGTTATATTTATTATACAAATAAGTGAAAAGGACAGTAGTATGTAGTTTGTACTTACAAAGGAACTGTATACCCAGTTTGGGAGGAGCACAGTGTCATGAATGGCACCGACTGTTGCAAACGGGGTTGCAAGCCCCGTCCATAAGGCACAACCAGGAGTAACCAATCATGCTGTCAGAATTTAAGCTGTCTGACTTGCTTTACTTACCACTAGGCTACCAGCCACCTGGGCCCACCCTCTGTGACACACATAATGCAAATATATGGAATCCTTGTTTATAAATGAGAAACTTTAATGCAAAGTTTAAGGTTAAACATTTCAGGTAAAATCTGCCGGGATCTTTTATGTCTCTGGCCACATGTCTCAGAAAAAAATGATTACTGATTGAATAATTAAATCTCTCTAAAGTTGAGGATCCTTTACTTACTCTCAAATTGCACTCTATGCCACTGTGGACTATATGACATTAAAACTAGATATTTTGAACCACATTTTTTTACTACTTCTGAGCTTATCCAGCCTCCATCCTCAGGTAATAATTAATAATGAATAATTTGTTCACTGAACACCAGCTCTCAACTTATTATTGACTGAATGAATAACACTATGGTTATCCCATCCATGTCAAAAGATATCTACTGTGTCAAATTGCACAGATGCTGTGAAGCTCAGCTACTTGCAATGTTCCATTTCCAGTGATTTCACATTGGTGGTACAGTCATGTGCCGTAAATATCCATCTCTGTGAAATACCATGCATATCTAAATGGGGTCACATGGGGCGAGGAACGTGTGCAGAAAGATTTAATCACGAAGAGAAAGCTGAAGTGGGGTCTTTGCAGTAATGATAACCGTTGGGGAACAAATCCTAATCACTGTACTGTCATCTGTGCTCAATCTGCATGCGTTCTGTCTCAGGTCTATAACTGTATTTTGCAGGGCAGGGGATTAATTTCTAAATAGGTAATCCTAACTGTTACTCTGTGAATCAGAATGTAGTGATCACCAACAGCCAGACAGCTCTGCTTTAGACATGGTAAGCTGGGGTAACCTGGGGTTTTGTGTCTATCATGCTATAGATAAAGGGCTTGGGGCAGGACAGATCATTGAAGCTCTTAATCTATGAAATGACCTATTCATGTGGCCCCACAAAGGTGCTCATTCTGAGCCAGTGTTGAAAGGAAGCTTTATGAAATGATGACAAAACAGAATTTTCCAAAGCGACATTCACATGTAATTACATTTACATGGGGTCCTGTGATAATTTCCATTTCTCTCATCTGGATTGACTGATGTGATGATTTTCTTCTAATGGCTTATTATTTTACATTTAGTGTCAGATATTGGCTATTTTTTCCATTCCAGCAGAGGTGTCCTCTAGGCATCATTTACAGCTATGGCTAATGCCTTTGGTTCTGTGCCACATGCTTTATTGTCAAGTTAGTTCAGGTGCCAGACAGGGTGACAAGATTGTTTAAAACATATTTGAGGATATTCAGTTCTGCTTTAATACAGGGGAGTATGTCATGTCTTGGCAACATAAATAGATATAATGGCACAATTTCACTGTTAGCATTTATGATGGCGATGGAGGTAATTATCAAGGATTCAAAGTGGGTCATAGCACCTGCCAATTAGGGTTTTCACACACACACATACACACACACACACACACACTCACACACACACACGCACATGTTCAAACATTTGACTGGAACTGCATGTATACAAGCTTGGCACACTTGTTTTTGGGATGTTTCTCCCATTCTTCTTAGCAGCTTCATCAGATTGGATGGGGAGAGTTGGTGCACAGCCATTTTCAGATATCTCCATGATGATCAATGATCAATCGGATTCAAGTCTGGACTCTGGCTGGGCCACTTAAAGACATTTAAAGAGCTGTCCCAGGGTCATTGTCCTGTTGGAAGATAAACCTTCATCCCAGTCTGAGGTCTGGAGCAGGTTATCGTCAGTGATGTCTCGGTACATCGCTGCAGTCATCTTTCCCTTGACCCTTGCAGAAAAAAATCTCCACACATGCTTCCCTGTAGGAATGGTACTGGGTAGGTGATGAGCAGTGCCTGGTTTCCTCCAGACATGACACTTGGCATTCAGTCCAAAAAGTTCAATATTTTTGTTTCTCATGGACTGAGAGTCCTTTAGGTGCCTTTTGACAAACTCCAGATGTGCTGTTTTGTGTTCTTTACTGAGGATTGTCTCCAATATGACCACTTTACCATACAGGCCTGATTGGTGGAGTGCTGCAGAAGTGGTTGTCCTTCTGGAAGGTTCTCATCAATCCACGCTGGAACTTTGTTTAAGTGACCATTGGGTTATTGGTCCTTTCCCTGTGAAGCACTGTGAAAACTTTCTGGATGTACTGTACAAACACACACACACACACACACACACACACACACACACACTTTCCTCTTCAGACCACTCTGATATATTACCAAGGCCATTTCCATACAATCTTCATGTTCTATCTTCAGGGGCAGAAACATCTCAACCATTAAGTAGTAGACGATGCACAATAAGTGCTGAAGCTTAGTTATCACTCACTACTCACTACAGAGTTCCAAACTGCATAGGGAGTATCATGAATTAGATTTCTGTTGCCAAGCAGTTGCACACAATCTTATAGTCTCTATGCTGAATGCAAAACACTAACACTAGCTGCAGTGGTCTGAAGCCCATCGCCAGTCTGGAGCAGTGAAAATGTATCCTCCTGTGTCACACTTCACTTTCTGGCATTCTGATGGACATAACTGGGATTAGGAGATGCCAGGAGACCGCTTGCACTACTGCATAATACTAACAGTAGAGTTGGAGTGGAAGAGGGATAAAGGAAGTATTTTCAAAGTTGTGGCAGCAGTGATCTTATTGGAGATTAGTTAAACTCTCTTTTGAGGCATTATAAACTTTGATAAACATATTTGATGAAGACTAGATCACGACAAAGTTACCCCTTTTACCCCTTTAAATGAACTGATAGATGTTCACATAGTGTTTCTGACATTTAAGACATTTAAAGCAGCATTCACTTTTTAACCGCTGCTGTAAATACAAATAATGCTTTGATCACCTGGGCAGCATCTGGTGAGTTAATTACCTTGCCCAAGGGAACTTCAGTCATGTCCTGCCAGTTCAGGGATTCAAACCATCAGCCTTCCAGTCACAAGGCTGGTTCCCAAACCACGGCTGCCCTGCTGTGTCACAAAGACATTTCACAAAGCAAATGGTATAGAACAGTAATAATAGTATTTATTAATGCACACATTACAATTACACACATTTGAACTATAATTAGTCAACTATTACTTTTACTATTTGATAGTTATTAAGTTGTGTTTGTATTTCCTTTTCCAGTTCAATATTTGTAAGGTTTGAGTCAATAAAATTGATATTCAGTGGGAAAAGAATCAAATTTGTGCTACTGCTACTTGCAGCATGACTCAAATACCACGTCAAAGAGTCGGAAATAATGGAACATGAGAGTCATTTTTCATTATGGTTGACGTATTTTAAGAGCGTAATTTAGTCATACTGTAATTATATTTTCCAAGTTATTAAGAGGAACTTTAATGGCATGCCTCATGTGAGTCTTGGTCCATTACGCGCAGAAAAAAATGTAATAACTCGTAACTTCTGGACATGAAGCACAAAATCAATGACTTGGATAGAAGCCAGTAATCCTAAGCAACTTCTTTACATAGTCAGTATCCTTACACTGATCAGAGGTTTTTACTCATCTGCAAGATTTACAAGCCGCAATTATCAGAAAAATTCAGGAGATAAACCTAAACTTCAGAACTGCTGAATATATGTTATTTTGTGACTTGAAAAAGTTATTTTGAGGCACTGATTTTTTTTGTAATTTACAGAAACAGATTGGGAACATAACACTCCCACGTAGAGTGGAGGCTGGTAGGATGGGTTCCAGAAGAGAAAAGCATTGAAATAAAGTTCCCCCAATTTGGAACTTCCAATTTAATTTAATTCCAAATACCATTACAACTCTCTTCTATTACATATGAAGCTCCCAACACTAGGAGGGTGAAGAAGGCACATGCTCCCTCCTATACATGTGAAGACAGCCTTTTTTCAAACTGCTGCCATTACAAAGGTCCCCAGCTCTGATGCAACAGCTAATGTGCCAACCAGCATTGCTCTAGCTGTGATGTGGGGAGAGAGCATCGTCTACCCACCCAGAGAGAGCATGGCCTCTTTTACTCTCTCAGACTCCAGCTGCCGTTGGCATGCAGCATGGCCCAGGAATTCAGACCTGCAATCCTTGGGCCATAATGCAAGCTTTCGGTTTGTTCATTTGTTGCTTGTGTGGTCTGACCTTCAGACTAAATCTCCAGTGTTAAAAGGTGAACTTGCAGTGACTGTCATTTAGTGCAAAAGTCTTGTGTGGAAAGAATACTTGTGATTGCACTTCAGCACAGCAGTCTAGGGAAGAAATTTTCCATGGGGATTTGGGGTGCTGGCAGGGGGTTGTAATATTATGCTAAGCACAGAAACTTTCTCGCAGAAGAGACTGAAGAGAAGATAACTCGAAACAGTGGGTGGTTTCAGAAATGGAAAAGAGAACGCAACAGCTTTACTGCTAAGAACAATGCCTGTGAATCAGCACTGTGCAACAGGGAACAAGCCCTGCAAAATGCAGTTAATAAATCTCAATGGAGGAGTAGGCTCAAACAGAAGCCATTAAAGGAGAAAGAGGAGGGAAAGGAGAAAAAGTGGGTCTTTATTTGCCATCACACAATGGGTGGTTTTGATCTTCAGGTCTGATCAGCTGTGTACTATATACTGTACTGAGAAAATCAGAGATATCATTGAGTCATTAGATATTCCCCTTGAAGGGGAAAGCACAGTGAAAATTAGTTTGGACAGGGGAGTGAAATGCAAGGACACATGTCCTGCCAGTTTAGGGACCTGGCAACATTCCAGTCACAAGGATGGTTCCTTAACCTTCAAGCCATGATTGCCCGATGATCAACTGAACTGTGTTACATTAGGAAAACACTAAAACAAGCAAGGCAGTCATCTTTCAGGACCAGGATTGAGAACCACTGAGGTATGTAATTTCTTAACTGCATTCAAAGTCAAGACTTTAAGATTCACCAGAAACACCAGAAAAGGATTTTTAAATCTTCTTCTTATTTCAGCTGCTCCCTTTAGGGGTCACCACAGCAGATCATCTGCCTGATCCGCATTATAGTTTTGGCACCCTCACCATTTATCTGTGATAAATTATCTGAATCTTTACCTATAATGTGGCCAACCGGAATCATATACAGTGTTTTAGATCTGAAAACACTCAGAAAATGATGGTGCACCAACTTTTGTAAATCACTTAGACCTAAAACTGAATAGCACACTGAGTCTCCTGAAAAATATGAAAGCTATTGTTTAATTAACATAAATTGAGAAGTGCACACATTATGTATTTTATGTTGCGCAAACAACAACAACAACAACAACAACAATAACAACAACAACAACAACAACAACAACAACAACAACAACAACACTACAACAATACTAGACAATAGCAATATGTGTTAAGTAGAATTTTGCTATGCAACTAGAGAGTTGAGTGTTTTCCTCAAGATATGTACTGTAAAATGCACACTGTACATATGCAGTGTCTATACATATCCAGTAAATATGCAATATGTAAATATCCAGTCAATTTTATTACAAAACATAATACACAGAAATCACATATACAGTTGTATTATTTAGCATCTTGTCATATCGTGCTCATTGCTGAGTAAGAGTATTCACACATTTAATATCAGCCATATGGACAGAGGAGGTATGGGAGGTTCTGAGACCACCATTGTAATAAATAAATAAATAAATAAATAAATAAATAAATAAATAAATAAATAAGTTTGGCCTCATTAAAGTACACATTTGGCTTCACATATCAATGAGTGCAGCATTCATGTAACACTTAATTAAAAATCATTGTGTTGGTCATGAAATAATCATTTACTTATGTTGCTAGGCAACCATAGCTGATCATTGAACTACATTTCTTGGTGTTTCATATGAATAATAAATTATATATTGAATAGTTGAAATGTATTTTATCACATACAAGTGTGTGGACTAATTACTCTTAATTGAAGAGCATCTTAGTATTCCACACATGAATTGCAAAGATCTAAAGACAGAATCATATGACTTGATTCACTTTCCCAAAGGTTGCAAAGGCAATGGGTAGAAGGCATTGATTAAATCTACCTTCTGGTCCTGCAAAGATTTGTGCTTCTGTGTTTTCTGTGGATGTTGGCATAATAGAACATCCAAGCTACTATCACAATGCAGTAAACTGAAGAAACAAGAAGTGCTTATGACCATGTCTGATCCCAGTGCCCCTCTATACAGACTCATTATTACCAATGCACAGTAGCAATCATCACAGATTGAATTCATATTCTCTTCTCACTGGTGGATTAGCAAATAGACAAATGGCTTTATGCTAGTCACGTAGGTTGCAGGAAACTGGGAATTTAGTAATGGTACAGGGCTTTCCAGCTTCTTCTTTCATTTGGACTATTTTCAAGTACAAGCAATGGCTGATGATAAATTTCCATGTCAATCCAATAATACAAATAATTTTAGAAGTTAATAATTTGGGCCTTAGGACAAAGATGTCACATATATTCAAAGACAAAGACTGTCAAATATATTCACTATGTTTGAAGTGACATATTTCATTTTATTTTAATATTAATACAGTTTAATTTATTCACGTTTTTACATTTTTGAGATAGTATTTTATCACAGTAATCATCCAAATAAGGACCCACAATAAGAATTGTATCATAGACACCTTCTATTGTGTATTGTGTATTACTTCAATTGTGTAGAGACACAGTTTCTATACTTTTTCTTGGTCATAATTTATCAGGCATTTAATAAATATTTATGTTTATATTCTATAAATGGCCAAATTCATAATATCCAAAGCTCTCAAAATTCAAATTAAAAATTATTTTTAAATTATATTGAAATAAAGTTAACATTAGAGAACATAAAAAAAAAACATGTAAAACTGGCTTAAGGATCTATATTTTCTAGCTATACTTCAAGTTTGTTTTGTTTTCATGTATTAATAATAAGCACTTTTTGATCACAAATTGAGCACAATTTGTTATTACTGGTACATGCCTAGTCCAGACTCTCCTCCACTGCCTTATTGACATCGGGGGAAAATGGATCTGATTTTAAAATTTGATACTCGTCTAAACACAATGGAAAAAATCTTGCCTATTCCAGTTGAGGCAGCTGACAAAAATCAAGTCTCTTCTGTCCAAAAGCAATCTTGAAACACTAGCATATGCTTTTATAACATGTCACCTTAATTACTGAAATTGAGTAATTAGAATTAGCCAGATCTTCATTGCTCATCTACAGCTGGTGCAAAATGGTGCTGCTTGAATATTATCTGGTGCAAGCAGGCGAGAGCACATCACTCCAATCTTAGCTTCCCTTCACTGGCTTCCAGTTCATTTACGAATCCATTTTAAAATACTTTTATTTGTTTTTAATTCTCTTAATGGTCATGCCTCATTTTATCAGTCTGAACTGCTGCACCCATATGTCCTGTTTTGCTCTGTCAGGTCAGCAGACCAGATGCTTTTACTTGTTCCAAAGAGGAAACAAAAACTCAGACGCGATAGAGCTTTTTGTGGTTGTGGCTCCAATATTGTGGAATGCTTTGCCATTGATCATCAGACAGGCTCCATCACTTGCTGTTTTTAAATTTGGTTTAAAACTCAGTTTTACTCCCTGACCTTCGACCCAGTGGAAGATTTTTACTGCTTTAACTTGCTCAACTGTTACAGTTGTTTTGTGTTTCTGTATCTTTTATCTTCTAGGCTGATGTCTGACTTTCATTTTTGGTGTTATTATACAGCACTTTGGTCAGCCCTGTTGTCGTTCTTAAAGTGCTTTATAAAAGTGCTATGGAGTGGTATTAGTTTGGATTTGGTATTAAAGTTATTAATGTGTTTAAAGTACAGTGGAAGTACAGTGGTACGGAATTACATTCCTCCAGGGCAATGTGAGACAAAACAATACAATACAGACAACATAAACCGCAATGTATAAACATAAAAGAGCAGAATAACCACAACAATAAATAGGATAAATATGACAGGCATGGTTTAATCACCGACAAAGCACTCAGCACACAATACTGAATGTGTGTGGTGAGACTAAGATGCAGAGATATGTAGCATCAATGACATATTTGTTTACACAGAAATCTATAAATCTTCTAGTAATAAATCTGCACCTCAAGCAGCAGAGCATCATGAAAACACCTCCAAGTACCATGATGTTTCTTTTTCATGTTGCCTACCTTTACTACAAATCATTGAAGTGGTTGGAGGAACTTCTGAACACATGCAGCACTGAAGTGTGGAGGCTGCAGCCTTCTTGCCTAAAGGATGTTAGAAGTTTTCAATGAGTCACAGTGCTGGTCTGAGGGTTTTGGGTTCAATAGGCTGAAGGAAGTGGACAAGTGGGCAGAAGGCCCGGTAGTGGGCTGTTGCATCTCTGACCTTACAGCAGCAATTAGGCCCCAGAGACTGAGCTGATGTAGGAGTAGATAGATAGATAGATAGATAGATAGAGAGAGAGAGAGAGAGAGAGAGAGAGAGAGAGAGAGAGAGAGAGAGAGAGAGGGGTATTGGGATCCCATGGTATTTAGCTTATTTATATACTACTCTTTGTCCTGACCTTGTTTTTCTTCTGCTGACCCAGTGGGTTAATAAGATAACAAAAACTATTTGTTGAGACGATACAGTCTCAGCAGGTCAAACATTGTGGTATTTCCATCATGACATTAAAGCTTACAAAGCTCTTCTGGAAGGCTTTCATTCAATCTGTTGATAATGCAAAATCTGCAATTATGTGACACAGAACATAGTACACATGAGTAACGGTTGATGAAAATACTTCAAAACATTATGGTGCAAATTAATAATTCAGTGTCAACAAGACACTGAATATGGAGTGATTCTAAATATCCTTCAAGTGGGCAATTTAGTTATGCTAAGTATTGACAAAGCAAGGAAAAATATCAGGATCAGGTCTTGTTTATATTTCAGTGTTTATTTTTTGCCTTTTCTAAACCAATGGTAATTAGAAATCATAATGTACTTTATTACTTGTTGTATTTTATATGAGATTCAGATTGGATTGAAGTGAAATTTACAATTATATAAAAAAAAGAAAAGTTAATATAACTTAATTTTTGGAGATGGTCCATACCCCAATCTCCTCCCACTCAGCCTATATAACCCGTCAGTTCCACCACACCATCATGTTGAACAGCTTCACATGTTGTGTTGTCTTGTTGCTCCTTATTTCGTTGATTCCATTGTGAAAGTTGACCTTATTGCCTCCAATGATCTGCTGGAAAGGGGGCTTTGTTATCCTTGTTTCTTGCATCCTCCTCCTGCTCTTGGGCACTCTCCTGCTGTAGCTGCATGGTGCAATACATCCCCACTCCTGTTCCTCATCCTTGGGACGATCATGAATGGACCAGATGTATCATTGTAAAAAACTCTGATACACAGCTTTAGTCACCATCACCATCACCATCACCAAGACAGATCTAATATCTTCACAATGCTTTTTCTTCATTGTCTCACCTCCACAATGCATCAATTCATCATCAAAACCAATACATTCCCAGTTGGTCAAATCCAATATCCAATGACCTTTCTTGTTTTCAATGTCAGAAATTAAGTCCTCATCACCTCATTTCAAGGTTCAAGGTTCAAAGTCCTCATCACCTCATTTGGACCTGGAACCCACTCTAACACCACCATTTACAGACACAATATTTCCCCTACAACTGGACTCAACCAACTCCCTCTCTTCTCCCAAGATCTAATTCTCAAGGCTGTTGCTTCAACAACCCTCTCCACTTACTGGACTGACTGGCAATGCTTCAAACATTTACACAGTATCCACTTCATTCCCTTCCCTTCCTGCAATCTCTGTTCCTTCACTGCCTATTAAACACATTAAATCCAGCCACCCATCCATGCATGTCAGACCTCCATCCCATGTTCAACACATACTGTTGGCTTCAATCCTGTCCAATTCCAAGACCACTCATTCAGGATCAGTGCAGCTACCTCTGCTTACTTATCAGGACTACCTGACCACAGGGTCCAACTCCTTGGATGTTGGTCATCTCAAGCTTACCACATATACATCAGGACTCTCACTCTTAACATATGAACACATTGCAACCAATGCATTGCAACCATTGCAATCAATACTCCTGCATCTCAAAAAACACTTTGCATTCACTCTCAAAAATAGAAAGGGTTATATAAGTGATGTATAAGAAGAATCACTTCTGTTTACAAAGTACCGTTTTTACAAAGTAGATGTGTGTCTGTGAAGAACCTCATAAAGTTTTGAAGAACCTCAACTGATGTAAAGTTTCTCCTTGTCTCACATATTTCTCTTATAAAAATGCTTTGGTAGGAAATTGCATTTTTTTTAATTTGTTGGCTTGTTTGTTGGTTTTTGATGGAAATATCTACGATGGATAAGTGGACATGGAAAGACTTGGATCAGTACAAGGGCCAAAGAACCTTTTATGCTTTTTAACCAACTTATTTCACACCAGCAGGAGCAAAACATCCTGACACTACCCTTTCACCATTGTGAATAAAAAAAAAATACTGAGTGATAAAATTGACATTTTTAGGAAAAGTCACGAAAGGAATTTTCTCAGACTTGATTGAAAGCAAAGGAATAGTTTTTAAAATAACTGCTGAGTTCAGATGACTGGTGCTCAACGTTTCTGTAAAGAAGTCACAGCAGTCAAATGACTGGTGCTTAACACTTCTAGGGTTAAATAACTGATAATTGAGTCTTGCTTTTCTTCATACAAACATATTCTAATCAAAATAAATGTTCAAGTTTAAACTGAACTGGCCACTATATGAGTGGCATGTCTTACATTTGCAGCAAGGTCAAAGAGAGAATAGAAGGATTCCTACATATTCCTCCTCCACACAGAGATATAAATTCAGCTCCCAGCTCAGTGCCTATTCATGCATCAATCCCTTCCAAGTGTTTTCTTTTCTAGCTAGGCAGCTGAGAGCTGACACCCACCCTCTCTCACGAAGATGCACGACTGCACAGTAACTCATAAGTGCAAGTGCCAAAAATGAAAGCTCTGCTCTATATATGATACAAGGCAAAAAAAAAGGACCTGTGCTTATGGTAGATAGCAGAGCTTCAATAGGTCTTAGTGACATTATCTGTGTTTTTCTGATTACATCACACAGGGTGAGGAAAAACAGTGTTTTTACTTTCTGCAATTTCCTCATATTTTTCCAATGCTAAAGTTTGCTATTATCATCTGGATCTGGATTAGGGACTAGTTAATAACTAGTTAAGTTAGTTACTAGTTACTAGCTAGTTACTAAAAGTTAATAACTGGGAACTTGGGGTAGTGAAGCAAATTTTTTATATTTATGTGCATTTGACCATGTTTTGATTCAATATTATTTACACTGTTGTGTTTTTTTTTCCAAAACAACAACAACAACAAAACAACAACAACAACAACAAAACAACAACATGGTCTCAGAAATCATGTTAGATATTGATAATTCAGGGTGTTTTTGATCTGAAAAATGTTCCTTTGGCATTTAAACTGGGATTTAATTCAGTTGGAAATGAATAAATTCAAGATCAGCTGGATTATTTATTGATAGTTCATTACACAATGATGTGACCCATTGATCAGACACATTGATGGTTCATCTTGTAGCTTATTATGATATGTTCTAAGAGTTAAATCGCTTAGACTCTTATGCTTGGTGAGACTGATAAACCACTGCTAAATAATGAACTAAATAAATAACTGATGTTTAATTATTAAATATATATTTTTTCTATTGACAAAAACTAAGTAGTCAGCATACCAGTTTCTATTATTTGTTTGACATGTCCTATATTGCCAATATGTGTATAAGGTGAATCTTGAGTTCTATAAATCTACTTAGATCTACTGAGATCAGTAAGTCAAGTTATATGGTTTAACATAAGTCAGTCTTATTCTCTGTTTAATTTCTGGTGCTGCTGATCTTATAGAACCGTCTCTGTTTCATTAAAGTAATTCAAATCAGTTTCATCAGAACAAAGAAGTGCACACTGCTGTCTCTCCATTAAGCCCTCCTGGGAGCCTTCTCATGGTGCTTCATTATTGTTTTAATGCTCTGCCAGTGTATATGAGATGTTTTGATTTTTCGTTTGTTTCACACAGGTAAACAATTAGTGGCTTTGGGGGTAATTTTTTAAAAATCTAAATATGAATTGTGAAAACTAAATAGGTTGATAAAAGAAGAGAAATCAAAGAGTGCTGGAGTCAAGAGAGAATTTGTGCAAGAGAAAAAAATGGCCTTCATTTCCATCTTGCCACATATTCTATCTATTCTTCGTGCATGCACCCAGACACATAATCTTTTATTAATCTTCCTGTCTATTCTCTTGAACACCTTAAACTCTCAACTCAAAGAAAAACGATCTAGCTGCAATCTCTCGACCTCTCAGAGAAGAAAACAAAAGGGTTGCCTCTCTTTTTTCCCTTCATTTGTCTCTGTAGAGTTGGCCTTTACTGGAAATACAAGTGGAAGCTGATGTTTTAAATAGCCTCCAGACACCTCCAGTCTCCAGGCAGGGGTTTGGGTGTTGCTGTTTGTAGAAGACACCTTTTAAGGGGTTTAAATTTAAACCCACTCTCTCACTTTGCCTTTGTTACGCTGCATCACTCCTGCTTTTAAAATGTTACTGATGCTCAACTGGTCCAAATGGCTACTATTTCCCCTGCTGATATATTCATGACTCAGCAGACAGGCAATGTTCATCTAAATTTTGCATGTTGGCAAACAGGTAACCAGCAGAAACTGTCTGTCTCTGAACTGTGTTTCAACACACTCTGAACAACTCGTTATTTCTTAGCAATGACAAATAAGCCAGGCAAATGAATAAAACATCTTAGTATATGTATATATATATATATATATATATATATATATATATATATATATATATATATATATATATATATATATATATATATATATATATATATTAAAATCTGTGGCATGCATTTGTATTCAGCCTTCCTGAGACAATACTTTGTCAGACCACATTTCACTGCAATTGTAACAATGCACATTTCCCCCAGTGGGATAATTAAAGTCTATTTTATCTTATCTCTTACACTAGTCCACAACTTTATCACTGATCTGTCTGGTGTATTCTTTTGTTTCCATGATGCTGTTTGATCACTAATGTTTTGTATAAATCTCCGAGGCTTTCACAAAATGGCTGAAGTTAAACTAAGAATAAATTACAAACAGGTGGACTCTATTTAATAATTAGGTGACATTTGAAGGTAATTGTACATTCTGGTTTACCATTTAACAGGGGCACAAAAGGTGTGAAAGAATGCCACACTTTTCAGATTTTAATTTATGAAAAGGTTTAAAAACGATGTATCATTGTTTTAAAATCACTAAAATACATTTGGTGCAATGTTAAAAAAATGTGAAAAAATTCTAGAGGAATAGAATCGTTTTCTAGGCTTTGTAGGGTCTGTGTAAAAGCAAAACACTTAGCTGATTTGGTTAAAGTTGTTTTTTTTTGCTTTATAGTGATATATAGTATATAGTATATAGAAATATAGTAGTGATGAAATGCAGAATAATGAGAATTAATTATTATATTGCTTTTTGTAGTTTAGGTTGAAGGTTATTTAACCCAAGTGTAGATTTTTAATAGCAATAAACACATACTTTATGCTATAATAAGACTATATGCAACAAATGCTCTGTGTTTTGCTTTTGAATAATATAGAAAAAAAAGAAAAAAATCTTCCCTGAAATTCTATACCCTAACCCCTCACCAAGGTCTGCTATGTCCACCGAAAATCAGTCTACCCTGCTCCCAACCATAGAAAATACTCCCAAAGATGAATCCATGTGCCTCCTCTCCAGCAATTCAGTTTGTGCTGTTTTGGTCTCTCTGCTCAGTTTGATCTTGGCAGTGAGCCTCCATGATATTTCACCTTCAAACTCCCATTTGGCTTTTAAATGTGACAGAGAGAATAAAAAGACACCCATCACTGGGTTTCTTTTCTTTCTTTTTCTTTTTAAATAGAGCTTCAAGCTGTGATGCACACACACCCCAATGTTATGACATTTGATAAGAATGTTCAATGTGCTTCCTCCACCTTGAATGTTTTTCCAGATCATGTACCTGTTTTAAAAAACTCATACATGCATTATGCATGGAGGGCTGTAGCTACAGTTTTTTAGAAGCAGAATGCACCAGAACTGAGCAAAGAAAATGAGTGGGGAATTGGGTAGGAAGAAAAGCTGGGCTTAGTTATAAGTAATTTATTTGATTCCTCCTGCCCAAATATTTAACAGCACCCGAGAATGAAAAGCCCTCTGTATCCAGCTTTCTCATGTGAAAGAAAGAATTCTTTTTTTATTTATCTGTCTCCTGCCCCACTAGCCAATTCTCAGCACAAATGGGTGGGGTGAGCTCAAGCTTGTGGGAGAATTCCAGCATAGCTCAACATGAGACACCTGGGATACTGGTGGTTCAGTACGTTCTTGCACAAATGAATACATACCTCACACACAGAATTCTAAATTTTGTCAAAAGTCAAAAAAATGTCAGTTAAGCCCACAAACTGACTGCCTGTTTTAGCTCTCTCTTGACAACAATGGACCAGTCTAAGCCTTTTTTCCTGATCTGAAAATGGACATATGAGCTCACCTTTTCAGTGTTTTGTAGGCTGTCAATGCTTATATTATTATTATTATTATTATTATTATTATTATTATTATTATTATTATTATTATTATTATTATTATTATTATTGTTGTTGTTGTTGTTGTTGTTGTTTGGGAATGTATAAGTTTTTTCTGAAATTTGAACACTGTGTGAGTAAACAAAGAGAGCAAACAACCCCTCTCTTCTCATCTTCATTTATAACCCAATCAGTGATGTCAGTGGTCCTTCTCGCTGATCAGTCAGAGCCTGCATGTGAGTCCAGCACACACACGTGGAACGAATAAAAATGCACTGGAAGACTTCTTTGGCTTTTGGTGGGGAGTTAATGAATGGAATTTTAGCTTTATTTCAAGCTGGGTTACTCACTGATAGTTCAGCTTTAAAAGAACAACAGCTAAATTAGTGAACCTCCCGTAACCCATATAGTCAATGTGAAACACCGTATATGTATCCTCTACAGCCCCATTTGTTAGCAGCACAAAACTGGAAGTAAACTTTCAGCAGGGTTGCACCAAATTCACAGGATTCCCAGCCAAATTAGGTTTGTTTGAAAATGCAGTAAAGGGTGAAAATTCAAAGGCCATGTGGTACATTTTTTGGGGGCACTTGCACTAATTTACCCTGCCTTAAAATGCTTGTACAAACAATTACAAAAATGTTGGTGATGTGTTTCTGATGCAGTATACAAATAGATGAGTCATGACAGAAGAACTAACAATAAATAGCAAAAGGGCAAAACTATATGAGCTCGAATGGGAAGAACATTCCAATAGTTCAAAATAGCTCTTTGTGTAACCTGAAATTCTAATTACTGAGAATTCAGAAATTACCAGGAAGTGGATAAGAGAAAAATGTTAACAAACAAAAAAGAGGAGAATAGAAGAGAAAAGAAGGGAGGAAAGACCAGAAATTAATCTATTAAATTATGGCTGTCCTGAAGTTACTGTAAAATATAATAAGATTATAATATTAAAAGACATAATAATAATAATAATAATAATAATAATAATAATAATAATAATAATAATAATAATAATAACACTGTAAACAAAATGTTCATCAAGAAGTATGTATTTGATTAAAAAAAATTAAAAACAATGTGCTACACTGGCTGTTCTTATAGGCAATATAGTTCAATGTTTTCTTCAGATGTCTGTGACGACTTAGATTCTGGGCTTCAGCTTGCCTTCTGTAATGCAGGTTTTAGACAGAAAGTTGGCAGGATTGTTTTTTTTTTTTTTTTTGAGACCTGTTTCATTTGCACTATGACTGAAGTAAACTGAAGTCTAAACTACTTGTTTTTTGTCAGTCACTGGTTTAAATCATGGAGTCAACACCTATGGTAGAGCAAATCTATGCCATTGAGTCAATGGCTCATACTCTTTTGTCAGGGGTGAAATCTCTATTTGCTAACACCAACCCTGCTGACCACTGCTGCTGTACACTGTTGCCTTTTTCATTTACTTTTTATTTGAACATGAACATAAAAAGTTCATTATGTTGACCTTCACTGTCAATATTTTTGGTGTTGTCAGAAAAGCCTGACCCTGAACTGCCCTCTAACTAATACTGAACTAATACTGATTAACCTTTAGAACCAGGAGAGAGGCTAAGGCATTTTTGCAAGATGTTGTCGTAGATTGTAACTAAACTTTATCTCCTTCTATACTTTTTACTCCTTTGACATTTAAGTAGAGGTTGATTTAGTTGGAAATGCATTTCTGAGCTTGATTACTTTGATTACATTGATAATTCATGACAGTTGTGGTTGTATTGATATATATCTTGTCTGTAGTTTGCTCTGGTCCTGATATATGAAGTTTGGAATGTACTGGCATGTAACTGCCCAAAAAGTAAGGATCTTGGATTCTATGGGTTAAAATACATGGCAACATAAAAAGCACATAGAAGCATGTGGTCAGTGGGGGATGACATCATCTGAAACAGACATATCTAGCGTGGCTAGAGATATTCCTGGATACATAGCATGCTGGAATGATGCCGTGCCATTTTAGCATTATGTGAATTAAAAAGGAATTATAAAATTATAAATGATTAAACTATAAATTACTAGTGCAGACAGAGAATGGGAGCACCTCTCCTCTTCTTAAAATGGTCTAAAATGGTTTACTTTGGCACACAATTGCCTACTCTGGATTTACTTGAAATTATTGTGCCTTTGCAGGCATTTTGAAGGTGAATATTATAACATGTTGCATATGTTGTAGTCTTAATAACCTCATCCCTACTTAAAAATTTTTATGAAACCAATCTCCATTACTTTAGAATAAAGCCCCATATGTCAGTTAATGACACAAAACATTTTATAAATTGTGGCATCGTTGTTCATAAATACTGCATTACTTCATAAATGCTTATGAATGTACCAAAGCATTTCTGAAATCAGGATAAATCAAATTAAATTTGTCACATACATAGCCACCGACTGTGCAACTATTTAATTGAAATGCTTTGATGTTCTCAGCCATATATCTTGTCCAGAAGAAAGGGTTGCAAATAGTTGCACCCAGAATGAAGTTTCAGAATGTTATACAGAAGATAAAGATTACTAGGATCAATAAATGATTAAAAAAGTAGACAAAAGTAGAAGTCTCGATGTATCCGGGTATAACAAGCTAGATCTCTTGGAATTGAGTTGTAAAGGTTCTTAATGCTGTCCTGTGACTGAAATAAATCTCATGCAGCCCGGAATGAGGGATAAATCTGGCCCGTATCTATCTTCAAAGGCAAACCTTTGGAGACAGCAGTATGTGGATGAGTGTTGTCCTGTTGAGTATTCAAAAAATGTAGGGCCACTGGTTGCAGGACCTCTTTAATGTAAAGTTGCACTGTCGTATTTCCTGTTATGAGGATTTGTTGGTCATCTTCACTAAGACAAAATCAAGACTTGTCATATGATGACCGCTGCCATCTGACTCCATGAGTCTGGCATAACAACAATGTGTTCATGCATTTCAATTTGTCATTTTTTTTTTTACCCTGTGTGTGTTTATATATATATATTCAGGCAGCTGGTGTGCTGGTGTAAGAGATGGACATATGGTTGAGAGTGCAAAATGTTTAGAGTGCAAAATGCAACATCTGCAGGACAGGGAGCTCGATCCGTATGGTTGCGCTCAGCTGATCACATTCTCCTCTGGAGACCCCATCTATCCTTTTTGGTGCTGTACTCAAGCTGTGTTGTTCCAGGTGAAGGTTCTTTTTGATGCAGGTGTAAGTTCCTCCAGTATATTGGAGGAGGACAGTTTGACATGACTTTTTCTGGGGTAGTTTGAAGACATCTAAGAGTGGTAGAAAGTAAGAGATTAGTGCTGATTCAAGTTCTGCTGGATTACTAATTTATAATTCATCACGCAATGATGAGCCCATGGATAGATAGTGCACATTTCGTAGTTTTTGTTATATGTATGTATCTGTCTGTTGGTAACTCTGATCTAGGATAGAGGATAGAACAGGATGAACTGTGGAAGTCCTTGGGAGGTTCCTCAGAGGTGAGATTTTGATATAAGTGATATCTTGATATATGACGGTGATATATCTTGCTATAGAATACGGCATCTGCAAAATGTGGATCTTGGGTTCTAAGAAGTGTAAAATCTCAGTCCTACAAGCCAAGTGTATTCAAAGCACCTTTGTCTATTTGTAAATATAATACTGGAGAAATCCAGTGCTGACATGCCACCTTTATAGATATATTTCTAGCCTGTGATTTCACTAATCATAATAGCTTATGCTCTCTTGTAGGTTAACCAGGAGCAATAACAGAAAATACTTGAAAAACAAATCCACACACTGCTGACTGATCGACAGATGCAGACAAAGCTTTCGGAGGAAGTGTGGTGTGATCTGACGAGCAGAGCGGGCTGGATGATTCAGAGGAGATGGAAATAGGTGAGCTGATGGTAGTGGCTGAGATTGAGGAGCAAGCTGACCTGTGTGTGTCTTGGAGTTGGCTGGATTATTAAGTTCAGATGGAAATGTGCACCCATTAGCACATGCAGAGACATCAGGGGAGAGGAGGTGTGAACCAGACCAATGTCGACCAGAAAAAAAAAAAAAAGTGGACAATATTAAGAAGTAGGAACAGGCTAGGTGTGGTGGATGTTTGGCTGGGGGCATATGAAAAGGGGCATGAGGAGATCCAGTCAACTATAGTGTATATATATATATATATATATATATATATATATATATATATATATATATATATATATATATATATATATATATATGTGTGTGTGTAATTTTTTTATTTTTTTTAGACCAGAGTGGACTACTTTAGCTAAGACTGCATGGCTTGAATTTGATTGTTGGGTCACCAATAATCAAATTAAAATGTATGACAGTATAAAATATATACTTTAGTATCAATTTTGTTTTGAGAATGCAACTCATTCTGAATTTGCATTAGTAAGGATCTTAATAGATCAGTGCAAGAATAGATAATAAGTTTCAGATACTCGTGTTATAATTTTTGGCTACCCTTCAGTCCCCATTCTCATCAATGAGCCTTAGAGGCTTATGACCCTAGATTAGATTAGATAGAACTTTATTGATCCCTTGGGAGGGTTCCCTCAGGGAAATTAAGGTTCCAGCAGCAGCATCAGTACAGTACAGAAAAGAGTAGAAAGATAAGATAATAATTTAGGAGAGGAAAACTATAGAAATATAAAGAATATATAACATAGAGACTATATTACAATTTACAATATAGATAAATAAAAGAGTCCTGTAGGAGGAGGGTATTGCACATTTGTATTGCACTTTTAAACTGTTTATTGGACAAGTCCAGTTGTGTTGTGGTGGTCGGGATGCAGGTTGCAGGTTACTGGTTCCTACTCATTCCCAGCCTCTGTCCTCCTGTTACCACTCCACCCTCAAGAGAGGAGTTGTACAGTCTGATGGCGTGTAAGACAAAAGAGTTTTTAACTGTACCGGTCTTAATAAGGAGCAGTCTCTCACTGAACAGGCTCCTCTGGTGGCTGATAGTGTGAAGAGGGTGACTGGCATAGTCCAGAATTTTCTTCAGAGTCCTCTTCTCTGCCACTGTCCCCAGAGAGTCCAGCTTTGTGCCAACCACAGAGCAGGCCTGCCTGATCAATTTGTCCAGTCTGTTTGTGTCCTCCTTGAATATGCTGCCCTCCCAACTCACCACAGTGTAGAACATGACACTTGCGACCACGGACTGATAAAACAACCACAGTAGTTTCCTGCAGATGTTGAAGGACTGTAGCCTCCTCAGAAAGTTATGTATAGGAGTCCACAGCTTCCACCTGATCTCCCTCAATCAGAACTGGTTGTGACTTTGGTCTGAACCTCCCAAAGTCGATTACCAGCTCCATTTTACCAGATTACCAGATTTTTGAGGTGTTGAGCTGCAGATGATTCCTGTGGCACCAGGCTGCAAAGTCCCTCACCAGGCTCCGATACTCCTCTCTATCGTCCCTGATACACCCAGCTATGGCTGTATCATCAGCAAACTTCTGGATGTGACACAGCTCTGAGTTGTAGCAGAAGTCTGCCGTGTACAGGGTGAAGAGAAAAGGGGCCTGCACCGTGCCCTGGGGTGCTCCAGTGCTGCTGATCACAGTGTCAGATGTGATGTCCTTCAGCCTGACATACTGCGGCCTGTCCGTGAGGTAGCTGGAGATCCAGGTGACCAGGCAGGGGTCCACTCGCAGCCTATTCAGTTTGTCCTGAAGCATAAGGGGATGGGTGCACTGAAAGTGAAAGCACTTGAGAAGTCCAGAACCAGGATCCTCACTGTGCCATTCACTATCTAGGTGCAAGTTGGCTCAGTGTAGCAGGTAGATGATTGTGTCTGCCACACCAACACCTACCTGGTACATGAACTGCAGACCATCCTGGGCATGTTGCACCTGGGGTCTGAGGAGACAGAGGAAGACCCGCTCCAACATCTTCATCAGATGGGAAGTGAGTGCGACCAGGCGGAAGTCATTCAGCTCACTTGGCCGGTTCATTTTTGGAACTAGAACAATGCACAATGTTTTCCAGAGGGTAGGCAATCTTGTGCAGGCTAAGTTGAAGAGGCGCTGGAATGGCTCACCCAGTTCTGCAACGCAGGTCTTCAGAAGGTGGGGACATACTTTGGCAGGGCCTGCTGCTTGCCTGGGATGAACCCTCTTCAGTTGACCTCTGACCTGGTTTGCAGTGAAGAAAGAGTGAGTTTGTGTTGTGGTGGATGCAGAGGAGGAGGAGGAGGAGGCTGCTGTGGTAGCTGGGGAGGGTGTGTTGAGGGAATAAGGAGAGATGAATGCAGCAAGGGAGAGGGTGGGGGGCCTTGGCTGGTTGATCCGGTTGAAGTTGTTAATTTTGTTTGTCTTCTCCACTGACATTGGGGCTAATAAATACAGACATAACATTAAGATAGCCAACAGCTGTAGCTTTTCAAACGCTTTTCAACTTTAGATATATCATAATATGATTTCATAATGCAGTATTCTGTGGACATTCTTTTTAATTCCTTTCTCCTGGGAAAATTCTCCTGCCTTGAATTCTGCTCATAGATGCTAAATGTCTAAATCAAACATCTTAACACTTTTCATTTGCCTTTATATTCCATCTCAGGTGTACATTCAACATGATATGAACCTATAGAGGCCCAAGGAATTTCTGTGCTGTCTCAATTTTCATCAAACCTCACAAGCTCTAACACTCAGTCAGATCAAAACAATTGTCTGCTCCTGACTCTGTAGAACAGCTTTCAGGCCTGGTTTTCTTTGACATCATTTCCTATCTTTGTTCCCATGAATGGAGATGCTGAATGCAGTCACTATTTAGCACTGAAGTTTACTTGATGATGGAGTTTTTTTTTTGTGTGTAGTTCACAGAGACCTTCACAGAGGAGATTTGCTTTTGTGGTATAGTTCTCAAAACCAATGAAATATGTTTTCATATGGAGGAAGGTCCTATTTAGCTTTGATGGTACCTCTAATTAACAACAGGTTATATCGAGACTGGAAGCCAATGTAATAGTGATGTGGTGGGTCTACAATACTATTAGCCTAATTTGTGCATGAAACCCCATTTCTTTTTTTGGAGAACTGGTTCACGTTACTCTTTTAAGAAAGCGCATAGGGATGTGGACCATTAGGACCGAATATGTAAAAATAAGACGTTGGCATGACATCTAAAAACAAGGCAATGTCACCCTAAAGCCAGACCTACATCATTCTTTCAAGAATCTCTGCAGCAAAAAGTATGTAGGTCCGTGTATGCGGTCTTTGCTGTTAAAGGCCATTAAACAGAGTGGGAGATGGAGGATGGGGGAAAACCAGACAAAACGCAGGAGGGTGCCAGCAGCAATTACTCTCCAAGATGCTGCCATAATGCATTCATGTGAGTTTGCAATTTGATACATTTAGTGCTGCTATCAAAGTGTTTGACATAGCTGCTTCTGTCTGCTGTAACCTCCCTGTGAACTAGCCTACGCTAAGTGGTTCATAATGAGATACAAAAAGATAGCCGACTGGGATGGCTGCCTCGAGTGGAGTCATCTTTGTGGAGTGCCTCTCCAGGCGAATTGTTTCACTCGAAAGTAATTCACCTCAGAGGAGGCTCAGCTAAAGACAAGGTCAAACTCCCTTCCAGCTTTGTTTTACTATCACTTTTGTGGTCCCACATTGAACCAGTAATGAATTAAGGTGGTTGGGAATGTATAAGAAGCAAATGCAATGGTAATGCAATGTCAAAACGGTTGCAAAACCATGCAGGGCAGGTGATGCAGTGCCAAAGCCAAACCTGTAGGGGGAGGTTGGTACATTTAGATCACAATATGAAGGAATAATCTCTGAGAGCCACTGCAGTGAGCCACGTATACACAAGGTGTAATTTAGTACTCTTGTGGTACTCTGAGTAAGATGTTTATTGATCACTCATATTGATTTCTTATCTGTTTTACATGAACTCAAATGAATCCCTCTTTAATTACCACTCAAAACCAAGATAAATAAACTGAAATAGCATTATAATTGTAATGAAAAGAAAATACAACTCCACAGCATCTGCCTCCCCATTCTTTGAAAGGCCAAAGTAATAGATTTTTCATATATTAAATATTAGAGATAACCAACATCTATCTATAGAAAAAACTTGTTCTGTGAGTTTGTACATGGGACTGCATGAAAGCGGAAACAACAAAGATAAGGCACTAACTGGTCCTAATGATTCATACCAGCTGCAAACTGTTTCTATGACTCAACACAAAATGCTATCAAACACTCTCATCAATACTGAACAAGATTTACATTGCTGTCACAGTTACTTGGCTGTATTTGTGCAGATTTCCCAAATGTGTGAATGAAAGTATGTCTTAAATTAAAACTTAATAGCAATGACATAGCAGCAATAACTGCCAGCAAATGCTTTCTGTAGTTGTTAAACAGTGTCACACAGTGCTGCTATGTCTCACACTGTTCCACTGTTTTCTCGTGAATTCACCAAATTCTTTTGAAGCTCTTAATTTTAAAAGCAGAGTTAGGTTTTCACCAGACACAATGGGGCCGATTCCAGCCAAAGTGCTCCACTTCAGATTCATTTGTCCATAATATCTTGTTCCCAAAGTTTTATAGTTGTTTCTTGGCTTTAGTGGTGGAAAGTTCTATGATATGTTATTTTGCCATGGGTCCCATTCTTGCCCTGTGTACTTCAGCTATTTATGAGCAATGACCTTAGCTGGGGCTGAGGAGGCTTGCAATGCTTTAGGTCAGGAGTGTCAAATGGCAAATCGGCCAATCTTCAAACAGCTGATCACATGAGCTTCTGTTTGGCTGGAAGGAAAACATGCGGCCACACCAGCCTGTTTTGGACCCCGTTTGAAACCCCTGCTTTAGATACTTTCATTGGATTCAATTTTACACCTCTTTCACTCTGATTTAAAGGCCCAGTAAAGTAATTTCATTTACAGTGTAATATGTATACACCAGTTAACAGGACAATTTATTGATATATGTTTTTGACTCATACCTTTATTCATCTCTACTGTCACAGTAAGGGGTAATTTAGATTGAATCAACTGCCTTGTTATGATATATTGTTATAGATCACTGAATTTTGGAACATATTGGAGTTTTAAAGAAATGACATTTTACATCGTGTGCCATTTTTCAAAGTTGCTGAAATTATTGGGTTTTCCACTAAATATTGTGCTGTATCAGTTTTTTTCTAACTGTGCACAGGTTTAAGCATATATGCAGTTTTAATATTGGCAGGTATGCTTCTTATTTTATGGCTGTGCATTAACTGGTGGTTAGGGAACCAACATTGTGACTGGGTTTAATGGGTTAAATGCACAGGACAAATTCCTCTGTGCACAAGCCCAGTGGGTTTATGTGCATGTTTGTTTAGCAAGAACCTGGTGATATGATATAAATCATGATACTGGGGTAACAGTTCTGTATACTGCAATAATGTAAGTGAAGCAATATATTGGGGTTTTTTAAGAAAGCTGTACCAGTGTAAAACACACCACCGCATGTGTGTGTGTGTGTGTGTGTGGGTGTGTGTGTGTGGGTGGGTGTGTGTGTGTGGGTGGGTGTGTGGGTGGGTGGGAGTGTGTGGGGCGGTTAACACATTATCAAATGAACAACACTATGGCTTTGCTGTGGGAATCTCTGATCAAATGTGAAAAGTAAACATGTGTTGGAACAGTGAGATTTTGTCCAGCAATGTCTCCTTTATGCAGAAACACTCTGATTACAGGCTTAATCTGCCACGAAAGGAGACAATCCCTGCACACACACTCACCTCCCGCTCATGCCTGGTTGTGGTCAGCATTGCATAATTCCTCTTTACTTTCACTGAGGGATATAAGAGGAATTTGAAGGACATTGAATATCAGGTCTTTGCTGCTAGTTGTTGTGGTAATTTGAAGGGCATTAGGTTGTCCCCTGTTGAATTGTCAATTAATGTATGACACACGCATGCAAACATTCAAATTCGCACACCCGCACACCCACCCACACACACATGCTTGCAAAAACACACATACACACACACAACGCAAGAAGTGGGGAAGTGCTCTGCTCATGGCTTAAACTGTATGTTTTCTAATACGAATAATGTTACATCACAGGCTTACAAGAAAACACACTCACACACACACACACACACACACACACACACACACACACACACACACACACACACTCAAAACCAATAAATACTTAAGCTGACAAGCAGTGGTTACTGTTTATATTGAAATTGTGGGGTTTGTGTACCCAAAATCACAGACACACACACTCTTACTATGCTTTAAGATTTCAACAAACCCTTACAGAGTTTTCGGTGGGAAGTGACAGTTTCCATAACCTTCCTCTCTCATACCGGGAATAAGGTGTTGTTATAGATGAATATCCTTAATAATATTTATACATTTCTGAGAAACCAGGGATAAAAACTATAATCTATCACATTGATATAAATGTTGTTACACAGAAAGTGTTCTTTCATCGAACTTCTTTAAAAGCTGTGCAGGCTTTGTAGAATTAAACCTAATGGGAAACTGTACAGACCTCATAACATTTATAAATATTTATAAATATAAGTATTTATAAGTAAATAGTCAAAGTGAATCTCCAAAAATATGTACATATATGATTAAAATGTACATCAAGAATTTAATAACATTTGTCAGACATTACAATTCACAATGAGCTCCCAGTCACTGGTGGCACTGTTTTACCAAATGAACGCAAACTATCCTCCAACATGAAATATAGAATTGGCACAGCCTAATGCTTTTCCCACTTATGGAGCTTTTAAAAAAAGAATTCATGGACTGACTCTCCTGCAGTTACAGTAAGAGTTTTATATTGGACCATGATTATGGCTAGATTTCACGTGAGGTTGAGTTTACTTTCAGTTTATCATTGAATTTAGAGTTAGGCTTTAGTTTAGATTCAGATTCTGGTTATAGTTAAAGTTAGACTTAAAGAGTAATGTTTAGGTTGATGTGTAGGTCTAGGAAATAATATTTTCTTTTTAAATGGCTTATTTGATTCCTGGGTGAGTGGGTTGCATTAGTAAATGTATAAGGTCTACCTATATTTAGTACACATTGAACTAGTTCTGAAATGCAATTTTATTTGCATAAAAAGCGTATTGCAGCTGTGGTCTGGTGGTTAGGGGACCAGCCTTGTGACTGGAAGGTTGCTGGTTTGAATCTGTGAACTGGCAGGACATGACTGAAGCGCGCTTGAGCAAAGTACTGAACTCCTGAGCTGTGTGTGCACAACACAGTGGGTTAAAAAAAGTGCACTTACTTAATTCCTCTCACTTACAATTTAATTTCTTTTCCATATCAGAAAGTCTTTTTTTAATAAATCCAGCCATAAACCTTGGATATCTTTGGCATCTGCTTGGAAAAATACAGAGAAATTTTTTTTAAAGATGGCTAACTATAGCATCCACCTGGGATACGAAAGCAACTGCCTAGCAAAAACAGCTTCACCATAGTGACCCAGTAGCAATGCCTTAGTAACTGTCTGGAAACTGGAATCTCTCTGTGTAAAGATTTTTAATTTCCTTCAGGACATGCACTTTTCTAGTTCTAGTTCTTATGATTACAACATGTACAATGTTAGTCTTGTGACGTGCATAATTCTGAAATTCAATTTCAGTAAGTCAACCAGTGACCAGTTGTCTTTTTGAAAACTTAAACGTCAAGGACATTTTTACATCTTTCACCCTCCTGAGGGGTTTAACTGTCGGAATATTGGCAATATCACTGGGAGATTGTGAGTTTGATCCCCAGCAATGCCAGGGGCATTCGAATCTAAGAGAATATAGAAATAGCCTCACTGTCTTTCGGTAGGAAGGATGGACCTCCCTCTCTCCATCACTAAGCATACTATTAGCAAGCATCGACATCTCCTAGCTGGTGTAACAAAATTGGTCAGTTAGCATTCTTCTCCAAGTGTTTGTAGCCGTCCAATAATGATGGGTTATAGGAAGATTGAAAAGATAATGTGGTGTGGCTGGTTTTCTGTCTCAGGGGAGGCCTGTTTTAATCCTTGCCCTCTTGAGTATATAGGGAGTGATGGGGAAGATCTAGGCTTGAGTGGAAACTGAGCATAACTACAGTGCATCCAGAAAGTATTCACAGAATATTTGTATGTTACAGTCTTATTCCAAAATGGATTAAATTCATTTTCCCCTCAAATGTCTACACACAATATCCCAAGATGAGAAAGTGAGAAAAGTTGAATACATATGTATTCACAACCTTTGCTATGACACTCAAAATTGAGCTCACTTGCATCTTGTTTTCACTGGTTATTCTTTGGATGTTTTTACAGCTTGAAAGAATAGAATAGAATAGAATAGAATAGAATAGAATAGAATAGAATAGAATAGAATAGAATAGAACTTTATTGATCCCTTGGGAAGGTTCCCTCAGGGAAATTAAGGTTCCAGCAGCAGCCTCAGTACAGTACAGAAAAGAGTAGAAAGATAATAATTATACTATAAAGAAGAAACACTATATAAATATAAAGAATATATAATATGGAGACTATAATTGATTGGAGTACATGTGATAAATTCAGTTGATTGGACATTTGTAAAGGTCCCATAGTAGAGGGTGCAGGTTATAGCACAAACCAACCCATGAAGTCTAAGGAATTGCCTGTAAATCTCAGAGATTCGATTGTGTTGAGACACAGATCTGGGGAAGGGTACAGAAGAATTTCTGCTGCATTGAAGGTCCCAATGAGCACAGTGGTCTCCATCATCTGTAAATGGAAGACCACCAGGAATTTTCATAGAGCGGGCCACCTGGCAAAACTGAATGATCATGGTAGGAGGGCATTAGTCAGGGTGGTGACCAAGAGCCCAGTAGTCACTATGACAGAGCTCCAACACTGATCTGTGAAGAGATGAGAAATTTGCAGAAAGACAACCATTTCTGTAGCACTCCACCAATCAGGCCTGTTCAGTAAAAGTCACACAACAGCCTGTCTGGAGTTTGCCAAAAGGCACCTAAAGGACCATTAGAAACATAAAGATTGAACTTTGGAGAAATATAAAGATCAAGCATCGTGTCTGGGGGAAACCAGGAACTGCTTATCACCTAGCCAATACCATTCCTACAGTGAAGAATGGTAGTGGAAGAATCATGCTGTGGAGATGTTTCTCTGCAGCAGGAACTGGATACTAGTCAGGTGTGAGGGAAAGATGACTGCAGCAATGTACAGAGACATCCTTGATGATAAACTGCTGCAGAACACCCTGGACCTCAGACTGGGATGAAAGCTTATCTTCCAACCGGACAGTGATCCTAAGTACATAGCCAATAAAACAAAGCAGTGGCTTTGAAACAACTCTCTGAATGTCATTGAGTGGCCCAGACAGAGCTCTGATTTGAACCAGATTGAACGTCTCTGGAGATATCTAAAAATGGCTGTGCACTGACTCTCCCATCCAGTTGATGGAGCTTGAGAGGTTCTGCAAAGAAGAATGGGAGAACCTTCCCAAAAACAGGTGTGCCAAGTTTGTAGCGTTATACTCAAAAAGACTTGAGGCTGTAAGTGCTGCCAAATGTGCTTCAGTAAACTAAAAACTATTTGAACATCAGTCCAATTTTATCAGCACTGTGCTGACTTCTGGTCAAATCCCATATTGATTATAAAATTCTTTAACATGCATATAAACATGGGCTTACTCCTGAGTACCTGCAAGATCTAAGCTCCCATTATGAGCAACACGATCACTCAGATCACAGGGTGCTTGCTTCCTTTTAGTTCCTAGAATTCAGAAGACTTCAGCAGGGGAATGAACCTTTCTTACAAAGTCCCCTAGCTCTGGAATAACCTTCCAGATGATGTTCGGGACTCAGACACAGTCTCAATCCTCATGTCTAGGCTGAAAACTATTTTGTTCAGTGTAGCATTTGGTAATTAATGTCTTAGCTTAGTTACAGGTTACAGATCCAGGGTTTTCTGGACATAGGGATTTATGGAAAACTGGGATGTTGGTGCTGCTGTCTGACACCTTCACATGATCACTCAGGTTTGTGATGGTGGAGTGGTTGGGTGCCAATGTTTCAGGATGTTCTCATGTTTATGTTACCTTCTGGACAGATGAATTAGTTGATTGACCTCTCTCTCTCTCTCTCTCTCTCTCTCTCTCTCTCTCTCTCTCTCTCTCTCTCTCTCTCTCTCTCA